>VDFB02075321.1:304785232-305385232 GCA_007258455.2 Sequoia sempervirens
TCTGTTGTTCCTCCCTGCCTATAGTTTAGACTGCCTAGCATTACTGGTTGTGAATCATCCTCTATCCCTCAAATATTTGGTTTGTACAAAGTTTTGCTGTGAAGAATTCTATGTTAAACTTTGATCCAAATTCAGGACTTCCCTAATAAGGAAGGACTTTATTGAAACCTTAATGGACTTTCAAGGACTTTGTCAAGCTTGCTAAAAGTACTTGATCAGCAAGATCAACATTCCCTTCCTCTAGAGGGGGCAGTTGTCAGGCAATCGACACTCATTCAGAAGTTATAGGGGTTGTACAATGTGCCAATACCAGCTGAACCCTTCCTCAATTCAACTCTAGCTCTAGCTTCTACTCACTTTCACTTTGGCTTCAACTTTCATTTCAGCTTATGCTGTACTTGTGTCATGATTTTCTAGAGGAGGCCACCTCTCACAACCCCTATCTTCTTTATTATTGTTCCAATAGTTGGACAAACCATCAACTACATCAGTCAAATTCATCACTGGGTTGTCACCTTCACCCATCTCTCTTCAAGATCAATGGCATTAATTCCTTCCAATTCAGAGTTGGTCCTCAAATCTTTCTTCTTCTTCATGAGATAACCATTGTGAGCTTTGTTGCCATAATTTGCAGTAAAGTTTGGCACAAAGACCTAGCAATACAATGTACTGCTGCCAAAGAAGTTAAGGTAAATGATCAAGCAATCAATCAGCTTCTTTTGTTAACGTCAAACTGTTCCAATTCCAAATAAATCTTGCAGTACTTAATTTCTTTCTAATTCTTCTTTGATGTGTTCACATACAGGCAGGTCCCACAACTATTTGAAGTCCTAATTCTTCCCTTTCTTGGTTTGTTTCAACCACTTCATCAATAGGCTGAGCCATTTATGTTGCTCTCATTTGTGTATTACCATCAATAGGTATTGTTCACCAATGCAGCTTTTTAAATAATTACAATTGACCCAATGTTTACAAACGCAATTAGACCAAAAATTTTGCTAATAATTTCTATATTACCAAAGAACATCAATTGCAATAATTACTGAAGTAACTGTACAACATTGAGAATTTAGAATATAGAATAATCAAAGCTTTCATGTTTCAAATATAAGTTGTGTTTGACAAAGTTTTCCCAGTAAAGGGAAGATATGATATACAGCATCCCTACCCTGACATAAACCTTGTTATTTGAGTGACAAGACTCACAGCATCTCTACAACTGCCAAGAATTTACATAAGGACGTCACCTTGCAACCAAGCGATATTTATTGTTTCAAGAAGGTTTTTAGGGGTGAGGAGACCCATTCACGACCCTCATTGCACCAATCAAGAAAAAATCTATATTAACTACTGATTCAGGCATCAGATGCATTTATAAAAACAAACAATATAAATCCAATTCAGTGCAAAAGAAAAATTCAAAGAAAATATCAAGTTCCAAAATAAAACACAAAAAACAAGTTGAAGTGTAACAAAAACTTATTGTTGTTTACAGTTTTTATTAAAGGTTGATTTTCCAATGTTAGGAAATGGTAAAATTAAGTAAAAAACACTTAGTCCAGTTGTCATCCTACAATATGCATGTAACTGCTAACTGCTAAGGACCAAGAGAGAGAAAAGTTTGGTAAATTATATTTATCTTTATGAAACTTTTAAAAAGCACTTAGCATAAGGAGAAGATTTAATACTCACTTGCTGACAAGCTCAATCCCAAATAACAGCTTCACAGCTTCATCATTATCTCTGCAAAAATAAAATTAATCAAAAGAGCAAACATACCATCCCTGGTTGTAAATAGTAAGCACAGAAGATCAAAACATTGAATAAGCTACGAAACAACAAATATCATATGCAAAGAAAGTATAAGAAAAAATTTAGAATAGAAAGTAACAGAGTTTAAACTATAAAGAAGTAGCAGACATGTGACGACATAAATAACATTGATTAACTTTTTAAAAGCAGATCTCAACAAATGATAGGCTTGAGTGACTTCCACCATAATTGACCATTGCATAAAAAATTCAGGAGATGGCATGAAGTAAAGGCTTGAAGGCACCATTTCACAATAGTTTCTAGTGCCTGTTATATATCTGAAACTGAATATATATTGCTAGATGTATATACTCCATAAAGTCTCTATCTACAGCAGAAAGTATAGAATTCAATTAATATAATCAATTTTTATCTTTGATATCTATCCTTTCCTTGACACAAATAATCTGCATTGGGGAAAATAAATCACCAGATCCACAAGTAGATCACTCTCCAATTCAACATTAGACTGGACCTGCCAAGGTGTAATAGCATGATAAAGTGTTTGAGATGGTGGTTGATGCAATGCTCAACAAATCCAAATGTCTCGGCCAGGATTTTGGCACAGACAATTTCAAGAAAATCAGTGAAACTGTAAATTCTATCTATATATGTTTTACAGAAGGGAAGTTTGAAAATAAAGCATCTATTTGAGAAAAAAATTGTTTGACACAGGATTTCTGTAGAATGCCTCCATCTCATTCCCACTCACGTATTGTACTATTTAGAGGGCGTGCAAGATGTTGCGGATTGGAAAATTATCCTTAACCTACAATCAAAGGATGGCTCTTTCCTAGGCTCACCAGCATCTACAGCCTGTGTCTTCCTACATACCAGAGACAAGAAATATCTACAATTATTGACCAGCCTTCTTTCTAATTTCCAAGACCATGGTAAAGTTCCAAGTATGAAAAGCCTTGTAAAATAATAAAATGCAGAAGTTAATATGAGTATAAAGGTGCTACAATATTGCTGCAACTTTAAGTCAGAATATATTTATGCCTATCTGTTTTGCGGGTGTGCAAGCCTCTATGTAAACTAATTTTGACTTGGATTTCGCAGTGCCAAACATTTATACAAAGTTCCCAAGTCACCATAAGATCTTTCTTAATTATCTCTACTTCTCAGTTTCCTAGATTCAAGGGTGTACTGTAGCACAGGTTCCACCATCTAGTACTTCATGTATATCCAGAATTTCATTGCTTAAGCATATCCTTGGTGCCACATTGCTTCACATTTTCCCTATTTCCTAGGCACCTACAGAATTTTCAAAATGCCTGGGGATATGTCCTAATGCTAAATAACATTGCATAAGTCGCACAATAATGAAAACTTCAAATGCAGAAGCTCACACATAATTACAAATGAAATCAGTTTTTCATTCTTCTCAAAAACTTACTACAAAATCTCCACAACTAATACAACTCCAGCTCCACAGAGATCAACATGTCCTATGTTGTTCTGGTATGTTACAACTTCAGTTTCTCAGTCCTTCAAAAAACTTTATACCAATTCAGCCAAAAATCTAATATTCCAAAAATCAGCTTTAATTACAAAAAAATCTTTATCATTTATAAGGATGAGTTGGAAGATAGATCTAAATCACTAATGCATATTTACACTTTATTAAAATTATTTAACTAAATAAAAGACTTTAACTTTAGTCTTTCAAAGTGAAAAGCAAAATAGAATAACTCAAATGACTTGAATTCTTTCCACACATTCACATTGAACTTATGCAGAAGTTCTGCTAAAAAACTCTTTGTAACACTCCCTCTTAGTGAGAAAGGAATTCTACACCAATCCAAGTTTGTCTTTGAAAGCCTCAAACTTCCCTTTCGCTAACGGCTTTGTCAAAATATCAACTAACTGTTGATCTATGAAAATGTATTGGAGCTTCACCTTCCAAATCCTATCTTGAATGAAGTGATATCTAATCTCTATGTGCTTGGACTTGTCATGGAACATTGGATTCTCCAAGAGTTTGACACAACTCTGATTATTACTATAAAAGACATGGGATCCAACTCCTGATCAATATCCGTGCAAGTAACTTGTAATGCCAGATGGCCTCACAACCAGCAGTACTACCTGCCATATACTTTACCTCTGTTGAGCTAAGTGTCACTGAAGGTTGCCTCATATTGGAACAAGATATCATTCTTAAACCCAAGATAAGCAACACCCCAAGGTGCTCTTCCTATCTGTTGCAATTTTGAAGCCTTACATTCTTCTAGTTTACTCCTGCCTTTATACTAGTTCAGCTAAAAATATAATCTTCCAAAAATCAGCTTTAATTATGAAAGCATCCTTATCATTTATAAAGATGAGTTGGAAGATAAATCTAAATCACTAATGCATATCTATACTTTAATAGACTTATTTAGCTAAACAAAATACTTTCACTTTAGCCCATCAAAGTGAAATGCAAAATAGAATAGCTCAAACCACTTGAACTTTTTCCACACATTCACAAAACCCATGCAGAAGTTCCTACCCAAGGTAAAAAAACTAAACAGCCCCAAGTAAGAAAAGACTTCAAGAAAATTCTACTCATGTCATTATCCATGTTTCCACACTGTTTAAAGGTATTAAAGCAATCCCAAAGAGCACAAGTATTGTGTGGGGTTTCAGACTTGTGGTTTAAAAAGACACGAAAAGATACCTTAAATAGTTATTTTTCTTTTAAGACTTCATTCAGATTTCCAGCATTTCAGTTGACATTTTAGAAATTCCAAAATGCATTAATGTCATTCAAGACCCTCAATATCCAAAAAAAAATTCTTGAATTAGGACATTGATAATTATTATTTATTCATTTGTCTAAACAACTCGGTCATTCATATTGGCTACCAAAGTTTTCAATGCATAAAACATACTTTATATGCTCTACTATCACAGAGAATCCTGGATCAAAAGGTAAAGAGTTTTTTAGTTTTTAAAATTCTTAAGAAATTATATACCAGGACTCCCAGAGTTACACCAGGCACAATGGTGCTGCTAACATAAATATATGCACCCCAAATTATAATAGATTGGATGAAGACAGAATAAAATTCTAAAGGAGAAGCAATTGCAAAGGAATATCAAGTGTTTCTTTTACTAACCTTGATAACCAATATCCCAATCCAGTATCCACTCGACCCAAACACAATATCCACAAAGCTAGTTCTGAAAACATTCAGAAATGCTGTGTCGAAATGAAGGTAATAACTAGCATAGCAAGCTCAAGTTGAATAGAAATGTTAAAAGGTTTGGATGAACTTTTAAGCAGATGGTAAGCACATGAGGGGGTGTGCAATGCACTTCAGTGATGCTTGTCTATCCAGAGGAAAGAAGTGAAATGGGGGCAAAGGCTTGGCCACACTAATTTGGATGGCAGATTAAGGGAGCTGGAATGCAGTGGTGCGATTGCTAGAAAGGAAGAATGGACTAAGAAACAGTTGGAAAGTGGCTGCAATAAAGGAAGTTTTTTGAATAAATCAAAGGTGGATCTGGGTGAGAAGCCTCTAAGGTTGGCAACAGGGGCAAATGTTGTGAACCTTGAGCTTCATTACGATGCAAATTCTCTTTACTCCAGAGGTTTCTTGAAAATGGCTTCAGACTGCCTTTTATAGTAATTGAGGAAAGTTACCCTCTTGCAAAAGACTTGTCCCTTCACCCAGGGAAAGATGTTAGTGAAGCAGAGATCCAAGCGGATGGTAAGGACTTCTGTAGTGAAATCCTTCACCTTTAATCTTTTGCATTCTACTGTAGGCATTCATCAGGTAGATGGCTGGGAAATCAAGTAGTGTGGACTTAGGTTAAGGAGAATTGGGATCCTGCTGCAGAGGTCTGGTTTTTGCCTAAAGGAGTTTTTGTAGTGCGGTTGGGTTTGTCCACTACCCAGGATGATATCCTGCAAAAGAAAGATTAAAGAATTAGGAATGCAGATCTGTCTTTAATTCCCTGGAAACTGGAGCATTTGGTGGAATCTGGAGCATAAAGGTAGACCCCTAGCCCTTCTGCAAGGGTGCTTGGCCAAAAGTTGGGCCCAAAAAGGCATTCAGTGCTTTAGCAACATTGTTAATAATGGGCAGCTTAAGGACTGGGCTTCCTTAAGTAGTGAATATGCATTGCCTAAATCTAACTGGAGGACATATACAATATTTAGGGAGGCCTGCAAAGGATTGAGATTTCCTATTGTATGCATTCAGGATAAAGAACAATATCATGAATTCAAATGGCAAGATACTAACCCCTTGATTGATATGAAAACTAGGATGATCTACAGATCCATGATTAAATCAGATCCTGTCACTGAGTATGCAAACAAGTGCTGGGATCTTAACCTTACTGAGAGAAACTGGCAAAACATTTTTAAAATGATCTGGTCAAATATATTAGAGCCTAAAAAGGCCTGTTTTAGATGGCTCCTTACTCTACAATGATTCCCGTATAAAACAAAAAATTTGGACATTTAATTATGTAACATATGTAGGGTACCTGAAACAATTAAACATATATTTTTTTATTGTTTATATGCAAAAGAAATGTGGAACATGTTTTGTGATTGGCCAAAAATCTGGGGAAAATGTGGTGAAATTAATTGGAAAAAAAATTATGGGGTTTGAAAATAAATTAGATAAAGCTTATAACATGTTTTGGATGTATCTTTCAATTGAAATTTTATGGATTTGGAAGGCAGGAAATGAGGATAACTTTAAAGGGGTTAGAAAGGTACTTACTGAGTCTTCAAAAAGACTCACACTGCATAACGTTGCATTGTAGGTTACAGTTACAATGGAGATCTCCAAGAACAAATTTCTGAAACTGCTAAGGGATGGCACAGTACCGGAAATCAAGGAGGAGGTGAGATTTGGACGCACCAGGTGAGATTTGGATGCACCAGGCAATATGGGCAACCAGATGAGCTATTTTTATGAAGGCCCTCAAGGAATTTCAGAAGGCTTGCAATGAAAAAGTGGAGGAAAACCAGAATATGAGCAAAGAAAACAGGGGTCCCATGTTCCATATAAATGAAGGGGAGGACTATGCAGTGGAAGTAGTCAAGTCTAATGACAAGCTCTCAGCTATTGACCCTCCTCTGGGATGGGAGGACTGGGACACATTCAGTGAAAGCAGAAACTTCTAGCAGTAATGCGAATGGTTTACAAAAGAAGACTTTTTGTATATGATGCAGATAATTTTATGTTTATACTTGTAATTATGTAATCCATTAGTCCCTTTTTGTATAAGAAGATATAGCTACACAGTGCACTTAGGCAACTGTTTTGACAAGTCTGTATACATGTATAAACTGTGAACAGTAGTAGTTTTATCATCTGTAAAATGTGAACTGAGACTCAGACATATCATGGTCCTCATTTTGTATGCACTATTTTTAATACAAAAAAAAGAAGAGAAAATATGTTTATCATGAGAATAAGAGAGCTAAATTAATAGAGGCAATTTAAAAAGAACTTGTGGATCACTATATCAAAGAAAAGAGTAAAAGAGGTGCAAAATATAAGGCTTCAAAATCTAACGTTTTTCCAACATTCCTTGAGGATGCATCCTTTAAGAAAAAGCCTCATTTCTTGGGATGTGGACATCACAAGAGTGAATAGATGAGGAAAAAACATCCCCTCGCCCCCCAAGTGTCCCCATGCCCTTGAAAAAAAATTGTTATTAATAGTAATATAAAAAAAATTTAAAAGATAAAACCCTAAGCCTAAACTAAAAAGGTGAGCCCCACCAAGGCCCCCAAACTAAAAAAATTATCAACATGCTAGCCCTTGCTCTATTGCAATCACAAAAAGAGGAAGAGATGAAAGGGAAGTTTAAGTCTCACGTGGACTGCAAAAAAAATCATTCAACATTTTTTTTTAAATATAAAACAAAAAAAAGTGAATGCACCATGAAAGTCTCTTTGGCCCTCAAAAAACCCCCACTCTGGTTTTGAAAAGCGAAAAATAAAAAATGTTTTGGAGTGCATAAGATTAAATCTTGAGTAATTTAATTCAGTTCATACTTTTAGACTTTTAGTTTGCCAAAAGTGGAATTTTGGCAAACTAAATGATTTAAAAATCTGTATAATGATATTACTATATTAGTGAAGATGCTTGGATTGCTAATACTTATACATTGGCATTGCAATTTGTTGTGAACATCTTTGTCAAGTAATATTCTCTACTGAATACTTTACTAGGGAACATGTTAAACCTCACAACTAATATTATAAAATAGCCCATTCAAAAATTGGTTGGCATTGATGTATCTATTTTTAACTGTTTGAGGAATAACACTTGAGCCTTGTACTTTTCTCAAAAGATGAGTGGCAACAACTTTTATCATCTTTAAAATGGACTACTACAAATTCAATGCTAAAATTTACTCAAATTATTTCTAACATGACTAAAATTGAGTCATCAACTAGTGCAAAAGATGACCTTGTAAAGCCTAGCATGAGAGTCTTGACCATGGTAGAATTTCCACTCAAGATAGGGGTGGAAACATGTTAAGATTCATTTCTGATGTAAAATGCCATATATTACTACAACTTTATATAAGTTCCAGTGTATTTTACTCATGTTTACATAAATGAAAAATTGCAACTTCTTTTACTATCTTAGTTACTATTTTTCAATATTCAATAGCACACCTTCCCCCTACCTCCTATCATCTCAAATTATGGAAAAAAAATTGCCTTGTAAACAACTCGTCTAACGTCCTAAAAACTCCATGGAACACTACATTTTTTGTTTAATTGCCTCTTTAAAAAAATAGAAAGAGGAAACTTGAAAGAAAAGCAGAAGGAAACTTCAAAAAGATAAGCTAGAAGCTCATTCCCAAATTATTGCAAAATTGAGTAATTGGATGGAAGAATATATAAGGAAGAAAAAGCCACTAAAAAGGGGGATGACACTTAATGGTTTAGATGCTTGGATGTTCAGAAAACATCTGGATAGACATTATTTGAAGAAGAGGGTGTGGACTAACTAGGATAGGTTCTTGTAACTGCAAGGTTGGTGGAAATCTAATGTTGAAAACCAAAACCCAAACCCTCGATCGAGATATCCCTTTTAAATTATTTGATGGTAGTTTGTATTTTTGTTTTAAATGTTGATGTGTTCTTGTTCTCCAATTGTTGCATTGGTGAAATTATCATTCCTTTCTCCCTTCCTTTGCTTGCTTTACACCAATTTCTGTAAATATTTAGGTGAAGAGAGTAAAGATGAGATAAAGTTATTACAAAAGCACTAGTTGCATTGTGAAATTTTATTTTCATATAACTCAATATTAAAATAATGTTTATTTATTTATTTATTAATGCTCAATATTGTAAAATATTGTAAAATATCCTGATAAGATCGTCCTTGTTGTCCGAGATCTTATCTGAAGTTTCTTTTAGAAACTTCCTGCTTTTCCTGAAGATAAGATCGTCTTCGATCTTATCCTTCCGGCTTCTTGTAAATCTTGTAAACTATTTATTGAGCGTCTTGCTCATTGTTAATATATCAATTATTTACCAATTACCTGTGTAATATGGTATCAGAGCACAGGAAATAAATTTTTTTTAAAAATTTATAATTTCTTTTTCGAAATTATTTTGTTTCAAAAATTTTTCGAAAATTATTTTTGGTAATTTCCTGGTGTGTTCTCTGACGAATTTGGCTTGTCTGAAAATTTCGTGGCTGTGCTCGCGTGTTCGTGGGTTTGTGATCTCTTCGACTCTTGGCCAGGTCGTGAGAGTTAGCGCCTGGAAGTCTTGGTTGCGCATTTCTTCTCTGCAATTTGAAGCGCGCGTTTCTTCTCTGCGTTTTCATCTGGTTTGGCCGTGGATTTCATTCTTGTGTTCGCCATTTTCTGGTCGCACTTCTTTGTTCAGGACAAATCCCGCGTGAACTTCTTCCGGCATTCTTTTCTGGTCGCGTCTGCACATTTTTCCTAGTCGCATCTGCACGTCTCTTCTGGTCGTGTTTGCACGTGTCTCAAGCTCGCAATTTTCTCCAGGATAGACGCGTTTTTGGTGCACGACTTTGTGTTTTGGCGCATTGAAATTTGCACGCGATTTTCGTGATACAAATTGGTCACGTTTTTTGGTCTTTTGAGTTGCGATTTTATCCTGCATCTTGAAGTTTTTTCTCTGCACAGTCAAACACGACCTTCAGCGTCTTCTTGCCACGTCTCTGTGGAGTTTTTCAAGCAAGTTCCTGCAAATTTTTCTACCTTTCCTGGCGGTTAGGGTTTTCTGAACAGTCGTCCAGGGTTTTGACCATCTTTTTCAAGTCAGAAAATTTTTTTGATGGCAAATTCTTGGTGGGTTTTTCGAGAGCTCAATTGGGTTGGTCTCCGAATTTTCTAGGTGTATCGTTTTTCGTGCCTCAAATTTTGTGCCATCCGTACACTACTTTCTGCAGTCTATACCTAAATCTGTCTCTGTTTTTTTGCATTGGAATTCGTGCCTCGAGTTTCGTGCATAAGCCTCTTCTCAGTACCTCGTTTTTCGTGCCTCGAAAAGCGTGAAGATGGCCAGTTTAAGCAATTTAATGTTGGAAGGCAGTCAGAGATTTAATGGCAAAAATTACAACACCTGGAAACAGCGGATGTTGACAATTTTTGAATACCGTTGTCTTGATCAGATGATCCTCGGCAAAGCTACTCGTCCCGACACGGCGGGTAAGGATCAGGATAAGTTTGATGAGCAGAATTGTGAAGTCGTCATGCTTATTAAGCTTTCGGTTACTGATGATCAACTCCCTCAGATTCCACTTGGAAAATCAGCTAAGGAGATCTGGGATCACTTGAAGGGTTTGCATGAAACTTCCAACAAAAGCCGTGCGTTTTTCTTGAAGAATATGCTGTTTTCTATCATGATGGATGAGAAGACAACTCTACAAGCGCACCTGAATAAAATCCAGGAGATCAGAGATCAGTTGGAGACGATTGGTCGGAAAATGGAGGAAGACATGGTCGTGATCACCCTGAAAAGTCTACCGAAGTCCTATGAACACTTCATAAAGACTCTCAACATTACGTCTGCTAATGTTGATCTCAAGTTTCCAAATCTGTGCACTATCCTGTTGCAGCAGGATCGCTGGAGATAACAGTTCGGTAGTAGTGAATCATCATCCTCCACGAAGCAGGCTTTGCAGCAAAAACTCAGTCGAAGCATCATGGGAAAGGTCAGCCTTCACAGCAGAAAGGCTCAAGTCAGACCTCCACCAACCCGAAGAAGAAAAATGTTCAATGTAACTACTATCATAAATTTGGCCACATCAAGAAGGATTGTCGTGCTCGTTTGGCTTATGAGCAAAAGAAGCAGGGAGGGTTTCAGCAGAAAGCGAATGTCGCCGAGCACTCTGAGCAGAAGGAATCTGCCTTTTATGCACTGATGGCAAAAAAGGCCCGCAAACCATGTCAAATCCTCTGCTTGGTACATAGATTCTGGTGCCTTGCGTCATTTCTCACATAGGCGTGACTGGTTCACAGACTTTTCCCCTTGCACTGACTCAGTGATTTTTGGAGGAGGTGAGGAATACACAGTTGTCGGCACAGGCACTGTTCAGGTTCAATCTGGCAGGAGGGATCTCATATTCCTCAATGTGTATTATGTACTTGATATCGAGCTCAATCTTCTCTCAGTCAGTCAGATAATGCGGCATTCTCCCCAAATGGATGTGGTATTCAGCTCGCATAGATGTTCGATTGTTGATCGAGAAACTTGCACAACCGTGGCCGTTGGGATAGAGGATCATGGCCTTTACAGGCTTGTGGACACTGGTGATTCTTCGGAGTCAGCCTTGGCAGCCAGACATTCAGCTGTCACCAGTCTTTGGCACCAGCGGTACAGGCACTTGAACGTGCACTATCTCTCTCAGCTTGCTCGGGAGGGACTTGTAGATGGCTTACCTGACATTCAAACTCAGCATCAGGGCGTTTGTGGTGCTTGTCAGGCTGGGAAGCAGCATCGCACACCGTTCAAGGATGGCGACTCTTGACGGGCTTCTAAGGTACTTCAATTAGTTCATGCTGATATTTGTGGCCCTATGTCTATTTCTTCTGTAACTGGTTGCAAGTACTTTCTACTTTTTGTTGATGATTATAGTAGAAAAATGTGGGTGTACTTTCTTAAACAGAAATTAGAGGTTTTTAATGTATTTCAGAAGTTTAAGGCCTTGGTTGAAAAAGAGTCCAGTTCTAGTATTATAACCCTTAGGTCAGATAATGGGGGGGAATTTTGTTCTAGTGCATTCTCCAACTTCTGTGATACTCATGGGATAAAACGTCAGTTAACCACACCCTACACTCCTCAGCAAAACGGTGTTGTAGAGCGACGCAATCGTACGATTGTTGAGATGGCTAGCTCCATGTTGCAACACAGGAGTGTTCCTACTAAGTTTTGGGCAGAAGCCGTCAATACATCAGTCTATCTCCTTAATAGGTCACCCTTTCTAGATGTGTTAAAGGGGAAGACTCTGAGGAAGTTTGAAGTGCAGTGCAAACCGAGATCGATCATTTGAAGGTTTTGAAACCTCTTGTATGTTTGGATTCGGAGGCCAAGCACTAAACTAGACTCAAGAGTCAAAGCTCATGTTCACGAACGGTGACAACCACAAGGCTATAGGGATTGATATAGACGTCGTCTTTATCTTGGTCGAGATGTTGTCTTTGATGAGGAGCGAAGTCCATTTCACTCTTCTTCACATTCGGCGTCGAGGATCGGCCTCTGAGCTCACGATATAGGTGTCGACTTCCGTGGAGTTCACGATGGGAGGGATAATGAACCTAGTCTTTGATGATGCTCAACTTTGAGTTTCCTCCGGATGATAATGAACATCCTTCTTTGAACTGTTCGGATCGGCTCCTCTGTTACATCTAATGTTGGCCCTTCTACTCTCGGCGAAATGGTGGGCTATTACTATCGGTGATCGCCGTCGATGAGCTCATTGAGGGTAGATCATCGAAACAAGAGCAAGCGAGTCTGATGAATTTTGCTCTCATGGCCAACATTCCGCGGTGTTTATGAGCCTCCGGACATATTCGGAGGCAAAGGGATACGGTAGGAAAAGCGTGGAATGAATACGAGTCTTGAAGAATCACACACTTGGGTCCTTTCAATCTTCCTCGAGGGAAAAGCCCATTAAAGCGCAAATGGGTGTACAAGGTCAGAAATACAAAGGCGGCCCGGAACCCTTGACCAGAGTACAAAGCTTCGTCTACGGTTGCAGGGTTCTCTCCGCGAGAAAGAAGGCATTGACTATGAGGAGACCTTTGCTCCTATAGCCAAAATGAGTACCATACGGCTCGTCATTGCCTTAGCAGCCCAGTTTGGTTGGAAGGTCCATCAGATGGATGTGAAGAGTGCTTTCCTCAGCAGTGAGTTGAAGGAGGAAGTATACATGACGCAGCCTCCAGGTTTCAAAAGTTCGGTCAGAGCGAGAAGGTGTCGGTGGTCAAGAAGCACTCTATGGCTCATGAGCTCCTGGTCTTGAGTACATAAAATTGATCACGTACCTCCCGCAGATCATGGCTTCGGAGGAGTCCATCGACTCGAACACGTATGTCAAGAATCGCGTAATGAGATTACGCTTTGTTGTTGTCATTGGACGGCTTGATCATTATTGGCAGTTCGGCACATTTGATCACTGAGATCAAACAGGACTTGTGCAAAACTTTTGACATGACAGACTTGGGCCTCCTGCATTATTGTTTAGGTGTTGAGGTTTGGCAGACAGAGAGCAACATTTTCATCTCCCAGTCCAAGTATGCTCAAAGTCTTCTGGATAAGTTCCGAATGCAGGATTGCAAACCTGCCTCTACACCCATGGAACAAGGGCTTAAGTTGTCAGCTAAGTCCGATTCACCTGTGGTAGATGAAACATTGTTGAGCCATAGTTGAAAAACTGCGCCAGTCATTGTGAATATCAATATTAGTCATTATTCAGAATATCAATCAAAATGAAAATAGCAAATTGTTTTTGTAAAATTGAAGGTAACTAGTGGAGAGTACCTAGAAAATCAAATGAATTCAATGGGAGTTTGTGGGCAATGCCCCTAATGGGTTTGGGAATGCTCAATACACTGATACTGATAGTCTGAAACAAAATGAAAATAGCAAATTGTTTTTGTAAAATTGAAGGTAACTAGTGGAGAGTACCTAGAAAATCAAATGAATTCAATGGGAGTTTGTGGGAAATGCCCCCAATGGGTTTGAGGGACAGCGCCCTTAGTGGGGTCAAGGGGCAGTGCCCCTTGCGGGGGTCTGGGGGCAGCGCCCCTTGTGGGGGTCTGGGGGCAACGCCCCCAGTGGGGTCAAGGGGCAGCGCCCCTTGCGGGGGTCTGGGGGCAGCGCCCCTAGTGGGGTCAAGGGGCAGCGCCCCCAGCGGGGTCGAGGGGCGAAAACTACCTAGAGATCGAGGCGGCGCTTGAAGCGCTCAATACTTAATGCAGGCGAAGTCGAGGCGGAGCCCATCAATAAGCAAATTAAGACCTCCAAAACCACACAAACCTTCATGGTGTACATCATTTTGCATTAACAATAAAACACAAATTAAGACCATCAAAGCCACACAAACCTTCATGGAACACATCATTTTAGTGTTTCTCTGAAGCAGAGCACGCAAATGAATGAAAAAAATAATTCAAAATGCCTTTTTAGCTGGCTACCTGGGCATCTTCCAGATCACGCGAGTTTTTTTCAAAAACTCTCCGTACTTTTTGGAAAAACTCGCCAAAAGTACGGCGAGTTTTTCCAGAAAGTACGGCGAGTTTTTTCGGCGTACAATTGCCTGGAAAACTCGCCAGCCAAAAAAACTCGCGAGTTTTTGTAAACTCGCCGAGTTTTTGGCGAGTCTTGCAACTATGGTTCAGGCAACTAGTAGGCAGCCTCATCTATCTTGTTGCTACTAGACTTGACTTGAGTTTTGCAGTGAGCTACATATCACGCTTCATGACAGCCCCCAAGGCTGATCATTGGGTAGCAGCGAAGCGTGTGCTGCGTTATGTGAAGGGCACTCCTGATTTTGGACTCTTGTACACTCAGAGTCACGATCCTAAACTCAGTGGGATCACAGATTCAGATTGGGCAGGTTCAGTTGATGATAGGAAATCAACATCTGGGTATGTGTTCAGTTTGGGATCCGGTGCAGTCACATGGACAAGTAAGAAGCAGCAGGCAGTGGCTCTCTCCTCAACAGAAGCAAAGTATCGGGGAACAGTAAAAGCAGCATGTGAGGCAGTTTGGCTTCGCCGGATGTTTGCAGATATGCACATATCTCAAGCAGGTCCAACTCCCTTGTTCTATGATATTCAGGGAGTTCTCAAACTTGCCAAGAATCCGTTCTTCCATGAGTGAACCAAGCATGTGGAAACTCATTGTCATTTCATTCGGAAGCTGGTTGAAGATGGATCAGTTCAGTTGCCGTATGTTCCGACAGAGGATCAGACAGCAGATATTCTCACCAAGTCGCTCAGTACAGATAAGTTTGTCAAATTCAGGGGGCATCTTGGTGTAGTAGATAGATTGAGCATTAAGGGAGGGTATTAAAATAATGTTTATTTATTTATTTATTAATGCTCAATATTGTAAAATATTGTAAAATATCCTGATAAGATCGTCCTTGTTGTCCGAGATCTTATCTGAAGTTTCTTTTAGAAACTTCTTACTTTTCCTGAAGATAAGATCATCTCCGATCTTATCCTTCCGGCTTGTTGTAAATCTTGTAAACTATTTATTGAGCGTCTTGCTCATTGTTAATATATCAATTATTTACCAATTACCTGTGTAATACTCAATTGTAGCTAGAGATCTCCAATGCTGTTTTAGTGAGGAGGAAAACAATAAAGCTAATGCTTTGGGTGCTAAATTCCTCTCATTTTTTTTCTAAGGGCAAAAGCAGAGGGTAATAACTTTAGTCATAGATTGGGGAAGAAACCTTACTAGTGGCCTTATTGTAGAATTTTATGTTTTCTTTTGGTGCTTATATGGTTAACTTCTTGAAAATCTTTTGTCTTTCTTATTTGTAAAACCTTTCATTATTTGCATGAAAAGCTATTTATGATTTATAATGTGGCCAAGTGTGGGAAGGGTAAACATCATACAATTGCTCACCATTTGAAGCTTGCTTGTTTGGTATCCCTCTTGTCTAATCCAATGGATTCTATTGAGTTGCTTTACTTATTATCATAATTGAATTTTATTGTGACAGCTACTCTTATATGTTGGTTGGCATACAAAAATTTATACCTTTATGTTGCATATATATTCCCCTTCTTTAAGAACTCACACCATTCTCAATGTTTACTCTCATAAATGATAAAATGAATACTTGAAATAGTGAACAGAATTAATAACGCATACCAGGTAGAGGAGTAAAAGTATATCTTTATTCGCACATGAAGTTATTATAGAAATAGACCAAAGATGGTCAACCAAGGATTAGAGTCTATTTGACTAGATCATATTGCTTTCTTTGATTATACAAAATCTATTTAAAGTTCCCACAATTGCTAAGAGGAACACAACCATCAACTAACTAATTCTTATAATAACCTGAAGTCGACAAACAATTAATACATAGTCGGATAAACCATATTGTCAAAACATTAATAATAGGCATTGTACACTAGCTGCACTCATCAATTGGAATAATGAAAGAATGCAATTTGGGTATGGATGAATTTGATATGGTAAGTTGTCAGAATTTTGGATAAGAATGCATAAAGTTTGTGGACAAATTTTGTGAGCAAATGACTTCACCAGAGGACAGATAATTTCTATGGATCCCTACATTCATTGTATGGGTGATCAAGAGTTTATATGGCAACATTTCGCTATGCTTAGTAGGGGCATAGATCAGTTCTTTGACATCAACCATCTAAATCCAATGTATCAGTTCTATATCGCTTTTGTTTTTTCTGTATCTCCTTGCTTAGAAAGAAATGAAAGGAATTGGTCTTAAAGGCTAAGATGCTTTTGTTGAAAATGGAAACTATATATTTATAATTCAGATTTGATAGTATGTGTCTGATGAAGACACTCTTTTATTTAATTCATAATGTATGCAAGTATTTTAGTAAGCACACAAAATTTATTATTTGACAGCTTTTAGGAGAGTAATTTAGCATGGTTGCAATTGTGATTTTCTACTCCTTTAGAGGGAAAGCACTTCTAGAGCCATCACTATGACTCTCATGAAGCCTAAATTGATGCATTTGAATAAGCAGTAAGTACTAAGTAGAGCTCCATCTTGGTAGAAGCCTGCATTCTAGATCTATTCATAGCTCTTGAAAATTAAATTGTTGTTCCTCAAATTTTGGTATCCTTATAGACTTACAATATGGCTAGAGTTAGAATAAGATTGAGTGGACTTTTACCCCTACAAACCTGTATAGATATCCTTTTGTGGGAAAAAAGTAAAACCATTGTCTGATAAAGATATAGAAGAAGTTGATCTACCTCTGCTTTCTTCTAGCCAAAATTATGCTGGTTCATTTACCTCCAACATCAGTTAAGATTAGACAGTGTTTGCCTAGTCATCCTCCTTTCAAAAGATGAGATGAGGATTTTACACTAGAACCAGCAGTTGTAGTGATAAAATCAACTTCAGATAATTTTACCAGTCCATCTAAGTTAAATCTTTTGCTCAAATGTGAACTCCAACTTGTCCAAGTAAAAAACATCTTGGATTAACAACCATCGTCGATAACATTTGGCCTTATGGTCAAGAAGCTCCATGACAATAAATAAAATGCGTAATCCATTGTACGTTCGACAGTGGTTTGAGTGAACTTGAAATATCCTCCTCCTTTTTTCTGACAAGTCCACAAAAAAATTAAAAACTCCAACTATTCTGTTTTTTTTTGTTTTTCCGATGCAATATTTAAATAAATAATACTAATTCAAATTATTTTGCAACCAATAACAGTGAATAAGATATAAAAACCTGGCTTATTATGTGTCACTGAATTTCACCTCCCTTCATAATTGTAGCTGCTGAAATAATTCCATATAATATGCTGTGATGTCTCCCAGCTCAGCTGTGATTCCTTCTTTATGCCTTCAAATACTTAGATGTTGAATTTCTTATCTCCACATCAGCCTTCCATAATGCTGCGACATTTTTTTCTGTTACCAAATTTCATATGAATAAAGGCAACTCCTCTTCACTAGTTCAGATCACTCTACCTGCTGCAACTCCCACTTTACCACATCACTCCTACCCTGCTGCAATTCCCACCATGTGATGGATTCTTCTTTATGAGGATGGTCAGCAGGATATCAAGGGACCCTTATGACTTGCTGCGGCCAGGAGTAATAAGATATTTAATAAAATGCAAGGCAGCTGATCAGAAAGGTACCCCAAAGACTTCCTCCTAACACATGCTAGCGGCTCAATTCAGATTTGGACATATTCATATTCCTCATATGCATAATGCCATAGTGCAATATGACTTTTGGGTACAGCTTGGTCATAGCTGTACAGCTGGTACCAATTATTTGATCCCACAAATAAAATAAAGATCTATATATTATTCAAATAATATTGATGCCTGCAAAAATATAAAAAAATAATTTTTTGTATTTTCAGATATGTTGGAACTTGTAATAACCTGTAATTCCATATAAGCACAAATTTCACCTTTGTATGAAGCCAACGATGAGAACCATAAGGTTACTATCTTTTGATTCCAATTATTGGATAAACTGTGAGGGGTTTCGTCCTCAAGGTAAAAGCAGAACCAAAGCTCAAAGCTCTCCAAATGAGGGTTTTTGGAAATTGATGAGGAATAAGATGACTTATTTTTCCCAATAATTCCCTTTTATCAGTTTCCATCCAAACCCTAGAGATTCCTAAAGAAGTGAAAGAAAGAATAAAAGGTAAGGAGTAAGACATGAAAAAACAATATGAAAGACTCGGTAACTAGGGAAAATAAAAAAATGTGAGGACAGATTCACACAAAAACAAAGTAGTTTATCTAAGATATCCACTCCTCAGGCATCAGGGAAAGCTCTCATACATCCAATTTTCTAAAATATATCAATGTGTGTTTTAATTCATTTCAATTTTTATGTCCAGGAATTACATGCTTTTGTGCCCCAAATGAACTTTTAAAATTTTTTTCTTAAATAATTCCACTCTCAGTAGTGCACCAGAAAACACCTGCAATCCATGATGTTTCAGAAGCATTTACCAATTGTCATTTTGTTAATTTGTAACTGACAAAACGAGACTGCTGTCAGATTTATCAGGTCCATGCTTGAATCAAACACCAATGCCAAGAATGAAGACATGTTATAAAAAAACAAATTTTGAAACATGGATGATTCTAAGCATCATTAAGATCAGTATTGCAGACAGTAACTCACAGAATCGCCTAGCAAACAAAGCAATACATCTAACGCACAATAGCCAGTGGTCATTGTTCACATATTTTTAACTTGTGATCACTCCTCATAATGTAAATAATAAATTGATATCATTTATGTCATACATTGAATAACACTACACAGTATGGACAGACAGCATTCTTGAACCAGTCAAAACTACTTGAACAGAAAAGAAAGAAAGCTAGAAGAAGAGGGAGAACCTAAATCAGCATGCTTAAAGTAATCATCCCACAAAAGTGCCATTCCAGGAAATGACAATAACAAATTAGGAAGAACTTAACATCCATAGTACATCATTTTACAGCTCCATACTTGTGAGGATAAATCTTTCAACCTCCCTTCTTAAAAAGGGATCATAATTTACAACTTACCTCGAATCTGGGAATTTTAGAGACTGGGACAATGTATAAATAAGCTGTGTCCAGCACTCCTCTGCATCCTGCAATAACTCTCTGTATGAATAAACTAGCAACAAAAATGCTAAAAAAACACATATTGCTTTACTTTCTAAAAATTGCAACATAAACAAGTAAGAACTTCTTGAAGACACAAGGTCCTATTCTTAAGAGAGAAATTTACAATAACTATAAGAATAAAGAAAAGAACCCAGTTAAGGGTTACTTAGATTCCATTACAGGCAAACTCCATGTTAAATGTCTCACAATTTATCCAAAATTCTCATATTAGGTTATCATGCCACAAATATCTCAAGAATAACCTACCTGTTGCATAAATAAACCATTATGTTGCTGACCAAACTGGGGATACTTTTTTCTCAGCACCTGTACAAGCAAAAGCAAAAAGCATTCATATGATGATGGTGTATACAATGATCAAAACAAACTCAAAAATAGCAAGTATAGATGCTAAGTTCCAAAAACAATTATACACAAAATTAATTTAAACCCTTTGTAAAACTGCTACTGAAAAATACCATAAAAAGCAAAAAGACAACTAGATATTGCATCTCAAGACCAGTTACAATTAGAAAGCAGAAAATATGCCAACATATTTTGATTAGTAGTTGCTATAGAGGAGATCCAATCTCAAACTTGTTACAGTTAACTAATTAACAGCCAAATAGTATAAAGAATTTCCTTAAATCAAGGTAGTCATATATCAAAAGAATATATTCCATGAACTCATCACTATGAACACATCAGAAAAATTCCTTTAAAACATATCAATCCCAGTTCCAGGAAAATTTACATACTACATATTGTGCTAACGTAATTTTCTAATATTGTTATACTCCTTTAGCATTTATTTAATTAGGAAAAAATTTCTGGCTCTGGGCATCTTACAAAAAATTAAATAGCATTAAATATAAACAGGTATTCAGTAGTCACAATTTAATTAATTTAAGACCTAATTAAGCCTCCACAAGTCGGAGAGCTTGTGTGGCTTTGATAGTTCCCATCAGAATTTAGTCTTTATTAGTTTTAAATTTAATAACAAGCTTTAAATAATGAGAAAGAGTTCATGGAATTTAGCTTTGAAATAGAGATCATTGTCTTGAAAATTGAAGGAGACATTTTTCTAGTGAAGAATGAGGATCCTGACCAATGTTTAAGCAGAAAAACAAAAGTTCGAAGCTTGTTTGCTGCTTGTAAATTGCCACTAAGATATTCAATCAGTTTACAAAAAAAAACAATGTATCACATGACAAGCACCCAAAGGAAATGTGACAGACGAGTAGTCAAAGGAGGACATAATTGTATTACAAGTCTATTGTTGATAAGGACCCACACTGTTCATTTGAAAGTTGAAACACAAGGAATGTCTAAAGAAATAAAGTTAAAGCATAGTCCCAAGGAAACTTGGGTTCATGGATCAAGACTGAATATCTGTCCCCACACCCACATCTCCAGTCAACTGTATTTATATGTAAGATTGGTGTACCCTATTTCAAATGACATCCCCATCTCCATCAAGATTGGTTCTCTGTATGTTTTTTGTATTTATCAATAGTATGATGGTTGCAATGTAATTGTATTTGACAATAGATATGTGCTTTGCATTAAAACTATTCGGTTCAAGATTTGAGCGGAGCCAGTGATTATACTGCCTAAGTAGTTGAAATAGTTTGACAGTTTAAGAAAAGAAAGAGTCAGTCAATAGGCAATTCCATAGAATTTCTGGTTGCAATTGCAAGCACTGAACATTGAATTACTTGTACATAAACAAACTTTTTGTACATTTTCGACCTTATTGGGAAGTACTACTAGACATACTCCTATTCCTATCACACTTTTGCTGTGATAGATGATAATGTTGATGGTTCTTCAGGCCCAAGCCCACCTACACATGACATAACACTGATGACCATCCATCATGATTTCCCACTTTCATCCCCATTAGTTACACTTCCATGCTTCATGTTGGAACTTCAGTGTGCTATTCACTTGCAAAGATTTCAAGGTGAGAGAAGATGGTGAGCTAATTGAGTTCATGTTGACAATGTTTAATTGTAGACTAGTAAACAACTACAGAATTACTTGTAGTGAACTGTGGTAAGTTGTGGTGAGTTTCAGATACTGTGTTCTAGCATGGAGGCTTGGCTGCTACAATTGCAACAGCAAGTTAATTAATGGATAACTCACTGCCACGCCTTCGTCTGGGTAGTTACCACATTGTGTATGACACTGCAGGTGCACAAACAGCACTACTGGAGTACATGCAGTAACAACTAGGAGCATGGTGATGTTCTAGGGGATACTCATAGATAAAGCAGCAAGGAGCAATCAAGTGTTTATCTCTGCTACCACAAACCATAGTTAGTGTTTGGTTGTAGTGCTTGAAAACACATACATGGTTTAGGTACAGATTGTCAACAGCCTTTCACCAAATCCAAGAGGCAGCAACTATTCATTTGCAATGGCTATCCATGTCAAAATGTTATGTTTGGTGTAATGTGTGGTAGGTTGATATCATGGTACAGTCATGTTTTGGTTGTGTGACTATTGGTATTTTATGTGGCAGCTAGACAATTAGACAGTTGATATTCCATGAGAACACCCATATCTAATTGCAAGTACAGATGGAGTGGCTGATGGTGGTTGATGTTGGTTAGTGTGCTGTGGCCTAAAAGTGTGGAAGAATTGGTTGTGAGGTTGTGCATTGATGGTCTATAGATTGAGATTCTATAAAAGAGACTTATTGTATTGGATATTATTTCCTAAATGATACAATTGTGATCGTCCTTTGTGGGCTTTTACACATAAATCTTGAGTCTAGTGTGTATACTGTATACTTGATCTGGGTGTTTCATGTCCTTTCGTTAATGTTACAAATGAATTGATATAAAAATCATAGGTACATTTGCATCACATAATCTTACAATGTTCCAATATCCCAGTTTATTAATCGACTATAATAAGGATTAAGTTCTTGACACTTCATATACAGCTGTTATTTTTCAGAGTTCAACCATTTTTAGGTTTATGGTTGACCTCTTGTTATGTTTATACTTCTTTAGTACTTCATACTTCTCTAGTATAAGTAAAAGTACTATTTAAGTTCATGGTATATTTTTTTGTCCCTTGTGGGCATTAATATAATTTCTTTCTTTCTCTCTTCCTTCCTTAAAAAACCATTTCTTTCAAACCAATTATCCAAGGATGACAAACAGTCTTATTACTGAAAGCAATCTATTAAAATGCAGCTCCAAAGAACTTATTGGACTCTTGGAGAGATTGAAGTGGAGTAAAAGGAAGCCCATATATGACTAAGTAACAAAGGACTTTTATGACTTCTTTTGTAAAGAGGTTGAACCTTTGCCACATGGATCAGAGACTTAAGTATTAGCTTCTAGGTTTTAGAAAATAGGATTTTCCTTGTACAATATAACAATTGTTATTCAACTAATATATTGTCTGTCTTTTGATATACACCAAAAATTAATTTTCATATATATAAATATAAATATACACCAGACATGCACACCTAACTACCCACACACACAGTTGTATATTTCTTAAACCATGAAAAGTCTCAAAAATAGACACCCTAGTAAGTTTTTAAATTCTGCAACAGATTGACTTTGACTTTAAACTATAGTTCAAATTTATATGAGCTTGACTATGTTATATTAAACAGTTAGCTAGACCCTAGAAGCATACCTTGACATTTGATAGAAGAAAAAAACCCTAACCACAAGCATGTGTACCATTTTTTTAGCATACCTTGTATTGCTTCCTTTATTACTATCTTTAAAAAGTATTGTTTGCTTGCCTATCTAGACATGCAATTACATAAGCAAACACATTTACACATTCATGAGAAGATATAATAGTTGTTTTTTATTTCATAAAATACTTCAATGCTCTTATACCAAAAATAAGGGAATGACTTTCCAACAAGATGCTCCATTTTCCTAATTACAAAACAAGTACATAAACTTGTTGACAGTTGCCAAAGAATTCCAACTGTCGGCAACTGCCCAAAACTACTTCAATTTGTTGATCAGACATAACCATTCTCAACGACCAACCAAAATTACAATATAACTAATATATGTTTTATTCTATCTACATCAGCCCCCCCAAAAGAAAAGTCATCTTCCAAACAACAAAAAGTAGACAAAATTATCACTGAAGGGCTAAGTGAGCAGACATCCCTTGTAGTGTAGAAACTAAAGAGGAAGGAGTGTAGTGTTGAGAAGTAGTAGTGTGCAATTTATAGACTTCCTCTATTCTCTACTTCAAATGGTGAGCTGCCAAAAGTTCCCTCTCCCAAGAAGTCTCAACCATTTGTATTAACTCCATGAGTTGAGTTTCGCCTTGTCATTGGCAAGTCTCAATTCAACAATTTCCCTGACGTTATCAACAATTCATGTCTCTCCCAGCAATTTCCTTTATTTTTTTATCCTACCTTAATCTTTTCCAATTTTGTGAGCTAAGTCTAATGTGCAAGCCATGCTTGGAACATCAGACTTTGATCATCCAATCTTCCCTTATTTTTTTGGCAATACGCACACTCATCAATTTTAACCTCAATATTACAATGTGTTGCTATTTCAATTTGTAGCATGAGGTACAAACAGCAAAATTTTGACTCAATAGAATATTATGCCTCTAAAACTTTACCATCCAAACTACCAAAAGAGGTATTCACGTAGAAATCCATTGATGCTTCATTTCAATGACTCTGTGGTAGGCCACCCATGAGAGAAAAAGATTTGGGTGAACTTTTCATGGCACTCACCCTCAACAAAGTGTTGAATCCTTCAAGCCTCCTACAAAACCAAGGGAGAATGAGTGCTGTCCAACTTTCCTGCAATATCAACCTCACTCATGATGTGTGCCATCAGTTCCAAGTCTTGTATGTACCACTGGATGGTTCCAAGTATATCATTGGAGCCTAGTTTGGATAGATGAATAATGATTTCATCATCACTACTATGGATTAGGCTATGTGACTACTCATCCAATTGTCGAGCACTTTCCTGCAACTATGAAGAATTCCCTCTTGCTAAAGAGTAGGGAGTGACCAAGTATGTTGTTTTTCCTACGTAGGGTGTGACTAATTTTCATGCTCTATTTCCTATATAGGGCTCAACAAAAGATATCCCATGACATCAATGGGAGCTCCTAATAGACTCAGCCACCCATCTATGTGTTGTGAGGCCTTCTTAGATAATTCTGCAGATGTAGTGTCCAAAGAAAGTTTTGTAGGTGTAGTGCCAAAGGGAGATGTAGTTATTTCTATAATCTCTACTTCCTCATCCCCTTCACTATCACCTTCCTCTGTGGATTCTTCTTCAAAAGATGATTTAGTTTGTGTATTCTTCCTCTTTCTTGTAGTGGTCTTGGTTTCCTACCATGCTCTTTGCTTGTAGTCACTAAACTTTTTTAACTACAACTATCAAGATAATTTTTTTTTACTAACTCCTTACAACCACCATTAAATTTAATTCTCAAGACTCAAATAAGCAATTATTCCAAATGATTTTTAATTCTTTCTCCTTATACCATACTACTAAAGCTGACTACAAAACTACATCCCAAACAATTGTGGTATTGTGCAATAAAGCTTTATTAACCTTTCAATCACATCCAAACTATAAAACCACTTAATTCTAACCCAAGGTCATGTAACAGATCAAGAATTATCCATTTGAAACTGTATTGCCATGACTATTTACCTATACTACTAAAACTGATAACAATGCTTGTCTAATGCAAAGAGTTTGCCAGATTGGTGAGGTATGCAAACCCTAAATGTATGGCAATATTTAAAAGATTAATTTGGACGGCAACTGTAAGGAAGGATGATCATATGGTAGGATCAGAGGATTGTCTTGCTATAGAGAGGATGAACCATACAATGAACTTATGACATCATACTGTGTACGTAGGACATTGTACGATGAACTTAGGACATCTCACAACTACAAATAGGGTGCTCCATACGGTAAACTGAGGGAATCATGTGGCTGCAAACTTGGAAAATAAAAGGTAGACTTTGTATGGTAAATTGGCGATGACACCAGAAGGTTGTATGCTGAAAAGTGGACTGGGTCATACAATGCAGAGAGAAATAACACTAGTTGTCTATACAATAAGCAATTGAAATGGTTTAAATGTATGGAGGTGAATGAAAGAGATATAAGTTGTATGGTCGGCAATAAACTCTTTCTGTTTATAGAAGGTCGTACAACATACAACATACATTAGGTAGTAGACACTTTAAGAGGCCATACAATAGTAATGTATAGTTTTCTATTATTATTTTCTTTTTTTGTCCCTTTTAATAATTTTCTTTTTGCTTCATTATTTTCCACATTTTTTTCCTTTTATTTTTCAATTTATCCTCCCTATTTGATATTTCTCTATTCCTCTTCTTTTCTTGTTCGTCTGAATTTAACTTATTTTCTACTTTTACCTCCATTTCATTTTGACTCATATAGCATGAGTATGGTCCTTTGTAGCACTTGTCGGTACAACACATGCTTGCATATTCTAATTTAAAATTCCATCAATAGAATTAAGTTGAGTGATCACTTGATTGTTTTCATTGGCTTCCCATGTTCACCAAGAGTCTATTAAACTTGGCCCTTCTCACTGCTGGTACCAAGTTATTTCTTTGTCTTATACAAATGAACTTTCCAGAGGATTATGTATAGTTCACCAAACTCTAGATGATTCTGGTGTGCCAAAACTTGTTAAATGATATCCTTCTCTATACTCTTTCATTGCTTGGTCGTCTCTAGATCATTCCACAATGAATGAGTGTTCTGCCATAACCATTGTACAAAGCCCCAAAGCAACTTCTTCTTTTGTAAGGAGAAATGGGTATCTATAAAAGAAAATCCAATATTCTTCCTTATGTTCATTTATATCTCTAGACACTCAATTAATGTTAACATCTCCCAACGGGAGGTCAAAGCCAACATACCCAAAACGTACAATGGAGTAACGCAAATGTATTTGCCACTTGCCATATATCTTAATCCATCTTGCAAGTGGACCAAAAAAACATGTGATTAAGTGTGGGTGTATTCTTAGCATAGAAGCATAAATCCTCAAAAAATCACAAAAATTCCAATTTTAGAAAAATTTCCAGCCAAAAAATCATGATTTAATTAGCTGTGATTTTCAACATTTTTTAAGCATTTAAATTGTAAAAAACTCACCCCAACAAACCCATTGTGAAACCTTAATCGTGTGAAATCGCTATATAATCAGGTTTTTTTGTTGATTTTTTGCACAAAACTGAGCATTGGCCATTGGGACATGGTTCACCATCAAAGATTCGCTAGATTTCATCAAATTGTTAAGGTAAATCATAGGTAGGTGACCTTGAATGGATATATATTTCTAATAGATGTTAAGGACATTAAAATAGAGGCATATTCTTTGGTATGCTTCTACGTTTAATGCTAAGGACATTAACATGGAATGGTTAAGGGATGTGCTACATTTTTCTCTATATTCGACACTACTAGCATTTGCCTTAGGCTTGTAGTAATGCTTTCCATGTATATAAATCCAAAGACACAATTTAGTGGAAAATAGTAGACAATATCATAAATACTAAAGTAAGGCTATAATCTTATTTTTATACATATCTGAACCTTATAAGAGTACTTGCATAAAGTAAATATAGAAAGCCAGACTAAATGGAAATGAAACTCTATTGGCTTGATATCAACCTAAAGAGGTTTCTTTTTGTGGAATTCTTGTGATCCTGACTATTCAAAAGAATTTCAAAATTTCAATTGTCGACAAAAATAGCAAGGTGGTTGTTTAGATTATCAAGGTTAGGTTGGGACAAATTTCCTTTTCAAATGCTAACAAAATATGATAATTTGGAGCTTCAATTTGACACTGGTCATCAAGTTTTAATGACAAGCAGGTAAGGTTGCGAGAATTGTATAATCAAGTGGGAAGCATAAGTATATACTTAGTATATAGACGTTGTGGAACTGGAATCAAAATGGTTCCTATCAAAAAGATAAAATCAGCTTGAAGGATTGCTTTGGTTATATTTAAATTTCCTATATATTTTGCAACCTTAATACTTTGTTAATTGGTGAAATTCACTGCTTAAATGCATGCCCTACACTTGTTAGGGAACTACATTCCATTTAGGATCGTCATATACATGACGGTTCAAAAGCCTTGCAAGGAGTACAATAGCAGTACATGAATGTTTTAGACATATATAGTGTATCATTCCATGCATATTAAATATTTATTAGGCAAACTAATACATGCCTTGAGAGAAGTCGTGCCCTAGTCTTGTGGGCTTATCTTAATCGTTCCCAAAGCAAGCCTCAAATATTTTCTCTTTAACAATCTAGATAGATTTCAGCAGCAACTGTCCCATTGAAAGGTAATGTTCCTTGTGCTTTGGTTTTCCATTGAAACTTGTACTTATAATATCTTGAATTCTCAACTCAAAGTCCATCACTGTTTTTAACTCCATCATCACTTATAAGCAAAATCAAGAAAAATTTACTTGAATAATAATAGCTAAAATTGTGGCTCAAATAGTTGCTCTCTTCTTTTGTTCTGGCAGCTCTTTATTATCTAATGGAGAAATATTTAACACTCCCTTTACTCTTTTACAAATCTGCAAAAATAGTTATCAAAGAGAACATTTCAATATCATTTGTGGTCTTTTGAGATTTAAGATTTTGTTTCAAGAGCATTTTGTATTACTCTATCTTGAGCTATTTGATTCAAAACCTATTGAGTTGAACTTTCTAACTGCTTCCTTTGTCATATTATTTCCTTTTCACACTCTTCATATAGTTCTCTTTGACGCTATTCTAAAAATTGCAAGTACTGTTAAATTACAAATATGAACCATTTGATTCCCGTTTTGTAATTTATGATGTCTAGACTCTACACAGCAAAGGAAACTGCCTTTTTAATGACTTTCTTGAGCCTAAGGATTTTGAGATCCTAGAGGCCAACTTGGATAGTCATAAGGCTGAACGACTTAGGAGAGGCTCTAAACCAAGAGCTTCATCATCAAGACCTGCAACCCTCTAGCATAGCTCTACTTATAGTAGCAAGAGTCATTGGCTATGTTTGATTTTTTGGAACTTTGTTTTGAATTTATAGGTTGACTTTATACAAACTATATTGTAATTGAAATTTTCTCAACTACAACCATCTAGTTATTATTTATGCACTATGAAGTATGCTTTGTGCAATGCAATGTAATCAGCAATATGATTATAAACAACAAAATTCTATTTTTTACAATTCACGGGTTAAACTCTATTTTATTTGCTCTCTATATCTCTATGCCATGGAAATGCCCTTAAATTTCGAAAAAAAAAATAGTTTGTCTCTTTTTCTACAAATTTTTACATGTTTTTCATCCAAAATTTTCCCAATTTTTAAAAAAAATCTTACACTTTTGATTTGCCAATCTTTTCCCCAAATGATTTTCACTAGTATGGTTCTTAGTAATACACTTCCACTAATTTCTCCATCCTTGTCCATAATTTTTTCATTCAATTCTTCATCTCCTATCTCCTTGCAATCTATCATATTGATTGCTATATGGACTTCTTTTCTCACCTTGTATGTTTTCAATTCGGAAACTTTTATAGGATCCTTTATCAAGGTTCCATCTAAATTATCTAGCCTTATGAACTCGTTTGATGATATCTTTGATTTTGAATGGTCCTAGCCACATGAATTTAAAATTACCCAATTTGATTTTGTTACGGCCGTTATATTTTAGAACTAACTATCTGGGATTGAAGTTCATTCTTCGAAGATATTTGTCGTGCCAGTATATTCTCCTTTTTTGCATTGCTTTGGTTGACTAGTGTGCCCTAATTCTTCATTTGCTTAGCTTGTTCAAGAAAAGGAGTTATTCTTTGAGACTTTCGTTGTTGCCCAATTTATTTAATATAACAATCCTTAGAATGGGAACCATATAGTCCATGGGTATCATCACCTCTTGACCATACAATAGTTGAAAAGGGGTGTGTTCAACAATTACCTTAAATGTAGTTCAATAGGCCCATAGTACTGCAAGCAGTTTTTCTTCCCAATCTATACCTTCAATCCTACAAGATTTGTGGATAATTGAGATAAGTACTTTAGTTGTTGATTTTCTTTCGAATTTGTACCTTCACTCTCGCAAGATTTGTGGATAACTAAGATAAGTAATTTAGTTGTTGCCAATGGAATGGTCTACTAAGAGAACTTGTTTCACCTTTAGAGCAATGTTGCAAATCTAAGACTCCCTCGTCACTAGACTCAAAGGACCATTTTCTTCTTCTGCCCAAGTTTCTCTTATGTTCGAATTTGAATATGAAAAAGTTACTTCCTCGCTCACAACATGGTTCTTCGATTCTATTGCATATTTCTTCCATGGTTTTCCTTACGTATTGCATTTTTCTTCTAATTGTGGTTGATTTTGGATGCTATGAGTTGTCTCCAACCCAACCAATCATTGCATGCCTATTTACGTAAGGAAATAAGAACAAAATTCAACAGAAATGACTAAGTTATGATTGGTACCTTTTGGGCCATTAGGACCTCTAACATTTTAATTCCTTGTTGATCAACACCCACCAATTGCAAGGTTGGTTGCCAAATGGTAGGTTTACTAAGGCTTTTCCACATATTTTTTGGAAATAAATTCACTCCTAACCCTTTATCTATGATTGTGTTTCTTAGATTCTTCCTAAGACTCCATGTACTATGATAGGTTTCATTGCCACATTAGCCATCAGCAACATGAGGTTCAATTACTTGACCATCATACAATAGAGGTTCCACCATTAAATCTTCATCCCTCTCTCGGCTCATTTTTCCTTCTATTCAGTTACTGTCTATTGTAATAGTCAATTCAATCTTAATTGTGGCATGCTTTGCAAAAGATCTGTCATTTTGACGGATTCGAATACACTTCCTTTTTGGTTTGTGCCCATGTGACTACCTAAACTTCTTTGTTGTGTCGCTCAATATCAATTATGTCGATGGAGTTTTTTGTTTTAGGTAGGTGGTATCCTCATGGTCTCCTAGTCCACACCGTTTGCACAAGAGTACTACTTTGTTTTGATTGCTTTAGCAAACTATGGAGAAGTGCCCCCACTCATTGCATTGTTTGCATTGTATAATAGGGCATCCTCTTGAGTCATCTTGTATCCAACTCTTACTTCCACTATTATTCTTGTTGAATCAAATATTAGACATTTTGTTTCAATATCCGCCTAGGGATGTATTGTTATTATTCTATTGCTATGGCAATGTACTTGGTGGAGTGGATTGCTCACCTTGCATGAAGAGTAATTGCGTACTCCTAGATTGCAAATTATATGGGCATTCTTTGATCGAGTGGTTTAGGAATTGACAAATATCACAAAAAAGACTCTTTGAACAATTTTACTTTAATATGTCCTTCGCATTTGTGTTTTGTACACCAAAGTTATTTGTTTTCTTTATAGTTTTATTTTTCTACCTTCAATTCCTTCATCGTTTGTATCATATCTTTTCTTAAGGCTTGTGCAATACTAGATTCATTTTCATTGCTATCATCTATAATTTCATCATCTTTTGTTCCTTTGCCATGAGAGGAAATTTATCTTCACTTTCTATATCAGTGGCCCAATTGTATGTTTCGATGAAAGAATGTGGTACTACCTTCATCTTCTTCCTTAGTGAGTAAATAAGACCTTCAATGAACCCTTCTTTAGGCCATTAGTTGGTTCTTTTTCTAACTTTACTAGAAGTTCTTGAGCCTACAATTATAGGCTCTAATGTTCTCATGTTTGACTTGCTTTGTATTATAAATCTTCACTACAATTTCAATATCATCTCATAGTAACTTGAAATCTCTTCAAAAAAATTCTTTAAATTTTCCCAAGTAGTTTTTGAAGAAAAATCAACTTTTCTATACTAGTCAATAGTTACGCCTCTTAGGGTTGCTACAAAGCATCGTAGCCAATAGGCTCTATCATCCTAGCCATTTCTTGTCCAAATGGTTTCACAAGTTTTACAATCCCTTGCATGATCCTCTAACCCATTGCCTAGGAATTCAAGCAACATTTGCTTTTTGATAATGGGACTTGATGGGGGAGTCCCCATGTTTTTGTTTTGATGCAACCTCAATGCCTAGAACTAGCTTATTAAGGGGTTTTGATTTAAAAGCTCTTACACTCTCAACCACATGGGACTCCTCAACTCGTCCTACCTCAACATTCCACACACTTGAGTTGCCTCAAAGTACTTTCTTATTTAACTTTGGCCCAAGATTTTTAGGCTCACGTCCTTTAATTACTATTTTTTTCTCTTCTTCAATCAACAATCTTTCGATACCTCGAATGTTACTTTCATAAGCTTTGATAATGGGTCTTTAGATTCTATCTCGCATTCTTCTTCGTCTATTGGTTATTTATTGTACTAGTTTTTCTACTTGGTCAAAGAGATTGATCCATGTCTCAACAGGTAGCAGTAAGTGCCTCATTATCTCTTCTGACTTTGCACTTGTATGTTTTCTTGATTAGGGCTTAAACTTCAACTTACACTCCAACTTTGACAATCGCATGGGAATCCTCAACTCATCCTGCCTAAGCATTTCACTCGAGTTGCCTTCAAGTTCTCTATTATTTACCTGTGGCCCAAAACTTTTAGGCTCACATCCTTCAATTACTAATTCTTTCTCTTCAATCAACAATCTTTCAATACCTTGAATGTTACTTTCACAAACATCTAGTAGTGGGTCTTTAGATTCTATCTTCCTTTCTTCTTCATCTATTGGTTGTTATTATACCGGCTTTACTAATTGGTTGAAGAGATAAATCCATGTTTTGTTAAGTAGTGGTAAGTACCTTGCTATCTTTTCCAACTCTGCACTTGTACAATTTCTTGTAGTAGAAGTGTTTTTGTTTTCCCAATTCGAGCTCCAACTTCAACTTCTGCTCCAATTTCAGCTTTGTTCTTAAGATGGGCTCTGACTTGAGACTTGTACAATCACGCCATCTTGTACTACTTCTCTAAGCCTCTTTCATTCTATTTGCCCTACGATCCTCAAGGATTGCCTCACCTCTTCTTATGTTCTTTGACCAATTTGGTGTCTTTAGATTCTTGTTTGGGTACAAGGGCATTGACTTCAAGAGACCTAAAGTCTATCAATATTTCTTTCTTCCTATTGTCTACTTCTATCTTTGTATAGTCTGTTTATTTCTTGTCTTTGTACTTTCCAATCCCATTTGAAACATAGGTCTTGAAGTATTAAGATGGCTTGCAAGGTGTCTAGGCATACGATCAAGTAGTATGTGTACATCCTTGCTTACTCTCAAGCTATCACAAATGACCTCTTGGGGAATTTACCTTTGTTCAACTTCCTTTCGTATATGTTCTTTTACCAGTATATCCCACAAGTTTACCAAGTCATATGTGAGTTCAACTTCTCTTTCTTGATTAGACTGCATAAGTTGTTCAACTAGTTGTCCCATTATATGGTCATTTTAACCCAACTTCTTTGAAGGAAACAACACCAAATGTTTACTCGCCTATCTAGACATGCAATTACATAAGCAAAGTAAATTGGTTTACACATTCATGAGTGACCCCTATGAGAATAACAATATATTTCAAAAGATATAATAGTTGTCTCTTATTTCATTCAATGCTCCAATATTGTAACAAAAATGAGGAAGGGAATGATTTTCAAAAAACACCCAACCATCACCAACTACCCAAAACTACTTCGATTAGCCAATGAGACATAATCATTCTCACCAATTAACTAAAATTACAATATAACCAATATATGTTTTATTCTATCTACAAGCATGTCTCTGCACAATTACCTAGTTCATTGTAATGTCCCCTTCTCAGATGTGATCTTTTCTGTTGACCGTTGGCCTATTCCGAAGACCCGTCGGCTACACGAATGGTGAAATTAGGGTTTCCTAGTTTTGAGGAGGTTGTTGCTTAAAGTTTGGAATTCTGATTGCGGATTCTTTCTGGGTTTTCAGAGAGCTTCGCAGTGGTGTGTTCAGTTTGGCATTCCGAGCAACTTCACGAATTTACTATTTTTAGTAAATTCTATTTTTCGCAGTGGATAGGTTGGGTTCAGTTCAGTTGGTCTTCTTCTTCGGTTGATTCAGCTGGCACTTCAGTTTTTGGCCTTGGGCGCATAATTCTTGGAGAGATAAGTATTTTCATTATAATATTATATTTTAATATTATATCCCCCTTTGCCTAGCAAGTACAACTTTAAGTTGTTTTTTAAAAAAGGGGACTTAAAGGGTCCAGTCGCCATGGAGAGATAAGTTATATTTTAAAAAGTCAAATATTAAGCTTAATTGAAAAGGACGCCTATTTGAAGGATTGACTTTATTTTAAAAAGTGAAATATTCAACAAGTGAAAAAGGACGCCATCTTTTGGAGGGAAAAGGTGAATTTGAAATTAGGGTTTTGGGCGCCTTCTTGAAGCTTCTAGATGATTCTCTCATGTCTATTTAATCAGGCCTCAGCTCTTCATTTGGGATCTTTTGTCTACTACACCGTTATGCTGCTGAATTATCTTCAAACACTCGCTTCGAGGAAAGCACACCTCCTAGCATTGGCTCATCTTCTTGCTTGAAAGATAGCAACTAGTTGAGAGGTTAGGTTGTAGTTGGGTTGTTTTGGCATTGTAGTTGAGTTTCTTGCATTTAGTAGATGTTATTCAAGCATTTTGTCATGTTTCAGAGTTGCTGATGTTGCATAGCTGTAGGCAGTTTTCATTCATAATTCAAAAATACAAAAAGATATTGTTCTGGGTATTCAACATATCATCTTGTCTCCTTGGGGCGACCCATCTTGCAAACTTATAGATTTTTATCTGCTGTTTTGATTTTATCTAGCAAGTTCGCCCTTTTAAGAGGGCCATACCATTCTGTTTCAGCTTTGGGATTTGTGCAAAAAGTTTAAGGGTTGTTTGGTGGGGTTTTGAGATCTTGTTTGGGGCGCCTTTATGCCTAGAGCAATCTGCATTTGATTCCTCGTCATTAGAGTAAGAATTGAGTGAGATATGAGCATTTGAGTGAGGGTTTGTTTGCAGATTTCACCATTTTATGTTGCAGGTCTGATAAATCAGAATTAAGGAAATTGTCCCTTTGGTAGGGATTGAGCATTGAAAGTTGCATTTGGTCTTTGGAAGACATTCTACACAGTTGCAGCAATGAAGACTTGACAAAGCTCTAGATTTAAATGATTATTCTGATATATTGTAAGCTATTAGTAGTACTATCAGCTATTCTTCTTTATCTTGCATTTTAAGCTATTGTACATTCCCACTGAATAAGTGGAAGAGGCTGGCTTGCCGCCTATTTGCTTTCAGTTGAGTAGTTTTAGGGACCCTCTGACCATATGCTCACCATCACTCGGCGCCATTCTTGGTTAGGGTTACATTTTGTTCATCATGCATTGATCCTCTGACCATATGCTCATCTGCACAGGCGCATTCTTGGTTAGAGTTCCTTTCAGTTTGCATTTGCATAGATCCTCTGACCAATGCTCACACCTTGCCCACATCGGGATCCTGGTGTACATTCTGGTTAAGAGTTACTTTCCGCATCGTTTTGGTTTATGCTAACCTTAACGGGTGCGTGTTCATTGTAATCGCTTGTGAAAAAACAAAAAAAAAATTGGTCCAGTTCATTACAGTGGTATCAGAGCCATGATTCTGCCAACTTGTGCCCAACAGTGATTCAGTGGTCAGATGAGTGACAGTGATTGCAGATATTTCACCAGAGGTCAGGCCAGAAGACAGCAGACACAGCTTCTGCCAGTGCCAGAAGCAGATACTTTATCAGGAGCTTTGAGAGAAACAAGCAGATTAGTTGATATTGGTAAAACAGTTGAGAACATGGCTGAAAGTCATAAGCAAGCCATGGATGAAAGAGATGAAAGGATGGAAAAGAAATTTGATGGAATGATTGAATTGATGTCTCGATTACTTGCTTGAATGGACCAGCAAACCCCTCAAAACCTTATTCCTAATCAAAACCATACTACAGGAGAAAGCAGTGGAGTAATTGGGAACAATGGTAACGGAGGCAGTAGAGCTATTGGACAGCATGATGCCATCTCCAGCGGATCACCCTCTAGGCCTCTCTCTCCTACATTCACTCCGAGGGAAGAACAGCAAGTTGAAGCTACCATTCCTTTGGTAGACGATGCCAGGAAAGCCTACATGGAGTATGCCACCCTAACTCCTGAGCTTAGAGACCAATGGTCCTTTGATCAATTCTTGAACCAGAGAAACAGAAGAAACAGAGGAAGAGCTGATAACCGAGCTTATATGGCTCCTAGAACTGATTTTCATCAAGCCTTAGGGAAGGTAACATTGGCTCACTTCGATGGAAGTGATAAGTGTTCAGCAAGATCATGGGTTCAGAAGTTAGACAACTACCTTTCGCTTCGTCCCATGCCAAAAGAAGATGCCATCAAGTTTGCAACACTTCATTTAGAGGGAGCTGCCCATGAGTGGTGGTACCATGGTTTGGTCACGCTTGGCCATAACCTTATCCGAACCTATGGAGAATTCACCAACAAGCTGATTGAAAGGTTCGACACTAAGGATCCTGAAGTAAGATTTCGTGAGCTTGCACAACTGAAGCAGCATGGCTCCTTGGACTCTTACATTGCTGATTTCCAGAGACTTTCTGTGATAGTGCCTAACATCACCGAAAGAAGATTGGTTGTTTTGTTTTCCGAAGGTTTGGTTGAACCCTTGAAAGGGTGGGTTAAAGCTTTCAATCCACCAAGTCTTGATGAGGCAATCAAGAAGTCTCGTAGTATGGAGTTATCAGCCCCTAGGCCCAAATTTCCGCCTAACCCTTTTGGCCATAAGAAGGATAAGAGACATTCTTCTAATCAGCACAAGAAGTTCCCACCTAAGTTGACTGAAGAGCAACGAGAACAGCTCAGAAAGGAGGGCAAGTGTTACACATGTTTAGAGCCTTGGACTAAAGGCCCTAGATGTCCTGGAAGAGGACATTATAATCAAATGGGGACCTATTCTGATTATGAATCAGCATCTGATATGTCTGATCAGCAGTCTTATTTTGGGGACAGCGAAAATGAAAGAGCCACAAAAGAGTTCGATCATGAACAAGGAGTTGGGGGCCCTATTGCCCAACTCTCTAGTTTCCAAAAGAACGAATCTTTCAAGGTTCGTGGTGGTGTTGGAGGTCATCGTATTGTTGCTTTAATTGATAATGATGCGACGCATAACTTCATTGATGAAGGTGTGGTTGCAAAGAGTGGTCTCAAAACTGAAGAATTTGAAGGCTTCAAAGTCATGGTGGCTGATGGGTTTCATATTTCTTGCACCCGAAGAGTTCCTAACATGTCCTTGCAGTTAGGAAACTATGAAGTCAATGATGACTTCTATGTGTTACTATTGGTGATACAGATGCAGTATTGGGCATACAATGGTTACGATCACTTGGTGAAATCTCTCTCAATCTACAAACAATGGAGCTCAAGTTCCAATCTGATGGAAAGAGGGTGGTGTTGAGAGGAATGTCCAATGGTGGTCCTCGTATAGTCTCATTCAAAAGGATGGAGAGGCTGATTAGGCATGACCAAGTGGAGTGGGCTGCGGAATGCATGGTCCTTCCAGCTAGTCCAGTTGAGACAAAGAGGGAATATCCTCCAGATATTCAGTCTATACTCACCAAGAGGAGTAAGGTGTTTGCTGATCTACCTCCTGGGCCACCACCTGAAAGAGGAGCTGAGCATTTCATTGAGCTCGAAGAAGGGGCCAAACCAGTCATCACAACTCCGTATCGATATCCTAAGAAGCAGAAGGATGAAATTGAGAAGAACATAAAAGAACTTCTGGAGATGGGCTTCATTCACCCTAGCAAGAGTCCCTTTGCTTCAGCTGTAGTTCTGGTGAAGGAGAAGGACGGCACCATCCGCATGTGTGTGAATTAGTGTGCCTTGAATCAAAGCACAATAAAGAATCGGTACCCTATTCCTCGGATTGATGAGCTCATTGATGAGCTGCATGGAGCCAAATTCTTCTCAAAAATTGATTTGAGGTCGGGTTACTATCAAATCTGGATGAGAGGTTCAGATGTTGAGAAGACGGCATTCAGATGCCACTATGGCCATTTTGAGTTCCTAGTCATGCCCTTTGGCTTGACTAATGCTCCAGCCACCTTCCAATCTTGCATGAACAGAGTTTTCCAAAAACAGTTGAGGAAATTTGTGTTGATCTTCTTTGATGATATTCTCATCTTCAGCAAGACGTGGGAAGAACACCTCAAGCACTTGGAGGAAGTGCTTAGCATTCTTGAATCAGAACGTTTGTTTGCAAAAAAATCCAAATGTGAATTTGGAATGAAGGAGCTGCTCTACCTTGGTCATATAATCAGCGCTGATGGGGTGAAGGTTGATCCTGAAAAGATCAAGGCAATAGTAGATTGGCCACCTCCAAAAAATTTGACTCATTTGAAGGGGTTCTTGGGTCTTTGTGGCTTCTACAGAAGATTCGTAAAGGGTTATTCTCAAAGTGCTGCTCCTCTTACTGACCTCACTAAAAAGGGGGCTTTCATGTGGTCAGAAAAGGCTCAAAGTGTGTTTGATAAGTTCAAGAAAATCATGAGTTCTTGTCCAATATTGGCCATACCAGATTTCTCCAAACCCTTCGAGTTACAGTGTGATGCATTAGGGGAAGGTATTGGGGCTGTTTTGATGCAAGATAAGCATCCTATTGTGTTTGAAAGCAGAAAATTAAGGGGGGTTGAAAGGACCTATTCTATCTATGACAAAGAAATGCTTGCAATCATGCATGCATTAGCCAAGTTCAGACAATATCTGGTGGGGAGCAAATTCGTGGTCAAGACTGATCACAACAGTCTCAAGCACTTCATGCATCAGAAGGATTTGAATGAAAGACAGCAGAAGTGGGTGAGTAAGCTTCAAGCTTACGATTTTGACATTGAGTATGTCAAAGGGAAGAACAACATTGTGGCTGATGCTTTATCCAGAAGGCCTCATTTGAGCTCATTGTGTGAGCTTACTGCTGATTCGAAGGAAATGTTGCTTGCTGATTATGCCAAAAATCAGTTTGCAACCAGCATTATTGAAGGTACTTTTCATGATGAAAGGTACAAGGTAGTTGATGGGTTGATACACTACAAGGGAAGAATCTTCTTGGTGGCTGATTCTAAACTTAAGAAGAAGATTTTGATGACTCTTCATGACATTCCACTTGTTGGTCATCAAGGGTACTTCAAGACATATAAGCAGATTCGAGAGAGGTTCTCTTGGAAGGGGTTGAAAGATGATGTTCAGCATTACATCAAGGAGTGTAGCACTTGTCAAATGAACAAAAATGAGCACTCTCTCCCAGCTGGTCTACTACAACCACTTCCCATTCCAAATCAAAAATAGGAAAGCATCTCGATGGATTTCATCACTGGATTGCCTAGGGCTCAAGGCAAAGATTGTATTTATGTTGTAGTGGACAGATTGACAAAATTCGCTCACTTTTTTGCCATCACTAGCACATTTTCAGTAGCTCAAGTTGCAGATTTGTTTTTCCATGAAGTGTTTAGATTGCATGGGTTGCCTAAAAACATAGTGAGTGATAGGGACAGCAAGTTCCTAAGCACCTTTTGGCAAGAGGTTTTCAAGATGAGTGGTACAGTGCTTACTCCAAGCACTAGCTATCACCCTCAAACAGATGGTCAAACGGAGATTGTGAACAAATGGTTGGAGGGCTATCTCAGGAATTATGTCTCGGAGCAGCAAAGAGCTTGGGTGAAATGGCTCCACTTGGGAGAATATTGCTACAACTCATATTTCCACATGTCAATAAAGATGTCTCCATTCATGGCCCTCTATGGTTACGAGGCTCCTAGCTTTGCTGACTTGGTGTTTGGCGATAGCAAAGCTCCTCAAGCCAAGGATTGGTTGCAGCAAAGCCAAGATGTTTTGAAATCCTTGAAGGACAACCTTCAAATGGCACAAAATCAGCAGAAGATGTACGCTGATCAGTAGCATGTTGAGCGCTCATTTGAGGTTGCTGATATGGTTTATCTTCGACTTCAACATTACAGCCAGTCCACACTTAAGAAGAGTGGAGTTGAGAAGCTTAAACCTCGCTTCTATGGGCCGTTCAAAGTTGTCAGAAAGGTTGGAGCAGTGGCTTATGAGTTGGAACTACCTTCGAGTAGTAAGGTCCACAACGTGTTCTATGTGTCTCGCCTCAAAAAGGCACTTGGACACAATGTTGTGGCTTCATCACAGTTGCCTCCTTTGGATGAAGAAGGGCAGTTGACCTTGGTTCCAGAAGAAATTATTGATTCCAGAGAGCGTTCCTTGAGGAGGAGAACAATCAAAGAGTACTTGGTGAAGTGGAAGAATTTACCTTTCGAGGATGCTACTTGGGACAATGAGGAGATTCTATAGCATCCAGACTTGCGATTGCTTGAGGGCAAGCAATCTCGGGGAGGGCAGACTGTAATGTCCCCTTCTCAGATGTGATCTTTTATGTTGACCGTTGGCCTATTTCGGAGACCCGTAGGCTACACGGATGGTGAAATTAGGGTTTCCTAGTTTTGAGGAGGTTGTTGCTTGAAGTTTGGAATTCTGATTGCGGATTCTTTCTGGGTTTTTAGAGAGCTTCGCAGTGGTGTGTTCAGTTTGGCATTCCGAGCAACTTCACGAATTTACTATTTTTAGTAAATTCTATTTTTCGCAGTGGACAGGTTGGGTTCAGTTCAGTTGGTCTTCTTCTTCGGTTGATTCAGCTAGCACTTCAGTTTTTGGCCTTGGGCCATAATTCTTGGAGAGATAAGTATTTTCATTATAATATTATATTTTAATATTATATCCCCCTTTGCCTAGCAAGTACAACTTTAAGTTGTTTTTTAAAAAAGGGGACTTAATGGGTCCAGGCGCCATGGAGAGATAAGTTATATTTTAAAAAGTCAAATATTAAGCTTAATTGAAAAGGACGCCTATTTGAAGGATTGACTTTATTTTAAAAAGTGAAATATTCAACAAGTGAAAAAGGACGCCATCTTTTGGAGGGAAAAGGTGAATTTGAAATTAGGGTTTTGGGCGCCTTCTTGAAGCTTCTAGATGATTCTCTCATGTCTATTTAATCAGGCCTCAGCTCTTCATTTGGGATCTTTTGTCTACTACACCGTTATGCTGCTGAATTATCTTCAGACACTCGCTTCGAGGAAAGCACACCTCCTAGCATTGGCTCATCTTCTTGCTTGAAAGATAGCAACTAGTTGAGAGGTTAGGTTGTAGTTGGGTTGTTTTGGCATTGTAGTTGAGTTTCTTGCATTTAGTAGATGTTATTCAAGCATTTTGTCATGTTTCAGAGTTGCTGATGTTGCATAGCTGTAGGCAGTTTTCATTCATAATTCAAAAATACAAAAAGATATTGTTCTGGGTATTCAACATATCATCTTGTCTCCTTGGGGCGACCCATCTTGCAAACTTATAGATTTTTATCTGCTGTTTTTGATTTTATCTAGCAAGTTCGCCCTTTTAAGAGGGCCATACCATTCTGTTTCAGCTTTGGGATTTGTGCAAAAAGTTTAAGGGTTGTTTGGTGGGGTTTTGAGATCTTGTTTGGGGCGCCTTTATGCCTAGAGCAATCTGCATTTGATTCCTCGTCATTAGAGTAAGAATTGAGTGAGATATGAGCATTTGAGTGAGGGTTTGTTTGCAGATTTCACCATTTTATGTTGCAGGTTTGATAGATCAGAATTAAGGAAATCGTCCCTTTGGTAGGGATTGAGCATTGAAAGTTGCATTTGGTCTTTGGAAGACATTCTACACAGTTGCAGCAATGAAGACTTGACAAAGCTCTAGATTTAAATGATTATTCTGATATATTGTAAGCTATTAGTAGTACTATCAGCTATTCTTCTTTATCTTGAATTTTAAGCTATTGTACATTCCTACTGAATAAGTGGAAGAGGCTGGCTTGCCGCCTATTTGCTTTCAGTTGAGTAGTTTTAGGGACCCTCTGACCATATGCTCGCCATCACTCGGCGCCATTCTTGGTTAGGGTTACATTTTGTTCATCATGCATTGATCCTCTGACCATATGCTCATCTGCACAGGCGCATTCTTGGTTAGAGTTCCTTTCAGTTTGCATTTGCATAGATCCTCTGACCAATGCTCACACCTTGCCCACATCGGGATCCTGGTGTACATTCTGGTTAGAGTTACTTTCCGCATCGTTTTGGTTTATGCTAACCTTAACGGGTGCGTGTTCATTGTAATCGCTTGTGAAAAAACAAAAAAAAAAATTGGTCCAGTTCATTACATTCATTAAATCCTATTAATGCCAAGATGAAGCACAATGGCCGACATTGTTGTATAAAATCCACATTTATATCTAACAAGGTTGTTGAGTATTACAAATTTGAAGATAGAACAGATCTCATATGCTCCATTATTATGTATAATTCAATGTAGGACTGCATGCAGGCATACAAGGACACAAGCAAAAGAACTATTTGACAAGCATCCACAATTACCAGAGAAGACTAACAAGCTCTAGATCATTCATACCTACAGTGCCCAGCCCAGATATCCACATTTATGTTCTACCAAGGACATGGTGAAAATCAGTCAAAAGTCATTCAACCACTTTGCCAACATAACACTCAAACTAATTAAAATGTACACAGAAGAGATGAGAAACAACAAATGGCATTTCAATGATCATAATAAAAATCTCTCAAATCTGTCAGTTTGCCATTTAAGAGGTTTATAGTTTATAATTTATACAATTTCTACCTATCATTGTCCAAAACAATTGCCTATAATTTTCCAAAATAGGCATTAAAAAAATTAACTAGCTTGGGAAGTATGTCAATCATAACGCATGACCAAGGCAACAAAAATTTCAGTCTAAACTAACAAAAAGCCTATTAAACTAATATTGTATTATTTAATGGTCATCTTAGTCTTTAGTTAGTCTGTAGTTTTCTTTCAGTTAACTTAGTCTGCTTGTGTTAGTTTTTAGTAACTTAGTTTGCTTGTGTTAGTTTTTAGTAACTTTCAGTTATTTACTTTTGTTAACAATTGTTTCTTTTTAGAAACATCATCCTATATTGTATTATTTAAGGAGATTTCCTCTCCTTTGTAAATAACGAATATTCAATATCAATTATCATTTCATGATATCAAAGCTTAGGCTCGATCTTTTTTTGGCAAATTCTTTAGAAATAAAAATTTGTTGTTTTCCTAAGGAATTTTTAGAAATTACTTAGATCTTTTTTTCAGCTGACTAATTTTAAATTTAAGTCGAAGAAAATTTTTGAGAACAGATTTTTTGAAATCGAAAGTTTTTTTCGAAGCAGATTTTTAAAGTTTTTCTAAAGCAAGATTCGTGGGATCTCTAAGAAAAATTGTGGGATTTTTTTAGCAGTAAAATCGCGACTTTTTTCAAAGACAATTTTAAGGGTTTTTCTGTGCAAAATCGCGGACGTCTTTCTCAAGTTACTGATTGCGCGTTTTTTCTACCCAATTTTGAACGCAATTTGAAGGATTTTCGTGGGTTTTGACCCATTTTTTATTAAACGCCATTTTTTCTAAGATTCGTGTGAGGAGTTTTGCAAAAAAATTGTGGGTATTTCTTTCTATTTTCTACTCGTGCCGTGAGGGCCCTTTCTGACGCAATTTTTTGACATGATTCATAGATGCAATTCATTTTTCCAGGGTTTCCTATTGTTTGGCATACGAAGTTCTATAAATCACATTTTTTAATTTTTAGGGACGCATGGAATTTCTTTTGGAGTCTAGGTTGTTACTTTTTGTCATGATGGGTTTGTATTCCATGTTTTTGTTGATTGCCGCATTTCTAGACAAACGTGTCTATTCTTGAAAATCATGGGTCTACTTTAGATCGCGTTTTCTGCTATTTTTCAAGAAAAATCGTGCCCTTGTTTGCCTAGATGGGATTTTTCAAATTTAAAATTTGTGGGCTTTCTTCATATTTTTTGTGCAACCTTCTTCATATTTTTTGTGTTTTTCTGAAGGAGCCCTTTCAAGAGTTTTCTTGCTTTTGGGATGACATCTACCTCTTATGTATTGATGGCCAAACGACCAATAGATCGTGTCAAATCATCTACATGGTACATCAATTTTGGAGCCTCTCAGCATTTTACAAACAGGAGAGGTTGGTTCACAGAATATATGACTTGCTCCGATTCTGGCATCTTTGGTGGCGGCAAAGAGTATACAGTTGTCAGCAAGGGCAACGCCCGGATCACATCTAATGGGAGACATTTAATATTTCTCAATGCATACTATGTGTCGAGCATGGAGCTTAATCTACTCTGAGTCAATCGGGTTATGTGACACAGTCCGAAGTTGGACATCATTTTTAGTTCACACAAGTGTCGAATTGTTGATAGGGAGTCCAAGAAAACTGTGGCAGTTGGGCTTGAGAGTCATGGTTTCTATCCGTTGCTTGATAATGGAGATCCTCTGGAACATGCGCTAGTTGTAAGGAGTTCATCCATCAGCACTCTTTGGCATCAGTGGTATTTGCATCTCAATATTGCTTACCTCTCTTAGGTGGCTCAAGAGAATTTGGTAGAAGGCTTACCTAAGATTCAACAGCAAACACATGGTGTTTGCGGAACTTGTCAAGCAAGGAAGCGGCATCATACTCCATTTTTAGATGGAAAGTCTTGGAGAGCATCCAAGGTTCTATAGTTGCTTCATGCAAACATTTGTGGACCAGTCAATACTGCATTGGTCATTGGTGCCAGGTATTATCTTCTATTTGTTGATGATTTCAGCAGAAAAATGTGGGTGTATTTTCTCAAGGTGAAGTTACAAGTATTTAATGAATTTCAGAAATTTAAAGCATTAGTTGAAAAAGAGTTTGGATGTCAAATCATCACTCTTAGGATAGATAATGGGGGTGAGTTTTGTTCCAACCAATTCACCGACTTCTATGCAAAACAGGACATTAGATGCCAACTTACCACACCCTATACCCCTCAGCTGAAAGGTGTTGTTGAGCGGAGAAATCATACCTCACATAAATGGTCCGCTGAATGTTGGAGAGCAAGAATGTTCCCAAAAAATTTTGGGCTGAGGCAGTGTATACTACAATATACCTTCTTAACCAAACTCCCACACAAGCTGTTAAGAAGATGACCCCAAAGGAAGCATGGTCTTGGAGGAAACCAAAAATCACCCACCTCAAGGTTTTTGGTTCGACTACGTATTTTTGGGATCCAGATGCCAAGAGAACCAAGTTGGAATCCAAGAGCCAATAGTTGATGCTAACTGCATACAGAGATAACCACACAAGGCCTATCGGTTGATTGATGTGACTACTAACCATTTGACATTTAGTAGGGATGTTGTCTTTGTTGAAGAACGTGGGCCCTTTTTACTCCCTTCTCCCATCAAGAGTATTGACAATCAACCTCTGAAGACCAAGGATTTGGGAGCTCAGCCTTTAGTAGCTCCACCTAAAGGGAGGGATTCTGATGCTCTAAACATTGTAGAATCTCCCAAACAAGATCCTCTACCAAAAAGGAGGGACTTTGATGATTCTAACATTGTGGAATCTCCTAGGCAAAATTCTGTATCAACAGATTTTTCTTAGGATAATCTGGATTAGCATCCAGATTGTATTATTTCAAGCAATCCAAGTCATAATGATGCTCATTCTGATTTGGAAGTTGATACATCTCCTCGTCCTAAGTGGTGAACGAAGCTCATTGGTGATGTTCACGATGAACTTGTTGAGGGACACTCGTCTAGAGGCAAGAGTAAAAAGAACACAATAAACTTTGCTCTTATGGGCAACATTCATAATGTTTATGAGCCCCAACAGTATTCGGAGGCCAATGGTAAACCTGAATGGGAAAAGACTATGGATTTTGACCATCATAGTCTTTTGAAGAACAACACACGGGTTTTGTCAGATCTTCCACCAAGAAAGAAACCCATTGGCTGCAAATGGGTCTACAAGGTCAAATAAAAGGCTGATGGAACATTGGATAAATACAAGGCTTGGTTGGTGGCTAAGGGGTTCTTGCAGAGAAAAGGTATAGATTATGAGGAAACTTTTGCTCCCACAGCCAAGATGAGCACCATCCAATTTGTCCTAGTCATGGCAGCACAGTTTGGCTAGAAGGTCCATCAGATGGACGTAAAGAGTTCCCTCCTCAATGGAGATTTGAGGAAGAGTTATACATGACGCGACCTCCTGGTTTTAAAGTTGCAAGACAAGAGCACAAGGTATGTAGATTGTTGAAGGCTCTTTATGGCCTAAAGCAGGCTCCCAGGGCTTGGTACTTGAAGTTTGACAAGTACCTAGTTGCGCAAGGGTTTCATAGGAGTCCCTTTGATGCAAATTTGTATGTCAAGTACACTAGTAGTGATATCATCCTTCTTGTCATCTATGTAGATGATATCATCATTACTAGCAATAGGTTACATTTGATTGAACAGATCAAGTCAAATTTGTGTCAGGGATTTGAGATGACAAACTTGGGTCTCCTACACTATTGTCTTGGTGTAGAAGTTTGGCAGACAGGTGGCAATATCTTCATTTTTCAATCAAATTATGCCAGGAGTTTGCTTGAAAAATTCAAGATGGAAGATTGCAAAATCTCATCCACTCCTATTGAGAAGGAGCTGAAACTTTTAGCCAAATCAAACTCACCAGTGGTAAATGAGTCTACATTCAGGAACTTGTGGGTAGCCTCATCTATCTTACTGCCACTAGATCTGATCTCAGTTTTGCTATGAGTTACATTTCTTGTTTCATGATTGCCCATAAGATGGAACACTAGGTGGCCGCAAAGCGAATATTGCGATATGTCAAAGGGACACCTGACTTTGGCATCCTATATAGAAAATGCAAAGATCTTAGACTAGTTGGCTTTACAGACTCAAATTGGGCAGGTTCAATTGATGACAGGAAGTCCACTTCAAGGTATGTTTTCAGTCTTGGTACAAGTGTAGTCACATGGACAAGCAAGAAGCAACAGGCAATTGCTCTTTCCTTGACTAAAGCAAAGTATCGGAGAATAGTTAAGTTAGCATGTGAGCCAATATGACCTTGAGGGATGCTTGCTAACATGCAAATGTCTCAAGCAGGACCTTTACACCCATTTTGTGATAATCAAGGAGTTCTCAAACTTGCTAAGAATCCAATCTTCCACAAGCAAACCAAGCACGTTGAGCTTCATTGCCACTTTATCAAACAACTTGTTTAGATGGATCTGTGATGTTGCAATGTGTTCCAACTGAGGATCAAACTATAGACATTCTCACCAAATCTCTCAATCCAAATAAATTTGTAAAATTTTAGGATAAGCTTGGTTTAGTTAGTAGGATGACCATTAAGGGAGGCTATTAAAGTATTATTGTATTATTTAATGGTTATCTTAGTCTTTAGTTAGTCAGTAGTTTACTTTCAGTTAACTTAGTCTGCTCTTGTAAGTTTTTAGTAACTTTCAATTATTTACTTTTGTTAATGATTGTTTCTTTTTAGAAACATTGTCCTACATTGTATTATTTAACAAGTTTTCCTCTCCTTTGTAAATAACAAATATCAAATATCAATTATCATTTCAAAGCTATTATGGATATTGTTGATGTTAGAGGAGCAGCGTTGGGCTTCTACTTCCAGCCCAAATTTGTCTTTGAAGAGCAAATTAAATGATAGCCTAAACGGCTATTTAATTTGAAAGACGTCAATTGATGAAGAGGCGCTTCATCATCTCACATTAATTTTTTTTTTTTTTGTCATTATTCTATGAGGCCGCCTTATGTTACTTCGCCACCCTTGAAGAGGTACAATACTTGAAGCCGACCTCCTACACAATCGGCAATTTTGTTCTCCTCATTAGTGGCCGACCTTGTGCATTTGAAGAGATGCAACCCTTGAGTCCTCCTCATCGAAGAGTATATAATGGAGATGCCATTCAATCATTGCATTCATTCATTCAGTTGTTCATTGATTATTATCCTTCATTGTTCAAGTTCATTCATTGCATTGACTGTGAGTTTCAAGGGCGATTTACTCCATGTGCAGATCGACATATTGAAGAGTCAGATCGATATATTGAAGAAGGCTGAGTTTGTCATCAGCAAGAGCAGTATATTATTTCTGTATTTGCATCATATTGTGGTGCCATTACTTGGCCTCATAATAGGCCTCATTGTAAAGAAGACTATTGTTTACTATTCAATATATAAGCGATATATTGTTGTTGGGTTTTTCTCCCTCAAGACGAGGGTTTTCCCAGGGTATATGCTGTGTTATTGTGTCTGATTAGAATTAAAAATCTGCTTATTTACATCTGTTCATAAAAACTAACATGGTATCAAAGCGGGTTTCAGAAAGGATCTAAGCAAATATGGTAGATTACATACCAAAAGAATCAAGTCGAATCAAGAAAGAAGAATCTTTGATTTGGCATCTGTATTCTCCTCTGCATTCTCGAATAGTCAATTTGCATTCTTCAAGTTGCTATATTAGGAAACAAGCCTTCCATTAGATTATGGTGACCACAAATGTATTGTCATGGAACGGCATTTAGTATGTTGGTTTGATGCCTTCATTCTATCATCGAGTTTCTTGTAAAGACAAGGAAAGGGGAGCGCTTGTAAAATTAATCGCATTCGTCTATTTATTGATAGTCTCCGGTGAAGTCAAGGCACAAATAGAGTCAAAAATGTGTTAAGTCAAAATCGCTACAGTCATCGCCAGCTTGGGGAAAACCGCAGTCTCCAAAAATCATTGTGAGGTAGATAAAGAGACAAATTTGTCTCTTCAGAGAAACAAAATGCCGCTTAAGGCAAATCTTATCAAGATCCAAGTCAGAGCCAGTTCGTGTCTTCATTGGAGAATACGATTATGAAGCCATGGGAAGAGGCTAGCATTCGATAACTCTTAAACTATTCAATTTTCTATGAAGCATTCGATGTCTCTTAACACCTGGCAGAATTGTTACTAGCCGCATCATTGAGGGTCGATATCTATTGACTTAAGCACGACTCTAGCTGGAAGTTTGTTTTCTGGAGATTGACTTCTCATTAATTTGATCAGTGGCATCGGGGTCTCAAGCTTGAAAGGTAATCGGAGTCTCAAGGCATAGTGTGGGCTTGATCATCAGGCCAAGTTCTTTACTCACGGAAAGACTTTGGAATCATCACTGCTAGGTGACATGAAAGTCATGTCAAGTGACTATACTCTTGGAAGCGCAGCATAACAATTGCCTACACCATCAAACCTTCAGGGGCTGCTTATAGATTCAAAGCCTCGAGTTGTCTTATTCCTGTAGCACGTCGTGTAGAAGCGATTGATGCTAAATCACGATGACAACTGGATTGAATTCCGAAAAGATTGAAGATCTGTTGTCATCAGGCATTTTGTGAATCTTGAATGGCCTCTCAAACAACAGTACAGTTCGTCACTGTTGGTCGAATTACTAGATAAGTATTCTTTTGTGTATCTTTAAAATCATTTTCTTTTGGATTGAAAGTCAATCTGCTGAGTTGTGCAGATCTGACATTGTTTATTTGGTTCGTGTAGAAAAGATCGTGTTTTCTCTTGAATAGTGATCACTGGGATGAGATCCTTTTAAGTCACCATTCATTCATTGTGAATTGTTTCTTACTAGTTGCGAAGATTTCTAAGTGCAACTCAAAAATGAAAAGAGAACTGCAAGTTCGATTGTAATTGGATGGTCACATCAACACCATTCTCTATGTGCATGGACTGCGATGGTGCCTTAAGAGGCCTGGTCCTATATTGAATATGCTGGCTGCATAATGTGTCTAAGAAATCTGTGTTGTGCAGATTGCCTTTTGTTGTGCTGAGATTAGCACTTCTGAGAGCAGAAAAGATGAAAGCAAAATGTATCAGAATCAACAAAGATAAGTCCTATTATTTCCCTTATCTTTAATCTTTTTTGATATCTACTACATATTTCACTTATAGGTTGATTCTTATATAAACTATTAAGAGATAAGCATTTCATGTTTTAATATTGTTCATGAATTTTTATGTATTCATGCTATAACTTGGGATAGTAAAACTTATTCTAGCCTTGATAATTCATTGGATAATTATAAACTGTTAGTAATCTCTCTCTAAAAACGTTTCTAGGACGGATCAAGGAGCAAGAGGGTAATGAGGGTAATGAGGGATTGCCAACCATAGAAATGATCAAGCTTGGAGTCATAGCTTGCAACCATGGGACTGAGTTGGTGGATGGAGACATCTCTCGAAGACGAAGAACCTATTCAAGTTGTCATTGTGATCAGTTACTTCGAAGAGGGAGTTAAAATCCAAGGATTCAAGGCTCGAGTTGAGAGCATGTCCAAGAAAAGGATTGAGATTCAGTCAATTTTACTTCCAGAAGACTTCTTTGCAATCTCTAAGGCAGTGATCAAGAGGGAGTTTTGTGACTCACCGAGAAGAAGTGAAGAAGTGAAAAATCCTTGAAGAAGTGAAGAAGTGAAGAAGGGATCAAGAGGGAGTTTTGTGACTCACCGAGAAGAAGTGAAGGTTGCAGTGTTGCAAGGCCAAGTGACAAATCCTTGAAAGACCTCTTCAGTTGCTGAGATCAGAATTGCACAAGCCATCTGGATTTGATATTGGTAGCTCCGCAAACCTATTCAAAATAGAGTGATCTGGGATGAGGTCAAGGAGGACAATCCTAAACTCTTTACAATACCAGAGGTGTACGCCGGAAAACATTTCTCTAAGGCAAAGTGTTGCAGGCAATCTTGGACGAAGAGGTCAAAAGGTTGATACAAATACTTGAAGATTCAGAGGGAGCCTACTGAACCTGAAAGAAGATGGTGATCTAGTTGATCTTGGTTCTTTATGTTGATGATTTATTTCTTACTGGAGAAGATCACCTCACTATCAAATGCAAAAGAGAGCTAGCTTCTGAATTTGAAATGAAGCATCTTGGATACTTGCATTACTTCTTTGGTTTAGAAGTTTGGCAAAGGCCTATTGAGATCATTCTAAGCCAAGGCAAATACACTATAGACATTTTGAAGAGATTTAGTATGATGGATTGCAAATCCATGTCTACGCTAACGGAGACCAAATTGCAGAAGTTAAAAGAGGCTATAACTAGTTCAATTCTGGTAGATCCTATTATGTTTAGGCAATTGATTGGATCGTTGATACTAGGCCAGATATTTGCTATGCAGTGGGTGCACTTAGTCGGTTCATGTGTGAACCAAGGCAAATACATCTAGTTGCAGCGAAGCATATCCTGAGTTACTTGTGTGGCACAATTGGGTATGGCTTGAGATATTATTCTGATGTGTCTTGAAGCTGCATGGATATTCTGATTCTGATTGGGCAGGATGTATTGCTGATCGGAAGAGCACCTTTGGATGTTGCTTCAGTTTGGAGTCTACGATGATATCCTAGTGTAGCAGGAAGCAGTCTTCAGTGGCACTTAGGACCACAAAGGCCAAGTATATTGCAGCTTGTGTGGCAGCTCGAGAAGCAGTGTGGCTTCAGAAGCTCCTAGCAGGATTGTTTGGACAATTGTTGGAGTCGACTGTCATCCATTGTGATAATCAAAGTTGTGTGAAGCTTTCTAGCTGAGAGGGAGACTCAGCATCAATGATCTTTTGTGATTCACTTTAATGTATTTCTCTCTGTGTGCAAGATTTGAGGTGCAAGCCCTTGTTAATGCATTTCTCTCTGTGAGAGAGATTTGAGGTGCAAGCCCTTGTTAATGCTTTTCTCTGTGAGAGAGATTTGAGGTGAAAGCCCTTGCTTCCACCCTCTGGGAGTAGCCATGGTGGATGTCATGTGTGACTCCATGACAACATCACGAGAGAGTCCGTGATGATTTTCTTGTACTTGTGCTTTTCACCCTCTGGGAGTAGCTATGGTGAATGTCACGATGAGTTGACGACATCACGTTGAGTGATTCCATGATGGGCACCTATACACATTTACCATTTCATGGGAGTAGCCATGATGGTTGATATCACGATGAGGCGTTATGTTTCCTTTCCACATATGGGAGTAGCCATTATGGTTGACATCACGATGAGGTGATATGTCTTATGCAGCTAGAAGTATCCTCCCTAACTGAGAGGGAGTGTTGATGTTAGAGGAGGAGCGTCGGGCTTCTACTTCCAGCCCAAATCCGTCTTTGAAGAGCAAATTAAATGATAGCCTAAACAGCTATTTAATTTGAAAGACATCGATTGATGAAGAGGCGCTTCATCATCTCACATTAATTAATATTTTTTTTTTGTCATTATTCTACGAGGCCGATTTATGTTACTTCGCCACCCTTGAAGAGGTACAATACTTGACACTGACCTCCTACACAATCAGTGATTTTGTTCTCCTCATTAGTGGCCGACCTTGTGCATTTGAAGAGACACAACCCTTCAGTCCTCCTCATCGAATAATATATAATGGAGATGCCATTCAATCATTGCATTCATTCATTCAGTTGTTCATTGATTATTATCCTTCATTGTGCGAGTTCATTCATTGCATTGATTGTGAGTTTCAAGGGCGATTTACTCCATGTGCAGATCGACATATTGAAGAGGCAGATCGATATATTGAAGAAGGCTGAATTTGTCATCAGCAAGAAGCAGTATATTATTTCTGTATTTGTAATCATATTGTGGTGCCATTACTTGGCCTCATAATAGGCCTCATTATAAAGAAGACAATTGTTTACTATTCAATATATAAGCGATATATTGTTGCTGGGTTTTTCTCCCTCAAGAGGAGGGTTTTCCCAGGGTATATGTTGTGTTATTGTATCTGATTAGAATTAAAAATCTGCTTATTTACATCTGTTCATAAAAACTAACAGATATAAAGATTTACCATCCAAAACTGCATGGGAGCAACAGGTCGAACACTTCGATCCAGTTCACCAAATAAATCCCTAGCAGCAACAGTCAAAAGATGCGATGATGGGTCTAAATCATTGCTCCTTCCAGAATAAGTATACCTGGATTATATAAATCACAACAATTATTAGTAATACAAAACCAGCCATCTTTGTCTCTGCCTGTTTTCATTTTCTATTTATGGGATTCAAAAATGATTCTTACTACTGTTTTAATAATACCTATGTAATACAAAATAATATTACCAGTGTCTTACACACGCACACATACTATGTTCCCAAGTTTGGAATGTGCTCTTACTTTTGCAGTGCCGACTTAAGTTCTGGAACAGAATGTAAACATTGAATAGTAGAGTTCATATAGCACGTATTGCCCAGATTGAATAAACCAGCTGTGTGGCCCTGCAAAACCATATTCCAAAGTTTAACTGAAAAATGTAAGATAACTGCTAACAGCATAACACCAAAAAAATTGATGGCAAACACAGCAAACCAACCATTAAAAATAATTGACTGTAGACAACAAAACTACAAGAAAGTAAAACTGACAACAGAAGGTATAAATAGAGTCAAAATTTAACCAAAATTCAAGTTCCATTGCACCTTGCTGTTGTTGGGAAAGGTGTGTAGTACACCTAGCATAATAAAATAATAATGCTAATAATATAAAATAAATATTTAATTGTAGTGCATCTAAGAGATGTGCATACCACATGGGTTAGACATTCTTGGGTGCACTTTTGTATGCAGCATTGCGATAAATATTTAATGTGGGTCACATTAAAATAATATTTAATATTGGGAATACTTAATACCATATATTTAATTTAGGGTCAGAGTTTAGTAAGCTTCTGGTTTTAAGGCGCATGGTTTAAAAATAGCAATTAGTGGTTTTATGCAAGCTTGTCTTTATAAAAGCAAGTACATAAGTAGTTGTTGAGATTGGCTTGAGTAACTGCTTGTTGGTTTAAGGTTGGATAAGCATCTATTGTAGGTTACAACTAGGGTGGTTGATGCTTCAAAAGCCTTGCATGGAGACTTTACAAGTGTATTATAATCTTGTTCTTGAAATACTCATTGGGTTGTGTGGATGCTTTTGGAGGCTGGGTTTTTGCCTTGAGAGGGTTTTCCCAGATACATCTAATGTCATCTTGTGGTATGTTTGTTATTATTTTGCTTTGTGGATTCTAAATACTTGTTTTGCATATTTTTCTCTCATGAGTGTTATGTGGAAATGCATATTATTGCTACAAATTTCCTTTCAGTTGCTTACCTCACTAGGAATTGCAGAATATTTAAAGCCATTCACAGGACTTAATACCTGGAAAGTGAGCAGTCAATTCACACTGCAAGTTCTCAATCAAATCTGGTTAAACATGGTGAACTTCGGAAAATTTGTAAACATTTGACATGGTCCAAAACTTATTTGCTTCAGGATATAAGTGCAAATCACCACAAAATGGTCTCATTATTTGTGTTTGGCCAGTTGGTCAAAATTGAAAAGAAGTGTCCATTGCTGGAGGATTTTTTTGTCAAATCAAACTACACAAAGTTTGAATATTTTGTGACCTGTGTAGCATTTGAAAACAATTGGAAAGCATTTTGTGCAAGGCTTCCATTCAAGGGTACCTTGCAACAGTAAATACCTGCTAGATATCTTACCTAAAGTATTTAAAGAATATTGTCACATATTTCAGCCACTTCAATGGGAGTCTTTTTGGCTATTCTTCGTCTCATAATGATCTAAACGTTAAACCTAAAAAATATGAACAGTGACAATGGCGAAAATGGAATATGCATGTCCATCTTGCAAAGACTTTGTGGTGGGAGAGCATAAGACAATTTTTCTAACAACCCAATCAGTATGTAGTGAAGATATGAATACAGTCATACAAAAACAATAATTCATTTCCACACTTTCCACACCCAAATGCACCTATGTGTGTCATCCATCATAGTTGATGTTGATTTGACAAGCATCAATGCATTAGATAGAAGCTGGAGACTAAAACTAGAGCAAATTGCTTCCCCAGGTGCTGCAAGCAGTACAATGCTCCCCTACAAAGAATGATTCATTTTCTTCTACTCCTACCTCATACCTACATCTCCTTACCATTAGTGAATCCTAGACTCTCAATCTCTAGCACCACACCTGGTACTAATACTAGTATGATGGTATCCATGGCCTTTTTCCTCCCAAACGAATCCTGGAACACCACATACCCTTGAAAGCAACCATGGAAAATCCACTAACAATGTAGGCAAGAAATCTTACACTGTAACATCATGTGGTTGCCAATGTGGGAACCAATAAAAATGAAACTAAAAGACAGGAGGGACCTAAAACTAGAGGAGGCTCTATTTCAAGATAGTTTTCATATGCATAAGATAGATGAATCAAACTGAATTAGACAGTCATTTAATAGAGTGTGCGTATGTGCATATGAAATTGAACAAATCATTCAACAATAGTATAAATGCACATGGTTACTTACCACAGAAGCAACCAGCTCTTCGTCTGGCAGGTCCTCAACAAAGACAGGTTTTTTTTCTGGAGCCTTCACTATCTCATCTGCAGTGCCCATCATCATCAGTCTCTGTCCCTATTTCAAATGATTGTTCAACAATGTTAAGTATACAAAAATAAGTCGGGATAAACTAAAAGAAAGAACAGAAGTATTTTCTTTCCAAATCCAATAAACACAAAAGGCACATACTTCCTTCACACCCAGGGTATCCCAATCAGCATCATCCTGAAAATACTCCAAGAAAAAGAATAGAACCAGCATAGCTTGTCAGAAAGTTTAGTCAAACAGTTACCCAGAACAATAGATTTATGGCCAATGTGCAATCAAGTGAATCAAACCAGATCTAATTCCCTGAATGACAAAACCTTGACAAAACAGCAAACACCGTCCACTAATACTTTGTATACCAACAATGCTATACCTAGATTTGAAAAATTAACAGTAAACAGTAAAACTTCCTATTTCAAGATGAGCATCTAAGTTAGAGAATCTAACAGTAGATCAGAAAAAGATGACATACCTTGAGGAGACCGCCCTTAACCATGATCTTCTGTCTCTCAGGGGGTACACCAGTCAGTCCATACAGTTGACATTTGAATACAAGAGATGGCTGACTTGTGTCAATTTCAACTGCTGGAAAAACTTCCTTCTGCCATTTTACACTCACTGAACCATTTAAAAATACCAATTCATTAGAAAGCAAATTGAATAAAATCAACCTACTTTATCATGGAGGTGAAATTACATGTTTTAAAAGATTTGCCAATAGGGAAAGTGGCAAGAGGGTGAAAAGCCCAAAGTGATGATTATATTTGCCATTCCTCGCCTCTACTTAACAAAGTTAAGAGGTGCTCGTGTGTTAAGTTGGTCCCTTGCCTAGTAATGATTAATTTATTACCAACATACATAGGAAATAAATTTCATTTCTTGAGATGACTGACCTCAGAAAAATAAAATGTTTAATTAAAATGCCCATGAAAGCCTTCAATACTTAATGTTTGTATACATGATTGAGTTGTACAATAGTTGATCCTACATTGGTCAAAATAGAAAGATAAGGGTGACTTATTACAAGCTCCCAAAAAAAACCCCACCGGCAAAGAAGCTCAATAATGAAAAATGGTGATAACATTCAGCATTACTTGAGCAACATTCACTATTTGCCAAACTATCCAAGTGTGAGTTCGGAGAGGAAGAAATTTGGTACCTAGGGCACAAAATCAGTGCTCAAGGAGTAAGTGTAGATGGAGAGAAAATTGAGGCCATAAGGAGTTGGCCAAAACCTAGGACCTTAACACACCTCAAGGGTTTCTTGGGACTTTGCAGCTATTATCGAAGATTTGTCAAAGACTTCTCAAAATTGACCGCTCCCCTAACCGATTTGGCCAAGAAAGGAGCATTTACTTGGAATGAAAAAGCACAAGCAACCTTTGAAAGACTCAAAGAGGTGATGAGTTCCTGTCCCGTTTTGGCAATACCAGATTTTTCTTCACCTTTTCAATTATATTGCGATGCTTCAGGGGAAGGCATTGGGGCAGTATTGATGCAAAACAAGCACACCATAGCCTTTGAGAGTAGAAAACTCAAAGAAATAGAAAGAATATATTCCATCTACGACAAAGAAATGCTAGCAATCATGCATGCCCTAGCAAAATTTAGACAACACCTAATATGTGGGAGATTTGTAGTAAACACTAATCATATTAGTTTGAGATTCTTTCTAAACCAAAAAGACTTAAATGATAGACAACAAAAATGGGTAAGCAAATTACAAGCATATGATTTCGACATCAAGTACATGAAGGGGAAAAACAATGTTGTAGTCAATGCCTTATCACAAAGAGCTCACCTTGCTACCATGACAACAACAATATCCACGGAATGGAAGACTTACATACCTACAGCATATGCTAAGGACGCATTCTCAAATGACATAATAGAAGGAAAGGTACAAGATGAAAGATACTGATCTCATTCTTTACAAGAACAGGATATACATAACTCCAGAGTCAAAGTTAAACAAAGAAATTTTGAAGGCATACCATGACAACCCATCATCCAGACATCAAGGATACTACACATCATCCAAAAATCAAGGATAGTACAAGACTTACAACCAAATCAAGGAAAGATTCTCCTGGAAGGGCCTCAAAAGAGATGTACTAAAACATATTAGGGAATGCATGGTGTGCCAAAGAAATAAAGAGGAACATACATATCCAGCAGGACTTCTCCAACCCCTACCTATACCCAATAAGAAGTGGAAAAGCATTTCTATGGACTTCATAACAGGATTACCTAAGGTACAAGGCAAATACTGCATCTATGTGGTGGTAGACCACCTAACCAAATATACACACTTCATGGCCATATTGACGAATTTTAGAGCCCCACAAGTGGCAGAAGTTTTCTTTAAAGAAGTTTTGAGATTACACGGTCTGCCCTAAAACATTGTGAGCAATTGAGACAGTCATTTCCTTAGCCCCTTTTGGCAGGAACTATTCAAATTAGCTGGAATGGAATTCACCCCTAGCACCAATTATCATCTGCAAATAGATGGGCAAACAAAGATTGTAAATAAATGGTTAGAGGGGTATTTAAGGAACTACGTCATCAGGCAACAAAATGCATGGGTTAAATGGCTACATTTGGGAGAGTATTGCTACAACACCATCCACCATATGTCTATAGGGATGAGCCCTTTTCAAGCACTATATAGTTATTCAACAACATCTTTTGGAGATTTGATCCGTTCAAAGAGTCGTGTGCCAGAAGCTAAAGATTTTATACAACAAAGTGTGGATATCATGAATACACTTAAGGTCAACCTATGTCAAGCACAAAACCAGCAAAAAATGTACACAGATAAATAGAGGACCAAACAAACATTCGAGATCGGAGACTTGGTCTTCTTAAGGTTGTAGCCATATAAACAAACATCAATCAAGATAAGTGGGACTGAAAAACTTAAACCTAGATTTTATGTGCCATACAAAAATTTGAGAAAAATAGGAGAAGTTGCTTATGAGTTGGAGCTACCCGCAAATAGAAGAATTCACAATGCGTTCCACATATCTCACCTCAAGAAGGTATTAGGGCAACACATTTCCCCCATGTCCAAAATTGCCACCATTGGATGATGAGGGCAAGTTGATTTTGGAGCCAGAAATCATTCTTAATATGCGAGAGAAGAGATTAAGGAACAAAACTATTCTTGAATACTTGGTTAAATAGAAGGGACTACCCAAAGAGGATGCCACTTGGGAAGGAGCCTAGATTTTTTATCATCCCCATTTGAAATTGCTTGAGGACAAGTAATATTGGGAAGGGCGGAATATCATGCCCCTTAAGTCTGCAATGATCTCCTTAAATGTGATAACCCCATTTAAGCAAAACCCTATCATAAAAAAAAATATTTAAATAAAAGTATAAAATAATTATTATTAATGCAAGGAGAGTGGTGATTTGCTCTTGTAAGGCAGTTAGAAATGATTAATGATGCAACAAATGAATCTAAGGGAGGATCAACGATTAGCAAGGGGTAATATTAATAGAATTAATTATCCCTAAAGCAATTAATGAAGGTAATGATTAGTCAAAGCGATTAACCAAGAACACGTCTTTTGTTGGAAGCATAGTATGAAAAGTTGTGACCTTCAGCCCCATCGTGGGTATAAAATGAAAGACATCTCAAAGGCAAAGGGACATGAAATCCAATCATCAGCAAAGCAATATTATTTGAATATTAAATCATCCATCATCTTTAGAAATACATTCATTATTCAAGCAACAAATATTATAAAATATTAGAAGGGATCAAAACAGAAGGCAATTGAGCAGATCTAAGTTAATTATTTGCACTCAAGGGCAGAATCAGTACTTATTACAATTACTGTTGTGAATATAACCATCTTATGTGTTAATAGATATTGCAGTATGCTCTATCATGATTATTGTATATAATGATATATTTATTATCGATATATTTTGTGGTGTTTACTCATCAAGTAACCATGAGGAGGAATGGGAAATACCAATAGGGTGAGTAGATACTATACTTCTTTCTAAGTACGCCACTCCATGATGGATGACTATGTGTCTGCCACTTCGAGCTAGGGGGTGAGTATTCGCCCTTGGGCTTACGGAGAGGACGTCTACGAGCCTCCTATAGTACCCCTCTCCCCAACCTCTTCATGGATTGGTTGTTGGGATGGATTTGAGGAGTTTCAATCATAAGTAGGATTGATAAGGATGGGTAGGGAAAGTAGATACAAGTGTATCACCTAAGTATGCCACCCCATATTGGATGATTGTGTGTTTGTCTCTTGGGGCCAAGAGGGATGGTATATCTGCTCTTGGGTTTAGCTAGGATAACTTCAGGCAGACTTATCATGTTTCCCATCCAATTCCTAGTATGATTAAACTCCCATGGATAGGGTGTAGTTTAAATATATATTTGAAATAGTTATGTAATTACATGGTTCAAATAGATAAGACATTTATTATTGTATAGGAGTAAATTTGCACCCCATGTGCAAATTCCCCTTTTGCCCTTCTCCAATTTAGAGAACCAAATTCAGAGGCTAAATTCCACATAAGCCCGCTGCCTTTGTTCCACTTAGCGCCTGTTTTGAGCGTCGGCAGAGGAATTTTTGTCGCGGACACCCCCTCAATGGGCAAATGTTTGCACGGCACACTTACGTCCCTGGCAAATTCCTGTGGTTGGAGCCTACAAAGGCATTACACTTCTCATTGGTAGTCAACTTGTAACGCCCTCCTCGGCCAACCGACCCGAATATGGCCATTTTCTTCATTCTCTCCTTTAAATTCACTCCTACAAGCATTTTATCTTCTTCACAAGCTCTAGCATCTCCTTCACATCCTTTTGCATCCTCTAAGCATTCAATCTAGCATTCTCAAACACTTTTAGCAGCACTTTTGCACTCCATAGCAACAACAACATCACTCCATCAATTCAATAGAACAAATGTGGGACAACACCATTGCAACAGAGGCTTGAGTACTCTCATTTTCTCCCCCATTAGCCTTGAGTGCTCTTGTTGGAGGTGGTAAGCTTTCCACTCCTCTCCTCTATTACTTGGTTGAGTAGCACTTTTACTGTTTTGTAGTGTTTTAGTGTTCTTTACTTCATTTCCTTCTTTATCATACTATTTCTTCATCATTGCAAACTTGGCTGTCCATGGAGGTGGAAACACCAAAGCGGGGGTCTGAGTGAGGCAAACCCCTTAACAGCCCCAACCAAATTTTCCTCTTCTTTGTGTGTAGGTGAATGTGCTATTGGGAGCTAGCTAGCGAACGAATTCTTTTGTGAGATTATTCTTGCCACCCTAACTCTTGTGTATTTACTTTATCATATTAGTGCATATCTTGTCTACTTCATAGAGTTGTTTTGGCCCTTTGGAAGTAGTTAGCTAGGTCGTTAGTCTATTTTCTAGAGTTTAACCTTGTCTCCTTAGTCCTCTGGTCGTACAGACGCCAACGCACTTGAGAGACACCAATGCACTGCGCTGTCGTCCCGGAACTGTGCTTTCGTCCTTGAGCAGCTTCCTAAGGCGTAGCGTTGAACCCGAAAACTGGCTCGCCTAGGCCTATTCTAAGTTTTGGGTCTACAAAGTGATCAAAGGGCCTTAAAGCCCTCATCATTCCCATCCCACATTTCCTAACATCCCTTTTAGCTAAGGTAAGCTAGGGCAGCCCTCTGCTCTTGGCCTTCCATGACCTCGGGCCTTGAACATGGTCGGTCCCCCTACCATACAATTATATATGTTTGATTATATAAATTATATTCCAATATTATCTAACATGGTTGCAATACCTAAACCAAGATTTATCTTTCTTAAAGCATTTAATTGGTAAGTTATAACCCTGACTACATTAATCTTGTGATTCTAAGGCAAGATTTAGGGCAATCCCAAATGGGGACATTACACAAAGCATGTGCTTTGATATTTGAAGCGTACAATACATTATTGATTAAGGTATGTTGGAGAAGAAGAGTTGATGTTGCATGGCTTTGGGAATTCAAACTAGGCAAGTGATGTTATTGCTACAAAAAGCACTTCATAATTTTGTTTCAGCTTGGGATTAGTCGCGATATCCTAGTTCAATAGGAAGTAGGCAGCAATGGCATTGAGTTCAATAAAGTTAGAATACAAGGCAGCTTCTTCTACTAGTTGCAAGGTTATCTACCTTCACAAATTGATATCAAAAGTTATTGATGAGATGTTGGAGCCAACAATCGTGTATTGTGACAACTAAAATTGCATTGAGCTCTCTAAGAATCTCGTGTTTCACAATTGTTACAAGCATGTAGACATCAAATACCATTTCCTCAAAGACAAGGTTCATAGGGAGTAATGATTCTTAAGTAAGTTCCCTCAAATTTGAAAGTTGTTGATAGTTTGACAAAGCCCCTGGCAAAAGGGAAGTTTAAAATATTGAGGGGGAGACTGAATTTGATGGAGAACACATTCCTTGCAAAGGGGTGTTAGTTTTTCTATAGTTGTTGTTCAGCAATTGTTCTCCATTAGCAGGGCACATTGTTACACCCCTAACTTTAACTATGTTTTACTTTTTACTTTTGAAGTAATTAGTAGATTACTACGCATGATTCAATGATTTGATGTTTAGTAAAAATGTCTAAAAAAATCAATGTTTTCATGAGTTATGTTTATTTGACTAAAATTTACATGTGGTTAAAAGTTGTCAAGATGCAATGATTTAATAAGGATTATGAAATGATTAATGATACATTAATCTCGAGTTGGTGTTTGCAAGTTGCATTCAGGAAATAGGTTTTCACCCTCTGAGAAAGGGAGGGAGAGCATCATTGGAGAGAAGGGTATAGATACAAGGAAAAAAACAGGTTGTTACCATCTTAGGTCTAGCGTGGATGCAAAAATGATGAACCTAGTTGAGTTGGGTAAGTGATACTCAACCCTTTTGGTCTAAGTTTATTTCTTGATTCAACAAGTTGTCGATGTCGTTTAAAGTCTGGTTGTTGTTGTTTATTTAGAAGCTTGTCGATAGTAATCAATTAGTCAACCTTTGTGTTGATATGATTTTCTTAAGGGTTATTAACTATCTTTTTATTATATAAAACAAATGAATATATGAATGTAAGTATACGTGGGGTAAGGTAAGCATATGTACTCGTATAGATGGGTGCATGGATGCATATATGCGTACAAAGACATAGATACTATCAACGTACAAACATTTACGTTCAAGTACGTATGGATACATACGCACATGCATAAGTTATTCTGACAAAAATGACTCATGTATAAATATGTTCATATATGTATGATGTGTGATCTTTATATGATTTTAATTATTGGTTCTCATCACAATATTGCATGAGGATGTTGATCGTTTAGATCAACATTGAGTCCATTTTGTCTTGGCGAGTACGTCAGTTGGATGACATAATAATCTATGTCGTCAACTCTTTCCCTTGAAACTACTAGTTTCCTAAAAGCTTATTATGTTAAATATATGATTAAAATCTGTAATGGCTAGATAAGCCAAGAGCTAACCAATGAGACTCAACTCTTAATAAAGAGGATCTCATGAGTCATGTTTGGTTGATATTGTTCAATTCTTTTAATCTATATTAGATCCAACTAAGATACCACCAACTACATAGTTTTAATCTTTAAACCATATGCACACCCCTTGGGCCATGACAAGCATTTCTTGGCGACAATTATATCCGTTGTGCCATATTTAAATATCCACATAAGGTTATAAGAGCCACGAATGGTTAAGGTGGAGTCAGGCATAGATGCACCTATATATATAAATATAAATATATCTTTGCTAAAAATTCCAATTGGTTCTTTGTTTAAGCCAAATCGATAATGTTTCAGTGGCAAAGGATTACTATCTTTCAATGAGTATAATCTAATACTTGCAACGACATGGTAATTTTTGGGTGGTTGATGTTATCTTTTGAATGCTCTTTTAAACGTTCTTGAGCCATGAATAGTATCTATGGCTGCACTTATTTTGCATAATGGGAAAATTGCACATAGCAATGGCAGCGTCCATCTCGAACCTAGGTGGAGTTAAACCTATGCGATAACCACCATTATAAACTCAATCTTGAACTTATCATCACTGAGCCATTCTTGGCAAGAAAAAGGGACGGCAGTAACCATTTTTGACACAATCTTTTATCCCAACTTGGAAAGGAATCAATAACCAATCTGTCGGGACTTAATGCAAAGAGGGGGTGTGAAACATATATCTTTTGATAACTTAGATTTGTGATGGGTGGAATTCCAACTATCCCCACGTCATGTTTATGAGATACCTGTTTATGATGGTGGCAAATAGGAAAACAAAAGGTAGCTTCTATTGGCAAGGATGCTGCTTAGGAGTTCCCCCCCGCCACACATGGTCTTGGAAGCGTTGAAATGATATGAGAATAATGATGCTAAAGCTAGAAAAGTGGATAAGATATATTGTTGTGTCACCATCATTCATGGCTTGCCATAGAATAGAGAATGTAAAATTTAGTTATTTAGAAACCTGTCGGCCAAAAATCTGAAGAAAAACAAGGGCAAACTTTCAAAGGTTTGGGAGTCAATAAAAGAGGCAAGCAATACCAGTGAGCAAGAATTAATGGTGTTCAGGCTAAGGGTCAACATAGACTTGCACAAATTCTGCCAAGGAAACTAAACCCTCTGAAATGGAATAAATATGGTCAAAGTAACGACTATCAAGTTGGAAAGACTTAGCTCAAATGCTAGCTACATCTGTAATAACTTCGATTCAAATATCAATAATTGCTTCTGGATTTGATTGTGTGTGCTTTTTTGAATCAACGTTTCGAATCACACTCCGTGATCCATCTTCAGGATAGAAAGCTCCAAGGATATGAAAGATTGGTTTGTTGCAGACCCAACAAGTATAAAAGGAGGCAGAAGAATGTTAGAGGGAAAGGAGGCACAAGGCCCAAGGGATGGCAAGAAAGAACAATAATAATATTGACATTAAAATTAAAATATGGTATATTCTAATAAGGAGATTAATGAGGATGAAAGAACAAAAGACCAATTGTATATTCGAATATACAATTGGTCTTTTGTTCTTTCATCCTCATTAATCTCCTTATTAGAATATACCATATTTTTATTTTAATGTCAATATTATTATTGTTCTTTCTTGCCATCCCTTGGGCCTTGTGCCTCCTTTCCCTCTAACATTCTTCTGCCTCCTTTTATACCTGTTGGGTCTGCAACAAACCAATCTTTCATATCCTTGGAGCTTTCTATCCTGAAGATGGATCACGAAGTGTGATTCGAAACGTTGATTCAAAAAAGCATACACACAATCAAATCCAGAAGCAATTATTGATATTCTTATGGATTGTGGAAATCTAATAACAATGTTCGATTTCAAAGTCAGAATAGTCAAGAGATGGCAAGGGTTACCGCGTACAGTGTAAGGCAAGTAATCTTTCTTCTTTTATAGTGGATATAGCCTTTTCCTTGTATATACGTATACATTGTGATAATAACGGTCATGAAAACCAGTAGTGGGGCAGTCTTGCCTATAAATCACTTCATGCATGAATCTTGTGAGACTTATTTAAATGTCCTCAACAAGAAAGTTTAATTCTTGACTGTTTTAAGTGAAATAGATGCTTAAAAAGGTAGTTCGGGGTATGCTATCCTCAAACCCTCCTTGGCCTAAACGAGTTCAAGGATGAAACATGAAAATCACCTTTGTTGTGTATGAGACTATTTTTCCTTCTTAAAAAGAAATACCAAACCTGGTGGATATAAAACCAAGCCTGTCTCATAACGAATTAAAGGAGTGTTATTTTCTTGTTATCACTTATGTCATGTTCTCTCAAGAGAGAGAGTAAACTAGGCAATGCAAAGATATAGATCTCTTAGTTCTTGTACAATAGAACTTTTTTTAGTGCTAAGCCCACAAAAGGCATAGATGGCCCAAGATTGGGTATCACTGGAATGATTTACCTCAGGGAAGGACTTAGAGAGATTCATAACTCAATTCCATATGATGGGGGTAAACTATTATGATCAATAAAGGTTTATGGGACAAGGGAGTTATTTATGAGTTTATAACTTAATGTATGTTGAAACTCAGCAAACTCAAGTAGACCAAGGGGTCGAAGGTAGATTATTATCTTCTATAAATCAACCTTTTAGGGTTGAAAGATTGTCTTAGTTCAAAACAATTATTATGAAGTGACAATATTCTTTTAGATATTATATTGGTGAGGAAATTCCTCGAATACCATGCTTATTCAAGCTACATGAAATATGAACTTGAGCAATGCCAAGTGGTCTAGGAAAGACTATAAGCATTTTGTTTGTACGTTTTGATACGCTTATGTTATTACCTTTGGAAAACGAGGATGCTTGATATTTCCAAGTATTGGGTTAGAGAAGCTAAACCCTATTATTGAAACACGGAGGTTATAGGAAAATCTATAACTCTTATGTTGGATATGACATTGTACATATATATATATATATTGATTGACAAAGAAAGGTCGAGATAACATTAGAACAAGACAAGAAATCTTTATAATACCTTAAGAGATTCCATGGTAATGTCGAAACTCGATTTAAGGCATCAAAGATGTTGGGTATTGAATCTTGAGAGTAAAATGACAGGAAGTCACAAACCTAGATATTGCAAGAATGCAATAAGGGACTTTTAAAAGGGTTGAAACACCTAAATCTTTACATTACATGTATATCCTGGATTAAAGATTAGTTCTAAGTTAGATTGGCTAGAATGGATTTTCTTTACAAACTAGTTCAAGTGTCTAGAGTGCCAAATAAAGTAAGTAAAACTACAGGATGAGACAGTTTCTAAGACGAGTCAGAGGTGTGTGTCTAGATGGCATCACCAATCAAAATGATCATACTTAGCTAGAAGGGATCTAGAGTTGTATGGTCGATTGAGTTTTGTAGGACACATCAGTAGGACTCAGATGGAGGAGCTTGACAGTTCCTTATATCTATACCCTTCATGAAGGGCAGGGCCAATTCCTATTAGGAAGCAAGTGGGGGACCACTTGAGTCCGTGGTTGGAGGAAAAGCACTCGGATGATACTCTCCCTCTATAGCAGAAGACTCACTGAGGCTCGTGAAGATAGATAGCCACATTCCGGATGCAATGAACTCCATGTTATGGCTTATGACAATCAAACTTATGAGGTAAAACTATTATTTTTCCAATTGTAACTTGTGTAATATAAATGAAAAGTGTAAGGACTTCTCTTTGATTCTAGTTGCAATTACATATGATTTCAAGTTCAAAATTATCATGAAAAGTTGTACTTTATTTCTTGTACTCATGCAAATGTTTTTTTTTTTTTTTACAATTCTCTCTCATGGTTACTAAGTTTAATCACCTTCTAGTAAATTCTTGAATTTACTTGAGTATTAAGAGGAGGGATGTTACACACATTCAGTTTTTTAACTTTTTATATATTTATCTAGGCACAAATCTTCTGTTTTTCAAAAGCATGATGTTTGCTTTTCTTATATTTAGGCTGGATTCTAAATTCTAAGAGAAGTTGTTTTTCTTATTTTAGAACAGGGCAATTTTTTGCTTTAGTTTTTTTTTTTTAACTTCTTCTACGTCTAACCAAGGTGTTCCACTGATATGGGAGTTTTAATTGTAAACCCTAGAGTTCTCTTTTTCAAGAAAAAGAGACCAAGGGAACACCTCTGAAATAAGAGATACAGAGAGAGCAGACAGAGTGCATATTTGAGTATTGAACCAGTGCAGTGCAATTCTTTTAGTTTCAGTCAAAAGGCAGTTTTGAGAATTCAGATTCATTAATATTTTTTGTTCATATTTTCAGTAGTATATGTCTGTAGATTAGTATACTCAGATCTGCTGTTCTAATTGAATCTTTCATTTTAAGCTAATGTGCAGTTAGGGTTAATTATCAGAGTGCAAAATCTGCTTACCAAGGCCTGAAAATCTAATACACTTTACATGGCTTTTGTAGCTTGCTTTTGCCAGTACACCTTGTTTCAGTAATTGAAATACAAGATTTTCCGTTACATTTCCTCTGTATATCTCACTTGCAGGCTCCTTGGCTCCGCTGGGAGCTTCTTAATTTTTGGAGAACACAAGATTTTTACAAAGGTTCTTACAAGTTGCTAGTTAAAAAGTAAAAACATAAAGACATGACTTTGTATGGTCTTTTTCATATTACTTAAATGCCCCAAACATCAGCAATTCTCTCTCCCTGTTGAACCGTCAGATATTATAATATGGGATAATTTAAATGTTGTAGATGGGCTGACCCCATGTCCCCATGCAGCTGCTTAAATGTGTTTTCTGCTTAAATTTAAGCAGTTGAAGTGTTCCCGTGCATATATTTGATTATGGAAAAAGGATAATTTGGAATCTTTCCCTTTTTTAATGGAGCAGTTACTGTTTAGAATTGAAAATAAGCTGTGAAAAAAAGGGGGCTGAAAATGAGCAGCAACTGCATATTGCCAAAAATTCATGTGGCTCCGCAAATTTCTTTCCCTCTTTTTAATATTTGCTTTCACATTTTTTTCCAATTTTTTACTGCACAAATTATTATTAATACTATAAATACAAATTTAAGATGACTGCTTAAAAATAAGCAGAAAAATTAAATATTCATGGGCCACCAGTTCCACAAATAATTCCAAAAAAGTTTAGCAGTGGCTGCTAGCCAAAATAAGCTAAGCAGCTGCATGGAGACCTGCCCTAATACTATAGGTATAAGAATTAAAAATATAAATTGAATTTATGTTAAAATGTAAGGTTATTAGTTTTTCTGAGCCAGTATAATTTATAACTCTTTGCTGCGTTTTATGGCGAGTAGAAGTCTGTAACATACTCAACGAGTCCGAGATCTCTGTACAAGGGACATGACCTTTTAGGTTGCAAGGAAGTTTATTAAAACTAGAGTCTGTGCTAGGCGCACACTACCTCTTAGACTAAAAGGCATCGCCGAGATACATATAACATCAACATCAAAATAAATATTCTGGTTTTAACATTATCTACTGCAAGCCCTCTAGTAAAACTATCTCATTGTTTAAAAACAAAAAGCTGCCAAACAACTGATTTCCAATTCTTAACATGCCAAGCGAAAGTGATGGTGAGGTAGAAAAACCTCCGGTCTGCCCTCAATGAATGTATAAACTACAAATCGAGCTTATGAATCCCTTAATTCTATCGTGGAGCTTCGGGCTTAGGGCATATCGTGTGAAGAGGATGCCCGTCCCTCCCTTACAAATACAATTCCCGTGACATCAAAACCTAGGGCAGTCAAAAAAGTTAGCTAAAGCTTATAAAAGGACATAAACAAAAAAGAAATAAATACCTGTAGGCATCGTAGCAACTACCAATTTGAAGCGCAAACCCCCCTTCTTTCTCTCTCTCTGAGATGAACTTCTGCGAATATAGATACTCGATCCGCACAATAAGGAGTGAGTGTTTTTCTAGTGAATACGCAGCAGCAGACGTCGAGGTCGATAATGGTAGAGGGATTTCTTTTTTAAACGTCGATTTGGAAAGGTTGGGTTAATAGCCTCGATTCTTCTTTTCGCTTCCAATTTATAAGCTACGAGACATCACCTAATAATGAGTTATAAATAGAAAATACAAATTATAATTAGTTTAGAACCTATAATATTATGGTATCATGTGATTAGCTAAGTAGGTCTTTTGGTTAAAATTTGAGTATCATGTAGCTTTTAAATTAAATATGAAGGATAATTTAGAAATCTTTCTATTATAATGAATCAATTATATTTTAATAAAAGTTGAAATTTATTTGAAGAGGGGATGGTTAGCGTGGGTGTTCAAAGCGACGCGGATGTGGCTGGTCGCGGTTTATAAGGTCGTGGTTGCATGCCCATTTCCTTCCTTGTATGAGCGTTTGATTAGGTGGATTGATGTTGTTTGGTGGTGTTGTGGTTTTGGGGAGGTCTTTGTTGTTTATGGGGCAGGTGTTATTTTATTTGGTTGCAATTTTTCTTTCTTTTCTTGATGTGTGTCGCTTAGTCTGAAATCATTTCTTGTTTTTCAAGCTACAAAGTTGGGGCTTCAGCCCTCTTGTGTTTGGTCTCACTTTTATATTTTATCAGTTAGATTTTTGCCTCAAATATATTTGGAGGACTTTTTTCTTTTAGCATGCATAACCCCAATGAGGGTTCATCGAGAAACAGTGGTTTTCATTTGCACAAGGTGAATGGGTGCCTCGAAAGATTGCAAGATCGATCGATGTTAATAATACAACCTGATTCTATGGCTGAAGATGTAGAGTATTACAACAACCATGTGTTGATTTGCAAGTTCATGGGGATGCGGGTGTCACTCCCTTTTATGGATTCTTGGGTGTATAAGACTTGGAACCCGGAAGGGGATTTTGATTTAATGTTAGCAGCCAACAATTTCTTCATGGTGGATTTTTCCTATGTTGTTAATAGAAATCGAGCTTTTGAAGGTGGGCCTTACTTCTACAATCAGGCGGGCCTCTTTATTAAACCCTGGCATGTGGGATTCAACTCTACTAAGGAACTCCCTTCAAGGATTCCAGTTTGGGTGCATCTCTCATGTTTGCCTTTAGAATGTTGGCAAAGTGATATATTATAGATGATTGCTCTCATGCTCAATAAGCCCATTGGGCCTTCGCAATAAACACTATATAAAAGGGTCCTTTTCCTTTGCCTGTGTGTCTGTTGAAATTGATTTGCACAAATCATTACTGGATTCGATTGACATGAGTATTGGGACAACCTCTTGGACTCAGCAGTTGGATTATGAGGCACTGCCCTTCCGATGTTGTTTATGTCATGAATATGGTCACCTTCAACAAAAGTGCCCCAAAGCTATTAATTATGCGAGTATGAGTAATGCTCCATCTCAATCTACTCAAAAGTTGGACAAAGGTAAAGCTCCCATGTAGGGGGTGATGGCAGACAAGGATGGTTTTGTTTTGATCAAACCTCATAACAGAAATAGAGGTCAAAAGAGGACGCTCAAGGACAAATAGGAAGAGGAGACATTTAATGGGTTTGATACCTTAGAGGACTTGATTCAGGAGGAGAGAGTTCCTCTTGATATATAGGTAGTGGATGGCTCCATAGTTGAGAAGCACCTTGAGAATCGGAAAATTTCTTTCTATAACCCCGATCTGACTGAGGGTTTATCAATTCAGATGGATACAGGCATACCTCCCTTAGCTTCTATGCTTGGGGAGAATAGTTTGGTGCCAGAGATTACTATGGGGTATGGGATTCCTGGTTCTAGACCAATTACTAAGAAGGGTGTTGAAAAGCATGGTAAAAGCAAGTCATCTTCTCCTACTTTAGGCCTATAGCAAAAATACTTGAAAAAGGGGATCCCTAAGAAGCCCCTTAAAATGGGTAGGAAGAAGGATCAGGAAAACTAAAGTTAATTGGGGAAACATTGGTGGAGTTTAATTCGGTGAGGACTATTGATTCCCACTTCCCCCAACCTCAGCAATGATTGTGTTATCATGGAATGCGAGGGGTATTAATAGCATCCCCAAACAAAAGGCTATTCAAGAATTAATTCGTGTTCACTCTCTCGATATGGTTTTCCTCTAGGAGACTAAGTTGTCTATTAAAAATATGTTGAACTTGGCTTCTAAGATCCAGGGTAGAGGTATGTGCCAGTGTGTGGGGGTGTTGGGTAGCTCTGAGGGACTTGCTTATTTATGGGATCCACGCAGAGTTATTCCTACTTGGTGGCTCTCTTGCAGGTACTCTATTTATCTGGTTGCTTCTAGTTTAGAGTGGAGTGAGAGAATCATTTTCCAACATATATGCTCCTACTGATGTCCTTATTAAGATGAATTTGTGGTCGCATGTTAGATACCTTCATTCTTTGGAGCCTTCTCTTCCTTAGATTCTAGTAGGTGATTTTAATGTTATCTCCTCTTTGGAGGAGAAAAGGGGTGGTACTATTTGTCTGGACCCCTCCTCAAATCTCTTTAGGGATAATGTGGCCCTTTTGAATTTGGTGGATATCAAAACCATGAATGGGATGTTTACTTAGAACAATAGAAGGACTAGGGATGTTTCCATTTTAGAAAGGTTGGACAGGTTTTTGGTGTCCAGCTTTTGGGTTGGTGACAAATGGGTGACTAGTTTTGAGATTTTGGATTTGCATGGCTCTAATCATTTGTTGATCAAATTCTCTGCTTTCTTGTCTAGATACTCTAAAAAGTAGTCATTTGTTTTCAACTCATGTTGCTTTCGGATGTGTCGCTTCATGATATAGTTCTGGGTTGATGGAGAGTTGGGAAGTTGGCTTTTGGCACCACTATGTATTCCTTTGCCAAGAGGCTTCAGTTCATCAAGTATAAGTTAAAACGTTGGAATGGACACCACTTTGGCAATGTGTTCCAAGCTAAAAGGGCTACTCAAGAGCATTTGGAATCCATTACTCATTAGATCCAGGATCAGAGATTCACTGAGGATTTGAGTAGGGTGGAAGCTTTGGTGATGAAGGATGTGGAGGAATAGGAACTTTGAGAGGAAATCTTCTAGAAATAGAAGTCCCACATCGATTGGCTCCAGGAAGGTGACAAGAATACTTCTTTATTTCTAATTTAGTCAAGGATAGAAGGCAAGGCAACATCATTTCTTCTCTTAAGTCTCAAGAGGGGGAGCATATTTACTCCACTGCCAAGATTTTGAAAGAGTCTATCTAATCTTTCTCTACTTTATTTTTTAAGGATTCCCCCCTACCAAAGAGGAGGCTTCAATTTTAGCTTGCATCCCTTCTTTGGTGATCGGTGAAATGAATGATTCTCTTCTCAAGTCGATCTCTTTGACTAAGCTAGAGGATATAGTGTTTCAAATGAATAAAGGCAAAGCTCTTGGCTTTGATGGGTTTTTGATTGAGTTCTTTCAGGAGTTTTGGAAGGTTATTAAGCTTAACCTTCTCTAGGTTGTCCAGGAGTCTCAAATGAACAAACAAATGCTAAGAGCTATGAAAGCCACTTTTTTGGCTCTTCTCCCTAAGTGGGAAGGTGCTAACTCTTTGGATCTGTTTAGACCAATTACCCTATGCAATGTGTTGTAAAAAATAATTACTAAGTTGATTGTTGAATGTCTAAAGTTGTGGTTGGGCAGGTTGATTTTTTAGGAGGGTGGATTTGTGCTGGTAGATAGATTCTTGATGGTGTAGTTATTGCGGTTGAGATTGTGCATTCCATGGCTTCCTCCAGAGAAAAGGCTATGTTTATTAAGTTGGACATGGCCAAAGCCTATGATTGTGTCAAATGGGATTTTATTTCCAAGATTTTGAGGGCATTTGGGTTTGGGAGTACTTGGATTGAGTGGGTTATGAGTTGTGTCACTTCCTCTTCCTTTTCTATGTTGGTCAATGGGGAGGCTTCAGAGCTTTTTGGGGCTTCCAAGGGCCTACGGTAGGGGGATCTTTATCCCCATACTCGTTCATTTTTATGGATGAGGGGCTTGGGAGATTTATGAGATCCCGTGTGGAGCTTGGTCTCATTCAGGGTTGGTGTTGGGGCAATAATTTACCCTCCCAATCTAACCTACAATTTGTGGATGACATGGATTTAACAGGCTTAGCTAGAGTGGATGAAGTGGTCTATTTGAGTAAGGCCTTGGACTATTATTTGTCTTCTTCAAAATAGAGCATCAATGAGAGTAAGCCCTCAATTTATTTCTTTAACACTCCTAAGCTTATTCAGTAGTGAATTTCTAGGATTCTCATGTTCCAGATTGGTTTGCTTCCCTTTGTTTATCTCGGTATTCCTATAGTCACATGCACGCTTCCAAGTTTGTTTTGGTAGGATGTTATCGAGAAATTTCATAAGAGGGTCAATCATTGGACTTGTAGGTGGCTCTCTATTATTGGTAGAGTTACTCTTTTGAAATTTGTGGTCCAAGCTCTCTTGTTATATAGGTGCTTTATGTTATTTGCCTGTACCAACTTTGTCAAAGACTTTGAGCATCTTTTTTCATCAGTTTCTTTGGTCTGATTATCTCCTCTCAAGGAAGTGGAGCCTGGTTAAGTGGGATGATGTGTGTCGGCCAAAGCAGGAAGGTGGCCTTGGTCTACGATGGGTTGATTTAAATGGGTAGGCTCTGGTGGCTAAACTTTATTAGCATTGGTGTTCTCAACAGCAACAAACTTGGGCTAAGATCCTCACCTCAAAATATCTCGGGGGCGTGAAGAGTGTCGATGTACCTAGATACAACCTTTTGGGTAAAGGTTTTATGGTTTGGAGTACCCTTAAAAGGGGAGCTATGTTGATTAAGCAAGGATTTTTTTGGATTTGCAATGGAGGTTTGAATGCTCTCTTTTGGTATGATTCTTGGGATGGGCATCCTCCTATTATGTCAACCCACCTTCACTTGTAGGAGTTATGTAGGATTTTTTGTAGGCTGGTTGGAGTTGTGTGGTGGACTTCAAAGCCCCTCATGTTTTGGCACAAGCTATTGTGTATCAATGGGATGACCTGCAAGAGTGGCCTCTTGGGGGCTTGATGGAGGATTGTCAAGAGCTTGCTTGCATTTGGTTGGTAGAATTTGCAACTCTCTTTTGGGGAGGGATGTTTTGGCCTAGGGTCATGACCATAAAGGAAAATTATTTGTTGCCTTTGGTTATCAGGTGTTGGAAAAAAACATTTTTTGGGGAATGGGGGTCCCCTGGTGGAAGCAAATCTACAATAAATTCTCTTGGCCTAAGTGCAATTTCTTCTCTTGGCTTGTGTCACATAGTAGATGCTTGACCAAGGAGAATCTTTGGAAACATGATTTTTAGGGCCCCTCTATGTGTGTGTCATGCACTAATAGTGATGAGAACACTTCTCGCCTCTTTTTCTAGTGCTCTTTTGTTAGGGAGATTTGAATTTTATGGTGGGAAGCCTAGAATCAACCTTGCAGACATGCCTCTTCTTTGGATGATTTTTGAATCAGGTTGGGGAACTCTCCTACTAAGACTTCTTTCCTCCATATTGCTTGGATAATTGGTCCCAACTTGATTATTTGGCATATTTGGTTGGGGTGCAACTATAGGATCTTTTTGGATAAGAAGCTTCAAGTGAGGCAAGTTTGGATGAGATTTTTGGGGGTTATCAAGGAGACTTTAGCAACCAAGTGTGATCTTTCAGCCCTATGGTTCTCGATGAGATGGGGGTGATTCAGAGTTTGGAGCTTCATGTTTGTGATCTAGGGGGTTGAATTTGGTATGCTTCAGAGTGTTAGAGGGAATGTCTTGAAGGAGGGTCATTGGAGGCCACCTCCTCAAGTGTGGTGTTGGAGATTAATATTGACAAGTCCTCTAGAGGTAATCTTGGTCATGTTGGGGTGGGGGCATTAACATAGATAGTTCTAGAATTGTTGAGTTTTTCTTCTCGGAATATAGAGGGCAACACTCTAACAATTTCATGGAGGCTTTGGCTATTCTCTTGGATTTGAAAAGTGCTTGTGCCCTTAGTTGGAGAAAGATAATTTGTGATTTAGATTCTAAAATTGTGATTGACTTGTTGAATAAGCACCAATTGGAGGAGGCGAATTGGTAGTTGGCTATTGTGGTCGATCAAATCATCTCTTTGGGAGGAGTGTTGGATTCTATCACCTTCTGCCATATCCCATGGGAGTGGAATAAGGTGGCCGATGGCTTAGCTAAATGGGTGTCTAAGTGGAGGAGAGATTGCAATGTGGAAGATTGGGGTGACCTTCCTCAAAATTTGTCCCAAGAGCTGGAGGAGATAGTTACGAAGGATATGATATGTTTCTTAGGTGTTACTTGATGGCTCTATTGTTGGCATTGGGCCCTGGTGGGCTAGTTGTACTTTTTGGTTTTATATTTCTTATTTGAATCAATAAAGTTTCTACCCTCTTTTTATTAAAAAAAATGAAATTATGTTGTGAAAAAAATGAGGATGTTGAAGTTATGTACAAGTGCATAATGAAAAATGTTGAATCAATGCAAACATCTTTTTCTCCCTTTTTTATTTTCCCCAGCAAATTTTATCTCTAAAATTTTGTTTATTAATTATATTCATGTATTCAATCTTATATTTTCAAAATAATTGCTCAAAAATAAGAAGAAAAAATAAAAATTCAAGGGACCACTACCTCCATAATAAGTTTAGCAGTCACACGGGACCATGGCTTGAGCAAATATTTATAAATTATAATGGTCAAATTCACATGCTCATTCTTTTGTCATTTATTTTGAGAATATATATAAACTCAAACGAATGTAGTCTAGACTATTTACCTATCTATCCAGTCAAACCCCCTTGTAGACACCTAAATTTGGACACTTAATTTATCCAAATTTATCCCTTTTCATCTAAACATCCCCTTATCTGCATTAATTAAATAATATCACTATTATTTAATTAATACCTCTAAAATTCTTCTAAACCCCAAAGGTATTCAGTTAATAATTAAATACATCACCCCTTTCATCAAATTCCTCACATGTCACATCTCTTTCTTAATCTTAATTATTCTCCTAATCTCATCATTAGGAATGTGCACACGCCTTATCCTTGATTAGGATGTGTCACATCCTCCAACTTTTGCAAGTTGGACTCTAATCTCTCTTAGCCACCTAACCTCCTTCTTATCTTTCATTAACTAGCCTAATCAACCTCTCAAGGAATTTTTAATTCTTTTTATCCTTCCAAGGAATATTAAATTCATTTTTCTCTTCCCCATGAGATCTTTGACTTGTCACATCAAGTCACATGTGGACTCGTTCTCATGTGATCTTTGACTTGTCATATCAAGTCATATGTGGACTCTTCCCCATGTGATCTTTGACTTGTCACATCAAGTCACATGTGAACTCTTCCCCATGGAATCTTTGATTTGTCACATCAAGTCACATGTGAAATCTTCCCCATAGAATCTTTGACTTGTCACATCAAGTCACATGTGACAAGTGTTTACCTTTTTAGGAACCTTGCCTTATCCAAAACACTTTCTACCTCTCCCTTTGGAACCTTGTCTTATCCACAAGATTCCCCAATCATATGAATTTTAAATTCACTTTTTATTCCTCTAAGAAAATCTTCTCATCCCCCAAGGTACTTGCAAAGTACTTGTTATTCTTCCACATCATGTACCCTCCTTCCACCTCGTTTACACATCACCATCCCTAAGCCATCTCACATTCCACATGTCAAGATGTGAGGGATTTTGAGTTCTCAACTCACCATAGCCCTTCATCTTGACCTTGTTGGATGAATCTCAACTGTTGAATTCTCCAGAGAATTCAACTTCCTCTATAAATACCCCCTTTTTTCTCACATTTGGGGGGTTGATCATTTTACTAACCAAACTCTTGCAAAATTTCTATTTGAGCCATATTTAGCCAAAAATTTGCATTCCTTGCATTCATCATAGCATTTTCATCCATTTTCCATCTATATTGCATCTCATTCATATATCTTTTTCCATCAAGAGGAACATACATCATGTCAACAATTCAAGGGCCAACCAAAGGAGCAGCTTAACAAGGTATTATCGTTCTATCTATTTTGTTGAGTTTAACTTTTTGCCCTATCTTGAGGTGTTAGGTGTTTAGGTGGTTTCTTGCATGTCTTGTATTGCTGCTCATTTTTGGGACCACATTTCTTCCTAACCACACCCTTAATCACCTCTCTCTATATGAGGTGGGTGGTGTCATATATCATCTGTAGGATGCCATTAGACCATAGGATATAGTGGGATTGGTAAATTGGTAAGATGGAGATTGGATATAGGGCCCTCAACTAAGTGTGTGTGATGGGTGGTGGTGCAAATGGTAGATGATGCAAGTAGTTAAATCATAATGAACAACAACCAGTTGAGGGTCAAATGTCAAATGTGTCAAGATTCCCTCTGTTCATGGGGTGGTGGGTTGAGCTACTTGTCTAAGAGTGAGAAGAAAAAATCAAGTGGTACCCCCTTCACAAGGAAAACTCAAACTCAATGTTGATGGGCCATCAAGAGGTAACCTAAGAAACTCATATGTCAGTTGCATCATTATAGAAAACTCAAGAAATATAATATGGGCCTTATAAAAAAAAATCAACGTATAACTAACAATGAAGTAAAAGAAGGAATCCCTCGTTGTTGGTCTCAAGCTCTTTTCACAAAAGAACATAGACAATATAGACATCAAGGGAGAATTGATGAATTGTATTAATACAACGAGAAATAGGAAATCAACCAATTACCAGTTACAAAATATCATGGATCAAACTCGACCATATTAGACAAACTTCAAGGTTACTTTGTACATGTATATAGAGAAGCGAATATGACAAAGGACTTGCATACAAATTATACGATCAATCAAATGAGGACATTATTATCATCAAGTACAAGTGTGCATGGAATCACATCAATGATATTCCTTGATTATAAGAGTTTGGCTTGGTACATCAATGTCTGCAACTTCCTCAACTTGAGATTACATTGATGGCATAGCATAAATTATACATCCATCTCAAAATATAGGGTGGATATGGAAGAATCCAACTAACTTTTCCCCATATTTTATTTTGACATCTTTCTCATGGTTGGTTGAATCTTCTCTAGTAATGGATCTTTCTCGTTGGTTTCCTTTGACTATAATATGACATAAATTTTTTTCAAAAGATTATATTTATGAATGCAAGGATAAATCTCTATTGACCCAGCTAAAACAACTCTTTTGCATTAAGTTCAAACCATGTTGAAAATGTCATATTGGTTTTTATTGGTTCCCATAGCCTTCAATTTGACCATATGCATGCTATAAAATCTTAGAGACCTTCCTAGAGAATTTTGTGGATATCCTAAGCAATAAAATATGGGCCAAGTTGGTCATTGTCAATTACATGCAAAAGGATCTTCAATCAACCATATTAGAGCTAGTGAAAGGATCAATATTAATGAAGAGGAAAATGGCATTAGTGATTCTTTCACCTTGCAAACACACTCAAGAATAATAGCTCAACGAGGGAGGCTTTTCATCTCCTTAGAATGAACCTAATAAAGCATAACATACAAGATTTTAGGAGATTCTCAAATAACAACCTATCCCTACTATCAAAAGAACAATAAGCTAGAGTGAAAGAGAACATTGAGGACTTTACATATATCATGCATAACAACTCCCACAAGGGTACGAGTCAAATGGGATTAGTAACGAGGATGGATGTAAGTAGAGGGGTCTGATTATGACTATCCTAGCCATCTTTATTTTAAAAGGATGTGTCATATTTCATTTCAAACTAATATAATGTGAGTTACCCCATAAGCAACAACTTATAAAATATATATAATCAAAATAAATTAAAAATGTATATATATATTCTTTAAATGCCCCTTCTCTCTCTAAGATAAGCTTCTCCAAATATAATACTCAATTCTAGTGAATGGGCATCAATAGATTTGTAGTGTAGGAAATTGTATACCTTTACAATTTCACACTATGTTTGTGCCCCCTTAATTAATTAGACTTAATTAAGCTTCTAATTACCTAAATTATGCATTCCAAAGCCTTATTGTTCTCATTTTCCGAAAGGGAAACTTATATTAAACAATTGCTAACATTAATTAAAACTCCTTGGAATTTGAGTGTCTTGGACCTTTAAGTCCTAGGACCCAATTTTTAATATGTTTTTGGTGGCATTTTAATGATTCAAATTAAAGTTTTAATTGTCAGCTTTTGGAATCTAATTTTTGAGAAATTAGATAAACACCTATAAATACATAGTCTTTTTATCAATTAAAATATAACACTTTTTGGAGACTTCACAAGAGTAAATATTGTTATCAAGAGCATTCAATATTATATTTATCAATCATATACACCAGCAATCAAGATCATATCATCATGTCAAAGTTCATGTGTGTTCATGTTCATGTTTTGGAGCTAACATTGTGGTGTAGGTTTCAAGCATTCAAGCATCAAATAAATCAATCAATCAAGCTAATTCATGCAAGATCCAAGCCTTAGAGTAATGTGTTTCACTTCAATCCTCTAAGGGTGGCTATTAAAGTTTTGGTGAGTTGTAAGAAGCAAGCGTTCATTCATCAATTCCTTTATTTTGTCATTCTTTCATTATCAAGGTTTAATTACCAAACATGGGGTTTGACTAAGGCAAATCCTCATTAACCCAAAATAAAACATTTTTCTTCTATCTTTCTATATGTAGATTTACAGGTGAAGAAGGATTGAAATTTGATCAAAGGAGCAATTTCACAAAGTTACATTTGTTGCATTCATTGTTGTCAAGCTACGAAAACTAACCTACATATTTTATTTCTAGCTTTTTGATAGTTAAACCTAGAGAAACCATAATCTTAAAACTAGGATCAAAGGACTGCAAAAAAGTATTTTTAGACCCCTGCACTAGGATCCATTTTCCCTAGGGTGAACCAGTCTTACTACAGACCCTAAAACCTGCTCTTGGGAACAGGTGCACACTATCAAACCCTTCTCAAATATGGTTGCAAATTGTTGTTTTCATTTACGTTATCATAGAATTTTTTATTTCAAGTATTAGGTCATACAGTTCATTTAGTTGATGCACTTTAAATCATCTCCCAATATTGCAAATCAGTCATTTCTGTCATAAGAAAACATGAAGACCCCAAAAGATCCAAAATAGGGTTGGCTCACCTCATGGTTGAAATTCAATTCTATCCTTTTATGATCTTCTCTCTTTCTAATGAAATTAAGGAATACGGGTGTTTGAATCCTAGGCCATTTCATCATTCTACATTGATTGAATTGATTCCTCCCTATTTTCTCTTCATTTCATTTTGGTGAACTTGACATTGTACATCATAAATTTTGATTTGGAGGTCTCTAAAACCCTAGATCTAAGATTCACATTAGTTTGTTTTGCATCTCATTCAGGGTTTCAAAATTGCATTCTTTCATCATTTAAATTCACAAAATTATAAAAATATTTCATAAATCTTGCATACATCTTGCATATTATTTGTATTAAGGGTGTCTTTCAGTCATTTAAATTAGAAAATTCAATCAAAATTGCATCTCAAAAGTTGTCATTTTGTTTACTTTTTCCATCAAATTACATTTGAATTTAATCACTAAATTTTGGAAATTTGTAATTGAAAGAATCTGTTTGCAACCTATAACATAGAATTTAAACATTAACTCAAAAACTCAAAATTTCATTTTTCAAATCCCTGTACAAAGACCCATTCGCCCTTGGGAGAACCTATCCTTGTATAGGTCATTTTTCAAGTTTTTGAGCATAAATTTGTCTTTGTTTGCTTTATTTCCTGTTGTTTATAAATTTTGGTTTTAGTTTCAAAAGTGGCAATTTTTTGTAGTTGTTTGTATTTAAGTCAATTGATCAAAACAAGTGCATTGTTCAAAATTAAAATTTGCATTCAAAAGACATCATTTTTTAGTCTTTGCATTCTAAAATCAGTAAATCTCATATACTATATCTAAAATTTGCAATATATTCTATTGTGTTTTCTCTTTTTGGGTACACTTTAGTTTGGTGAAACTTGTACGAGTATTACAACCTAGTGTCCTATTTCCAATACATCAATGATATGTAGTTTAAGACTCATGGCATCTCATTCTGGTACATCCGCTATGGATCTTGGTTTTTCCAACTCTTTCACTTACAGTGTTAACACCAGTCAACCCATGTTGGAATCCATCCCTGAAATCACATGTCTTGTGACTTCCAATCCCACTAATGTTGAAACCATTATTACTGATGTCCCTCAAGAGAAGCTAAAATAAATGGATGAAGCCTCTGAAAGGTTACAAGACTTTGTGAGTCTTGAATATATTGTTGGTATTGTTGTTCTTGTCATAGATAACATGAGGAAAATGCTTGATAATGACAAGGATTATAGATTGTGCATAACCTAGCCCACATTATTGATAATCATGTTCCTACATTGAATAGTTGTGCCAAATTTTTTGGATACACTCAAAGTCAAGGTGAAAATAAAATTCCTCTCCCTACAACCACAACCTTTATACCTACATACACTAATTCAGTTGTTACTACAATAAGGCAACCAACTAGCAACATCAATCCAATTTTATGTATTTCCATTGAGAATCCTTGTAGCTTTGTGAATTCAAACATCATATCTCCTAACCCATCACCTCTCACAAAATTTCAATTCACTTGTCCTCCCAAAGCATATACACCTCCTTCCCAAAACACAACCAATGATGTCATCCTCAACCAACTTTTGCAAAATGTTTCATCCCTCCAACAACAATTTCCCACATTGAACCAAAATAAAAATGGCCGACCTTCACAATATGTCAAATGAAACCCATTATCATTGGAGATATTGAAAGCACAAATACCACAGGGCATAGAGATTCCTAAATTTGAGAAATATGGTGGTAAAGGAGATCCTAGTAACCATGTCTCAGCATACACATCCTTATGTAGTGTCTTCATTTTTTAAGACAAGCTCTTGACTAAGCTTTTTCCTAGGTCCTTGAAAGATACAACCTTGGAATGGTTTTGCTCTTCACCGACTAACTCAATTTGTTCATTCAATGAGCTTGTTGATGCCTTCCTTAATCATTTCCAAGTGCACATTGGTCCCAAGATAGCCTTACCTGATTTAATGCAATGTAAACAAAAGGGTGATGAAAAGGTCATTGATTTCATAGCATGCTATCAATTGCTTTACTCGCAAATCAACATTAAGATTCTTGATGTCAATCTTCAAAGAATGTTCATTGATAACTTGCACACAAAGATTCAAGATAATCTTGGGATGATGAAATTCCCCTCCTTCACCCACTTGTGCATGACTCTCCATGACTATCAAAATTTGGTTAGTCATCATGAAGAAAATTTTCTTCCAAATATCCTAAAAAATCTAAATCCATGCCTCATAATAACTTCCAACCATTCAAGAAACAAAGCAAGGGATTTATACAAATAAATCCACTTCAAACAACTCAACATGTTGAGTCTCAAGTGGCTGCTATAAAAACAACAAATCCATATCAATATTGGGAAAAGAATAGGCAATTTACCCTATTACCTGATACCCTCCATTCAATAATGTTGCAACTCTTAGGTAAGAACCTAATCACCTTACCTCCCATCAGATCTCTTGATACCACTAAGCCTTTACCTCTGAATCATAATCCCAATGCCTTTTGTCAATATCACAGACAAGTTGGATATGATAAAGACTGATGTAGACATCTTAAACATATATTGCAATACCTCATTGATTCTAATCATATTCAGTTGGGTGGTTTTAATGATCAAGGAAATAAATTTGTCACCTCACCTAATCAAAACTTGCAAATCTTCACCAATCTAATGCCAAACCACGATGTCTCATTTGCAAAAGCCAGTGATATGAATAATGATGTGATGAATGTTGGCAACATACAAGATATAACTGATGATAATAATGGTGATAATGAATACAATATAGATGTTATGATTGGATTCATTAACATTCAAATTCATAAGGGCCAAACCAAATTGTCTCTTGACATTGCTTTCTCACAAAATGACATAATTAAACATGCACATAATGGTCCTCTTTACATAACCGAAATAATCAATGAAAAACCTACTAATGGGATATTAATTGATCATGTGTGTGTAGAGAATGTGATCATTGAGGAATTCTTGTTTTTTGCATTAAATTTACCAAGATTCTTATGAAAAATCGAAAGCATGGATCAAAACACATGATGGTTTTGCTCACCCTAAGATAGGTTTGATCATTCTTCCCTTAAAAGTTGGACTGAAATAATTAGATGTGTTATTCTCCATCATCTCGTCGTCAGACCAATTCTGTGTGAAGTTAGGCTACCCATGACTACGCTCCATGGATGTCATCTCATTGGTTATTCATAAATGCTTGAAATTTCCATTTGAAAATAAAATTTTTACTTTGCATCATAGTGGATTTAATCCTATGTCTTTCCGTGGAAACTTTTCATTGGACTTCTTTTGGCTTGAACCTATGGAACCTATAAAGCCTCGTGAAGACTTCTTTTTCAAATCTTCTCAAAAGTTCAAGGCAAAGTGCATAGCAAAATTATATCTTAGCAATATTACTGATTCCATGAATATTCCACCTTCCCAACCTATCATTGATGAACCTATGATTGAGCCAAAAGTCCTTCCAAGTAACCAAGACAAATCCACCACAATTCCTCTACCCATTTCCTACAAAACACCAAGAGATAACCATGCAATTCCCTTTATCCCTCCTAAAATCAAACAAATTTATAAACCTAACGAGAACGTGGTTGACCAACCGTTGATGGTTCCTTTTGTTCCTCTATTGCGGAAAGAAAAGAAACCTATGGTTGATAAACCCACTCCTACACCATCACAACTTGAAAATTTTGCAAGAAGAAACTAAAATTCTAAATAGCATAGGAATAAACGTTGTGTTATTGCTCATTTGTTAAAAGAAAAGAGCAAACCAACAAACCAAGATCAAAATATAAATCAAACAAGGCATGAGGATTCTTCACCTTTGCCATGACAAAAGCATGAACCTACAATGGAAATTTCCATTAGGCCTCTTGATGTGATTAACTTAGACGATGATGAGATTGTTAAGATTGACAAGGAAGTGCATAATGAGCTGAATTTGTTATTTTCCTCTTCTATGAACTTAGATGAGCACAACTGTGATGATCCTCCTAACAAGAGTGAATTACCTCATTTTGAATTTGGTGATTGTCCTAGTATGACACTCGTTGTTTTCCCTTTGGCTAGTTATTTTCCTTTTGTATACAATGAGCAAGATTGGGATGAAGATGACTTGTTATAGGTTGGCTCACATATGACATACTAGTCTTTTTCTTGTCTTCTTTTCATGTTCTTTGTGATTGCATCTGCATAATGTGATCCCTTGTACCACGCTACTTGGCGTGCCTCTATGTTTGTGAGCATTTGTTTGGATGACCCTTGTTACTCTATTGGTGCAAGGATACAATGGAAGCAAACCCATCGTGACATTCTTCTATTTATATCTACATTCTTCTATTTCTCGAAAACATTGTCTTTTCTTTTGTCCAGTGTTTTCATTTTGGGGAGAATATAGAGCATTGAGACATTTAGGTCTCTTCCATGTTGACCCAAAAGGATTGTTTGTCTTCTCACTCTCCATGTGTCATTATTCCTTTGTGTTCATTGGTCCACGATGTATTTGGGGAATAATAATAGTTTCAAGCTCTATTATATCACTATAGAAAAGACATACGCTAACCCCAAATCCATGGATCCCTTATGTGTTATCTTTGGATTGCATGTGGGGGAAATCCCCTCTTCATGACGTAGCTTTATTTGGAAACATATCATTGGCATAAGGCTTTCCAAATAAGCTCTCATGGCCCTTTTAACATTTGGAATATATCATTTTCTACTTTAAAGTAATTTCTCATAGCATCTAGTATTTAGAAATTTATTTAAAGTGGGGGCATGCATTGGCATTATTTTAGCATGAACATATTGACATATGTGTTTTAGTTTTGTTCACAAAGGTTAGACTTAGTGTAGCATTGGTATAGCATTGATCATTTTGGCACTGACTTATGGGTACAAATTTTTTTGTGATGACTTTACCCATGCACCACCCTTGTTATGAGTACACACCTTGTAGACCTAATGTGTTTTTCTCATCCTTTGGGTCTCACCTAGTGAACAATGTATTTTCACCAACCCTCATGAGTATTTTGTTCACATTTTGGACAATGTGTTTCACTTGTGATCATTTTTTGGACAAACAGCTTAGGCTTGATCCATACATGTTGGACAAATAGTTGAGGCTTGATCCATCCCTTCTCCTTCCTTCTTCTATTTGCATTAATTTTGACATTGTATGACTGTGTATCTTGTGTTGTTGTATGCATGTGTCTCTTTGTGCTTTTTTTTTTTCCATGAGATCTTAGATCTTGGGGGCTTGACTATCTTCCTTGATCCTTGTCATCTCGTCTTTCCAATAGTTGTACAATTGGACCTCACTTGACTTATTTTCCTACTTTACTATGAGTCTGAGTGTAAGTTCATACTCTCACTAAAGTGGAGGCTAAATGTAATGTAGTAAATTGTATTCATTTACAATTTCACTCTATGTTTGCATCTCCTTAATTGATTGGACTTAATTAAGCTTCTAATTACTTAAATTATACATTCTAGAGCCTTATTATTTCCATTTTTTAAAAGGGAAACCTATATTAAACAATTCCTAACATTAATTAAAATACTTTGGAAATTGAGTGTCCTAGACTTAGGTCTTAGGACCCATTCTGCCAAGGGTGAATGGGTCCCCTTTAAGTCTTGTTATGCCTTGCATAACCACCCCATTTTAAATTTGATTAAAATGGGACCCTCTTTTTGCTTTCGCTCTTTGTGTTTTGTCCCCTTTGATTTTGAGGTTTTGCTTTGCCTTGGCACGTGCTTAGTATGTTTATCTTGCTTTCCCAAGTGTTTTCCCTAAGTTGCATATTGAAAATCTTATGTTCTGGGTGAAGTTTGAGTTTTTACCCTGGTTCAGGATTTTTCGATATGTCCGGATTCTCCCAGTTTTCTTTCAAACTTCGGTTTCATTGCGAAGTTTGGGTTTTTCAACCAATTCGACATTGTCTGCTCGATCTAGATTTTCTCGGATTGTGCTCGAAGTATAGATCGACTTGTTTTACACTGCAGTTTAGAGATTCCTAGCCTTCGCAAAATTCTGCTTGGGTCAGATTTTTCCGGATTTCCACCTAGCCGTCGAGTTTTCGAGTTTGGTCAATTTTTGGAGCTTTATGCCATTTTGCTTTATCATTTGCGTTCTCCTGAGTTGGATGTTCAATCTTGTTATGCTTTAAAATGTCATGGTCTTGCTTGGAGTTTGATTCCTGTGTGTCTGGGCATTTCATGGCCTGCCCTGTGCTTTCATGTTAAAATCTAGGGTTTCATGCCTAGGGCGTCACCATTTCGTCTTGATTTGCTTTTGATTGAACCTAGGATTCAAAGAAAATTTGTAGGAGGATCATGTTAAACGATTTTCGTGCCTAGGGTCCTCAAATTTATGACCTCTGGTCAATTTGAGCGAAGTCGTGGCCAATGTTCAGGTTTTCTCTTGACCTCAGGATTTTTTTGCTTGGTCGAATTTTCCCAAATTTTCTCCTTCTCCCTTCAGTTTCTTAGAAATGTGTTGGTGTCCGAAGTTTTGTGCTCTTCACGGAATTTTGGTTTGGTCGAATTTTCCCGATTTCTCCTTCTCTCCTTCGTTTTCCCGAAATTCATGCTGTGTTGTCATTTTCGCGGAATTCCGGTCTGTTTGGATTTTTCTGGATTTTTTGGGAGGTGTTGTGGAACAAGGAAAATTGGTAAAATTGATGAATCTAATGATGAATTTTTAAACATATGTTGCTTTTTCTTGATGAATTTCACTGTTGTATGTTGCTTATGTTCATTTTGATGATCCAGTGTTGATGCTTAATGGCTAATTTAATGGTTTTATCATGATTTTGAGCTAACATTTTGATGAAATGTTGTCAACATTTGGATTCTCACATTGGTGTTTGATGGATACAAGTTGATTCTAGCAAGGCAACAACTAGAATGGCTAAGAGAGACTAAGACAATGCGATGGGGCAAATCTGAAGAGTAATGTTAACACCATTGAATGGTGAACTAAAGTTTCGCCTATGCCACTTGTGAATGGCTTGCAAAGGATGTTATTGATGATGAAGGCCAGAATGGAGCAAGGTATGGGTGACATGGAGGAGGTAGTTAATGTAAAACTGACTCATTATAAACCCTAACAACACTGACGAATCTAATGCATTTTATAAGTATGGTATTTCACCTCTTCTGTAAGGGTTAGAAAGATTTAGAAAGGGTTAGAGAAAGAAGAGTTAGATGTAGGTTAGAGGACAGTTAAGAAGGGTGAAGAAGATTCAGGAGGTAGTAGAACGAAGCTTAGAAAAAGTGAGTTAGGGTTTTGGAAGTAGGTTAGACATTTTCTTTACAGTCCAGCGGGAAGAGGAGGTGATGTAGCTTCTTGATTTTCTTAGCATAGATGGAGATAGTTTAAAGACATGGGTTTCTATACACTGGTGATCTTGCCAGATTTGTAAATGTTGCTTATCTGTTTCATTAACAGTAGGAGCAACTAGATTTAAACCTACTTTATATTATGCTCTAGAATGGTATTCATTTTTGGTTAATTATTTTGATCTAAAAAGCTCTCAAGGAATGAAATTTTATCTTATGTTTTGTTTGAATGATGATTTGCAATCTACTATTAAAGTTTGTACTATGAATTAATGAAACTTTGTATCAATTACAAGTTAATTTTATTTTGCAGTTCTAGTTTTGGATTTCCTTGGAAGGTAACAAGTCTGATTAGTTGAATGAATCAACATTCTTTTCAGTTTGAAAACCTTGATCTATCTTTTTCTATTTCTTTAAAAAAACCTCTGGTTAAAGTAGGTTTAGATAGATATTTGATCTTGTAACAATCCAGAAGCTCAAAACCAACAGGCCCCTTGAACATTACAACCATATTGACCACTTCATGAAACAACAACGTTGTGAACCAACATTAAAGACCTTGGGAGGTGATTAGTTTGATTACTGATTGTCTCTTTCAGGAGAGGTGAGATATTTTTACTTTTATCTTACCTGCATGTTGTGGGTCAATTTGGCACATCGACAAGTCTTAAGACCCAATTTTTAATATGTTTTTGGTGGCATTTTAATGATTCAAATTTAATTTTCAATTGTTGGTTTTTGGAATCTATTTATTGGTAAATTAGATAAACACCTACAAATACATACTTTTTATAAATTAAAATCTAACACACTTTTTGGATACTTCACAAAAGGAAACATTATTTTCAAGAGCATTCAAGAGAAGATTTATCAATCATTTATGGCAGTAATCAAGATCATATCATCATGTCAAAGTTCATGTGTGTTCATGTTCATGTTTTGGAGCTAACATTATGATATAGGTTTCAAGAATTTAAGCATGAAATCAATATATCAATCAACCCAACTCATGCAAGATCCAATCCTTAGAGTGGTGTGTTTGTCCTTAGTCCTCTGAGGGCAACCATTAAAGGTTTGGTGAGTTGTAACAAGCAAGTGTTCATTCATCAATTTCTTCATTCTATCATTCTTTCATTATCAAGGTTTAATTACCAAACATGGGGTTTGACTAAGGCAAACCCCCATTCACCCAAAAACAAACATTTTTCTTCTATATTTGTATGTGAATATTTATAGGTGAAGAAGGACTGAAAGTTGATCAAAGGAGAAATTTTGAAAAGTTGAATTTGTTGCATTCATTGTTGTCAAGCTACAGAAACTCAACTACATATTTTATTTTCAGCTTTCCAATAGTCAAAATTGGAGAAATCAAAAGCTTAGATTTGGGATTAGAGGACTGCAAAAAGTATTTTTTGACCCTTGCACTAGGACCCATTCACCCTAGAGTGAACCATCTTGCTATGGGCCTTGAAACCTACTTTTGGCATAGGTGCACACTATTAGACCCTTCTCAGATTTTCCCACAAATTGTCATTTTTCTTTCTCAAATTTTTGTTTCTATTTTTGTTATCATAAAATTCTACATTTTAGTTATTAGGTCGTATAGTTGTAGAGGAGGGTGACCAACTGCTTAGGGACTCCAGGTCACAGGAGAGTTTAGAGATATAGGCTACCTTCATCTACCTCAAGCTAGATGAATGAATTGGAAAGGTTTAAGGTTTCAAGGGCTAAAAAAGGAGGACAACTGGTTTGCCACTTTCCTTTTGTTAGCCCAAATGTGTTCAAGGGGTCAAATGAGCCAACTTCTAGAGTTTAGTTTATGACTCAGGTAGATCACTGCTTGGGGATGACAATGTAGGACACGGACTCCAGCATGACGCGTTGGCATCTTAGTGGGGCGCTAGCATCCGTATGGATAGAGAGTGTGAAAGATATACCAAAATTCTAGGAAACAGGCTAATAGATTGACCAGCAAAATTTTAAGCTATGACACAATGGTGACAAAGTATAAAAACATAATGTAACAAGAAGAATACTTTAACTAGTCTACTTCAAATTGACAAAGAAGGGGTAAGAAAGCAATACCAAGCCACATGCAATCTGATTCCTCAAATAGCTCCAATTGAAAAGTACCTACACACACAAGAATGAGAAAATATTGGAGTTGTTTTTATAGGGTTGCCTCATTCATTCCCCTGCTTTGGTGTTTCCACCTCCACGGACAACCAGATAGCAACGATTGCATAGAAAGATGTTAAAGAGAGTATAGAAATGGAAATACCAAGCAATACTCAAACAATAATATGTTGTAAAATGAATACGATAATGCAAAGGTAAATGAAAATAGTGGATATCACCTTCTCAACCACATGTTCTCAAGGAAAATGGAGGAAGGAGTGAAATTGAAAGCTCTCCAAAGCCAACATTGTCTTAACAATAGAGAGAAGGAGCCAAAAAAACAATAGCTTGCAACTATAATGGAGGTGGTGATGCAATGTGAAGGAGTTGAAAGTGAGTGAATTTGATCAAAAATTTGTCTAGAAGTGTGTGTAGAAGATGTAATGAATGGAAGGATAGGCAATTTGAATGAAAGGAGGAAAAAGGCCCATTTGGATTCAGTCAAAAGAGTATCAAATGTTACACTTCACATCCAATGGAGGAGTGTAACACCTCTATGGATTCTAAAGATAAGAATCCTATCAGGACAAAAGCACACCGCACTAGTTCCCCCAACAAAAATTCCCCCACTGACACACAAATGAGATGCTAAGTCAACAAGGAAAGGTGACAGGTGTATGGATTGCATCATTGTATTTAATTCTCTAAGGTAAGGGGTAACACAAATGTGGAATTTTCCTAGGGTGTAAATTCATGCCATTACATTTTTCCCCCACTTTAGCAAGTATATGTGTCAGTGAATGCAAGGTAAAGTAGAGAAAAGGCTAAAAACATATACCTGAACCATTGAGGAAGTAGACCACAATCTAACATGCTTGGATGTGCAAGAGAGAGAGGGATGGCTCCACAAGTATTCGATCCTATGTAAATTTGAACAAAATCTTTGCAAGTGCCTGGTCCTATAAAATTGGCTCCATGGGTGCTCAATCCCTCAGAAGGTGAACAAAGGTTCTATAGGTGCTCTGTCCTTCAAAATTGGCTTCATGGGTACTCAGTCTTATAGAAGGTGAAAAAAGGTTCTACAAATGCTTGGTCCTAAAAAATGAAAGCACTTCACAAGTTCTTGGTCTTGCAAAGGAGGCACCATAGATGCCCAGTCCTGGGGGCTGAAAATGAAAGGCTCTACAAAGTATAATTGACCCTTACAAGTGCTCGGTCCTGCAAGCTTGATTGTAAAAGTGGCTTCACAAGTGCTCAATCCTATAAAGAAAGATGTTAATTTGTAGAAAAAACATGCTAGGCAAGCAAAAGTCATGTAGACAGACAAACAGTCATATCACAAAACAAGCAATTGAAGGAGAAGTTTCCAAAGGGGTCCCTTGGGAACCCTTCAAAAGAAAAGGGGTCCACTCAAGGGATGCTTCATTTGAAAAGAAATGGCATATTTGTAAACGATCCTATCATCAAGGAATCCTTTTGAAAGATTCTCTTTTCTCAAGGAATCCAGGAAAAGAAGAATGGCCTCCTCAAAGGCGAATTCTCAATTCTTTTTGCTATGAATTCAATTTCAAAAGAAAATCTTGCTAAGAGGATCCTTAATGAAGGATGAAATTTTTGAAAAATGCAAAGATCTTTAGCAAGGGATTCATTAGCCACTGAATACATCTTATTGAAATTTGGAGAGGTAGGAGCCCCCCTTAGGATGGTGCATGCAAACTAAAGGAGCATGTGACATCCTAAGGAAAGGGAGAACATGCAGAGATATCGTGGCCCATGATACATGACGAGACATAGACATGGAAATGTTGTTGCACACATGAGGGACAACACATGGGCACCACAACATCAAGAAGCAAGCAAAGAAGAGAGAAAGATAAAAATAAAGATAAGCAAAGACGAAAAAATCAAGAGACAAGAGGATCTGGGAATTTGGGGTGAGATCAACTCATCAAAATAGGTAACACATAGTATAGGAGTGAAAGATAATCAATCATAATAATTCTAAGATTTGAAGAATAACACATGAAGACAAAATAAAAATTAAAAAATTGGGTCAAAATGCAAGGGAGGCTTGAATTCCCCCTACACTTTGCATCGTCCCCAATTATAAAAAATCAAGATACAAAATATAAAAGAATGATGCAACACATATAGGAAGTTTACGGAACAATTTCACTCCTATATCCAAGCACCTATGAGGGTGACAAGGGTCCTCCAAGAATATATAAAAAAAATCACAGGGAAACACAAGGCACACAAATCTAATCTATAGATAAAGAAGAGGTACTCTCCTAGTCCTCATCAACCAAGAGGTCATCATTCTCCCAATCTAGGTCATTATAAGGGGAGTGTGTATGAGCCTACAAGGGAAGGATAGCAAGGGGAGCACCCTTTGACTCTCATACAACAAGAGCTAAGGAAGAAGGCCCCTCAAGGTCTTCTTCACTTAACTTCTTTGAGGTAAACATCATCGATCTTGCAAACATGTACTTAATAGGCATCCATTTGTTAACTGAGTGGGAGATGAAGTAGGCGCCCGAGATCCACCATCAATCTTGTCAAAAGAGACTATGACAAACTCAAGAGACATCAGGGCTACCTCTACCATTAGGATGACACAAGCCAAAGCGAAACCCTCTCATGAAGAAGGTGATCCCTTCTTTCAAACTCCATTGGAAGTGAGGTCGTCCTTCAACTTATGATTCATTGGAGGATGAAAAATCCCCATAGAGGAAGCAAAAGGAAAGGAAGAAGAGGACAAGGCTGCAGTGGACATCACCATGGTGTTTGACATGTCCATAGGCAAGGAAACAAAGGGATGTATAGAAGGTACATCAAAAGAGGAGGCTCCACCGGGGGAGTGATGAATTATTGCACCCTTTTGGGGTGATGTTCATCAACATTCACGGGAGGAGCCGAAAGCAAGATTGAGGCAATGGGAACTGAAGCAAAAGAAGTAGAAGAGGGAGGCACAACAAGAGATGTTAAAATATGAGTTGTTGGCTCCTCTTTTTCCTTTTTTGAGGCAGCTTGCTTAGCAACTAAAACCTTATTTCGGTGCTTATGCTCATGCACAAGTCGATTTCGTCAGCTCTAGGAGCTAGAAATCGCTACTTGTGAAGGAGCAAGAGGCACATGTTTTCCATAGGTTGCCTTTGAATCTACCTCAAGCTAGATGAATGAATTGGAAAGGTTTAAGGTGTTAAGGGCTGAAAAGGAAGGACAAATGGTCTACCACTTTCCTTCCACTAACCCATATGTTTTAGAGGGTCAAATGAGACAACTTCCAAAGTTTGATCTGTGACTCAATTAGGGCAGTGCAAGACACAGACTCTAGCACAACACACTGGTGTTTTAATGGGGTGTTAGCATCTGTATGGACAAAGAGTGTGAAAGACAGACCAACTTGCTAGGAAATAGGCTAACAAATTGAGCAACATAGTTTTAAGCTATGAAAAAGTGGTGACAAAGTACAAAAATAGAATGCAATGAGAAGAATACTTTAACTAGTCTACTTTGAATTAAAAAAGGGGTGAGAAAACAATACCGAGCCACATGTAATCTAATTACTCAAGTAGCTCCAATAAAAAATACCTACACACACAAGAACAAGAAAATGTTGGGGTTGTGTTTAGAGGACTACCTCGGTCAGTCCCCCACTTTGGTGTTTCCACCTCCATGGATAGCAAGATAGTAACCATTGTATAGAAAGACGATAAAGAGAGTATAGAAATGGAAATACCAAGGAATTCTCAAACAAAAATATGTTGCAAAATGAATATGATAATGCAAAGGTAAATGAAAATGGTGGGTATCACCTTCTCAACCACGTGCTCTCAAGGAAAATGGAGGAAGTAGTGAACTTGCAAGCTCTCCAAAGCCAACACTATCGCAACAATGGAGAGGAGGAGCCAATAAAACAACTTGTAGCTACAATGGAGGTGGTGATGCAATGTGAAGGATTTGAAAGTGAGTTACCGGCGGAACTGAAGACACGTGTCAGCCTCCCATTTGTCCAATCTGCCAACGTGTCCAATGATAAAGCTACAATGTGTCTGCTGACGGTGACATACGGATGCCACGTGTCGCACAGTGACTGGTTCATACAAGATGACTCAACTGCCACATGTCACACTAATTTTTCCACATCAGTTTCTACTCAATACAGACTGATTAATGACATCAGCATCTGTACGGTCAAAAGTCAATCTGGTTTCAAACTTTGACTACTAATTACTTGCACATATGATGTCGGATTTCGACAAAATGAACGTTGCCAAAATTGTTTCGATGACCTCTTTGACTTGACGTTGCTTCCTTCAATTTTTGAGATGATCATTTTTTCTGCCTTTCTGGATGCCCTTGGTGCCAGTTTGACCAAAAGTTTGACTGGTCGTAATGTGCAAATGAACTCCTTTTCGCTCCATTCAAGTTGCGCTGGAAACAAGACGTTGAGATCTTTTTGATGGTGCAGAAATATGGAGTATTGGAGACACTTCAATTTTCACTAAAAAATATCACCCGAATCAGTTATATCCACACACTTTGAAATATTATATTATTAAGTGGTTATTTTTACTTCCTTAAGGTTCTATGCATTCTTTTTATGAACTCACTAAGGTGTTTCTAAAGTAATTTAAAGTTAATGTGGGTCTTAGAGTAATAACATTACTTATTTATGTGAGTGTACTTCAGGATCCAATGAACACATTAATGTATAATTTCAATCTTTATGTTCTAAGTTGATTACTCCTTTGTATGATATTGAAGTGAAAAATATATTTATTAAGGGATTAATCATTTTAACCAATTAAAGATAGTGTGTAATTAAGTATTTCTACTTCTTTTATGAATTTTTGTGCATATATTAAAGCATGGAATTTAAGTTTCTTATATGTAATGGCTATATGGATCATCAAGTCAATTGTAATGACCTCAACATTTTTTTGTAAGAAAATATTTACCACTCTTTTATCGCCAAGGTCTCATGAGGATGAGATGAGAGCATTAGTAGATGAATTCATACATATATGTATACACATACATACAAACATACACATATATACATGTACATGTATCTAAACATACACACACATGTATCTATGTATATAGATATATACATATACATATACATGTATAAATATGTATGAATATATACATACATGGGCATACATGTATGTGTATATGTATGTATGTATGTATACACATATATAATTTTCAATAATAAATACATAGAAAGATCTCATAATATTATGCACAAATATGATTAAAATATTGAAGTTTTAAATAAGCAATTCACAGTTCTAAACAAGCTTCCTTTGCATAATATATTTTTACTTCAAATGATTTCAAAGATTTGCTTCCCAATATGTTGAAGCTTATAAAATTATAAATCTACAACAATTATAAATATTTTTTGAAAATACCCTAAATTTTGGAATAATCAAAATGTATTAAATGAAATCCTCCAAATTTGAAGTAAAGATGCAACCATCATATAAAATTATCCTTAAGAATTTAAAGGGTTTTTATCTTTCATACTCCAAAAAAACCAATGGGGTTCCATCCACTAATCTATAGAACCCAAGGTCTTGAAAGTCACTAGTTGAATATAAGACTCATTTTTTATAAAGTATTGCTTTGAGAAGAACAAATAATTCAATATGAAGAAATGGATTGGATTTTATAGAAAACAAAGAGCCCAAAGAGTGGGCACAAATTCCCACACCTTCCTTGATTGAAAATATTTAATATTTCCATATTCTTCCCTCAAAATAGGGAAGAACAAATAATCCAATATGAAAAAACAAAGAGCTTTGAGAAGAACAAATAATCCAATATGAAGAAATGAATTGGCTTTTACAAAAAACAAAGAGCCCAAACAATAGGCACAAATTCCCACACCTTCCTTGATTGAAAAAATTTAATATTTCCATATTCTTCCCTAAAAAAATGTCATAACTCATTTGGTTAATTTTTGGATATTCAAATATACCTCTCTCACACCCACTTATAATTATCACAAATATTCATGAATATGCCCATCCATAAAGTCAAATTGTAACTCCTCATTAAGCGTCACTTTATCATGCATGCCAATAATAACTCCACAATAAATATTTACCATAAAATCTATCACAAGCCTTATGCCACATGTATCCAAGGTTTCCTAACTCCATCCTCGTAGATCCCACACCCCACATTGGAAATTCCAGAAATAAACAATGGTATATTATTAATTTTTTAATTTATTAAATTTTCTCAAGAAATTAATAATTGATGACCCTCATATTAAAATTATTTTCATAACACTTACTCCTTAGACAGATAGAAAATGTGAGAATGGGCTCTTGTGTCCATACGTGATAAATTAATTAAAGGGGAATATTACAATTCCACCCTTCCTAAAATTACTCACCCAAAAGCAATACAAATTTGAATATTCTAAGATCTCTAGTCCCTCCCATGTAGAGTCTTTTGTAGGTATATTTAGTCAACAAACCAAGTACTATGTAATTATTATGCTTCTTATTTTCTTCACCCTACTATCAATAATGACACCAATATGAGCTTTCCCTCATCATCTGTGGGTGACAAATCCATTAACGGTGTGATACATTGTCCAAGTTCCTTTTCCAAGAAAGACATGTAAAATATCATGAATCCTATTGTTATTTGGAAATTTTAACTCAACAACTTCTACAACTATCCTCAAAATCTTGTAAGGCCCATAAAAGTGAGGTTTGATGGAAGTTTATTTACAAGGAAAGATCTATAGAAGAACCATACCCCATCCTTAAATGATGTCTTAATTCAATGCCAATTTATATAAAAAATAGTTATAAGACTTCTATAAATGATCTTCATATGATCTTATAACATCTTGACTATGCTTCACCAAGTCACTAGCTATGATTACCTTGTTGTCTATAAACACCAAAATAGTGATATTTAATGCATGATAACCATATAATGTCATAAATGGATTCATGCCAATGGTCATGTGATGATTGGTATTGTATTAACATTCTCACAGGTGCAACCACTTGACCCAAGCTAACTGTTGATCTGAGACATAGTTTGTACTATATTTCAACCAAATTGTTCACTATCCCTATTTCTTCATTTTTCTAAGGGTGATAGCTATTGGTAGGAGTGAGATATGTACTAATAAAATGAAATAATTCTTGTAAAAAACTAAGGAACCTACTATCTCTATCTCAAAATATTTTAAAGCTATCCATATAACCTAAGCATCTCTTTGAAAAATAAATTTGTCATTTGGCGTGCTTTACATTTTGAAGGGATAGTAAAGAAGTGTGCATACTTAGCCTATCCATGATAATATAATACAAATTTTAATTTTTACCTTGGTGAGGCCTAATATGATGAAATCCATGGACACACTTACCCAATTCATATTAGAACTAGGAAATGGTTGTAGCAAACGTATTGTAAAAAAATGTTTCGCTTTATTTTGTTGGCAATCTATGCATTGTTCAATGTCCTCGAGGATATCCTCCTTAAGGCCCTTTCACAAGAATATTTCTCTTATCTATAAAAAGGTTTTGTAGAATGGGTATTTTGGTATTGGTACATCATGCCAAGCTCTTTAAATATTCTCCTTCATTTTAAATTTAAAGGCTAGGAAGATTTTATTTTTGTATAGAATGAGACCATTTGCTATTGAAAATATATCATCTTCAACATTCCCATCCAAGATGTTAGTAGAAAATGTATTCTTAACACTTTTTTTTTGTAATAAAGATTTTCTAATCGAGGAAAATAACAAAAGTAGAGTAGAGAGTGTTGGTGAATGGAGTTTTATATCCCAAATCCTTAACATCGAATCTCCACCCAAATGCTAAGGATGTAAAATATGGAGAGAATAACACACATTTATAAGAAGGACCAAATGAATTTCTATGTATAACATTCAAATTCATTGCAATTTTATGCACGTTAAAATCACATCTAAGAATCTTTGTATGAATCCTAACTGTATTATTAGCTAATTCATTTGATTCATATTGATATTGATCCCTTAAATCATGGAATACATATCTTCTACTTAATGTGTGAGCTATTTTTGAATTAAGAGGGCTTGGAATAGATGATTTACCCAAAATTTCCACTCTCCAAATGACTTGATATTTTCTTGTGTTGGTTGAAACCTCTTCTTGTCCATAATGATCTATAGGTCTTCTTCCATTTCCATAACTAATATTTAATTTATAACTATATTTTATATTTGATGATCGAACAAAGTTACCATCTCCTTAATTAGGAGGGATAGACTTTCATCAACAACATATGTCTATCTTCCTAGTTGCATTAGATAATGGTTAATAGAGGTGTTCAAAATATAAAAATAAACACACCATCCCCAACAATAATACCAATGTATTGGTGTAAGTTGGCAAGCTACCAACTTCAATACACAACAAAATATAAATTAATTTTCCACTAGCAATGACAATAAACAACTTTTCAATTCTAATTGGCAGGAGTGCCAATTTGTTGGCAATCAAAATTTTATATTCACAATACCTAAAGGAAATGTGCATAGAAATGAGCAAAAGGGGGTCTTAAGTGGTCACTTTCATTTTTCTAGACTTAATAAAAACTAATCTTGGATGAGAAATTGAAGATAGTTACACTCAAAATTTAAAGACACAACAAGAATAAGAGTCATAGTGCTCTGAATCTACTTTCCAAACCTTTTTTTAAAAAAAACAGATATTGATGGGTTAAAATAGGGAGACCACACAAAATGATCCTATTTTTATAAAAAAAAAACACAACATCTAGTGTGGCCACCCTAAAATGTTAACCTTTTTTAGTATTTCAAAAATCACTTCGATAAAAACTTACCAAACACCATGTAGTCTATGCTTGATTTTTTTGCTAAATTTTTAATGAATATTTTAATTTTTACTAATTTTAAAAGTGGAAACATCCTGAAAAGACAAAAAATTGAGCATGCACCCCCTATTTTTTTTGGAAACCAATCAAAAACAATAAAAAAATTGAACATGCAAAGAATAGAGTCCAATTTGTAAAAATATAATGTGTTTCAAAATTTGATGAACAAGTAAAAAATGAAACCAAAAATACCATGTATAGTTTTTTGACAAAAAATGGAGACATTATCAAAATAAATTAAAGATCAAAACCTTAACATATTCAAAACAAAAAAAATCATACTGCTATACCTTCGAATGGCCCTGCAAGCACCTCGTAATTTTTTGTCTTTTCTCTTGCTCATCTTGAACACAACAGTGCAATTAATTTTTTCCTTGAAGATACATGTAAAAACTTGATCATCAAAACCCACTAAAATGGCCTTCAAACACAATTAGTACAAATCAACAAGAAGACATAAAAACATGCAAATAAAGTGAAATATGGGGTAGTCCCCCAAGAAGTCACCAAAATATAATACCTAGATTTTCAAATTGAAATGAAAGCAAACTAGTATATGAACTCTCTATTCAAAACATGCAAAACCTCTAGATGGAGCTCAAAATGACATTCAAAACAACTCAAAATGTTACCCATGTCTTCATTGTGGTTCGATTTTCTCCTTGGATGATTGATTTGTGGACACTCTCTTTGCTTAAATATGAATAATTTGATAGCATGTACTTACTTGAATGATTATGGATTGATTTGGATGAGAGGATGCTTGCATTTATAGATTTTGGGAATGGGGAATGGATGACCAAGCTTTGATTATGATATCAATGGTGGACAATGGTTGAGATGAATTCCCTAGGATCTAGGAGAGGATGAAGGGTGGAGATGAAAGTAGTTAGAATGTGAATGGCTAGGATTATCTTACCAAATTTAGTAAGTAGTTATGAACATGAGGGAAATTAAGAACATGTGCACTTAAGAAGGCTATAACTTTGGAATATGTTGAGAGAATAAAGGAATCATAAGGACAAGTGTTCTTAGGTGCCAATATTCTTGCAATGTGTTGAAATAATAATGGGAACACAAGGACAAGTGTTCCTAGGTCCTCACTATTCTTGGAAAATGGTGAAGGAATATAGGGTTTATTAAATAATAATATTATTTAGTTACTTTAGCCACATGGATGAGGTGGATAATAGGTGTAAATAGGTATTTATTTATTTATCATTTATTTGTAAGGATATAGAAAAGGTGATAAATTAAATAATATATTATTTATTTTAAGTGATGAACTTTACATGAAATGTATGTCCTAGATTAATTAGGACTAGGTGATGAGATGTAGGTATAGGTGATGAAATTAGTTGATTAGGGATTAGGTTATAGGTTTAGTGATGATAGATAGATAGAGGAATATTTTAGGTGTCTACACTAACCAAGGTTGGAGTTTTTGATTATTTCTTTAATGGTCATAGGAAATTAAATACTGTCTTAATATAAACCTAACAATGCATGGTACAAGGAGGTTTTTAGTGACAAAGAATGATATAGGTTGTAGAAAATTTTAAGTGGGTCAAGTATGTTTTTCACTTGATCCTTATTTGATTTAAAGAATCTAGTCACGATGATCCATTATGAATATTAAGGTAATTTCTGTACATTGGAAAGATTATTTGTGATGGTGAGATAAGCATGTAGTTAGACGATTGTTTAGTTTTACTGATGTGATATTAACAAAATATTTTTTTGGTAGAAGTATATTGTTCTTTCTTTACCCAGAGTAGGGTGATCGCACAATAGTATGTCCTAATTTTTGGACAAAGTAGGATATTAAAATAAAAAAATCACATTCTAACACCTATAGTATCCAAACTATTAAGAATTTGAAGATGTCGTGAATTATTGATTTTTGAGATTTTATCTATATATAATAAATATAAATTTTTAAAATTTTTAAAAATAACGCGTGATATTTTTACATAACTTTTAATAACTTTTTTTTTATAATTTACAATATTTATAAAAATTGACATCAGTTCGATAAAAACATAACTTTATTTGTATAAAGGATATAATTATAATGTTTTGAATATAGATTTATAACATTGATATCTAGTGCATGGTTATTTTTTCATAGTTTTATGTTGCATAATTTTTTTAATAACTTTTTGAAGTGAGATTAACTGTAAATCAAACATAGGTTACTTCAGTAATACATTTTTTTTTTATATTTGTCCAAATTAATTTTTTTGTTGAAATAAGAACATTAATACTTGTGCACATATATATATTTTATTATTATTATTATCTATTTTATTATTTTCCATGTGTGTAGAACAAAGACCTTCACAATTGTTGAAAAACTTATCTTTACTAGAAAATAGAAACTAAATATAATAAAATTAAATATATTCAATATAACACTCATTGGAAAGCTTATTTCAAGTATTATAAACCTGCCAAATACATTATCTAGTTGAGTCCATTTGAAGGTAAAAATTTTGAGCAAAATCTCAAACATGAAAGGGAAGAAACCATCATAGTACCTTCGTTCAAAGATACCTTTGAACAAAGGTACTGGGATGTCCAAGAGAACCATTAAAATATTCAACATAAAGAACCTTTGAATGAAGGAGATTAAAAAATTAAATATAAGAGATCTTCAAATAAAGGTCTTCTAGGTTGACTTTAAAGAAAAGTAATAAGTATATACACTAATATAAATTAACAAAAAAATTGTAAATAAAAAATGAAATATATTAATTTTTTTAATTTTTGCAATTGAAATTTTTGAAGCGAATTTGTAATTTTTAGCTTTTGGGAAGGAGAAAATATTAGACAAACAAAATTGTAGAGAGATATTTTCAAAGGAGGAAATGGGAAATAAGAAAACAAGGAAAAACAAGACTATGAGGAAATATTCAACAAAAAAGGATAAAGAACAATTTGAAGAAGGACTCAAAGATTTATCTCACAAAGACAAGGTATGTATAATTTTTTAATTTATATAAAAAATGTTTCAAAAATATTAGATTTGTATTTACCCCTATGTATTCAAATCTAGGTTTAAATCTATGGTTTTTTAAATTTTAGATTTGATTTTAATTAAAAAATTAATTCCTACATGTTTTAGATTCATAATTTTTTTAAATTTTAGATATATATTTCAAATACATTCTCTATATCAAGTTCACTAGTTCCTCTCTAGGGTTTGTAGATCTCTTTCTCATACTTCTTCAACTCTAGGGTTTCAACATAGTTTTTAGATCTCTTTGGGCCCTACATCAAATTCACTAGTTCCTCTCTATGTTTTATAGATCTAACTAAATCACTTACAAAATCTAGATTGAACTATATTTTCACATGATAGTACATTTGTATTTGAAGTGGTTTATATAACTTTGCATGTGGCTAATTAACATACAAAATTGAATGTAAACATTTTCTTTATGAATATCCATACCAAGTATTAGACTTGTATCTACCCTTAGTGGACTTTATATAAAAAATATAGACTAGATAATTGAGGGTCTTGAGTTACTTAACTATCATCAAGTATTATTTTCAATGATTAACATACCATCTTGAAATGTAAATAATAATTAAAAAATGATTGAATACCAATGTGTTAGTATATAATGATCAAAATGAATCCTCACAAAATCTAGTTATAATCATGCACATGCATCAAACTATTGATACCATATACACATGTTCACTACTTCAAACTACATTGCCTTGTTCTCTAGCTTTTTTAGATTTGTAGATATATCTTAATTGTAAATTTTTTATGTTTGAAATGCATCCTTTGGTTATTCATCCTTGGATGAGACTCTAAGTTCCCTATTTATGACATAAATTAAGTAAATAACCAAGCTCATGGTCCTATGCTAGCACTTCTTAAGAGGATTTTGATTTTCAATCTAACAAGTTTTTAATAGATACCTTTCAACTAGACTCTATTTCATTGACCTTTCTTGTCCCCTATCCAACAATTTTAAAATATTTATGATTTACACTTCAAACTCCTTAGATAAATACTCCACCATTACTTGATCTTTACTATTTTTATTTTCTTATCACTCTAATTCGCTAACTTTGTGCCTTAAACTCCTTAAACTAGTGAAAACCTATGGACACGTTTAGTTTTTCTAGCTAGGTATATCCAGAAGAATTTATTATTACCAAGGAAAATATATTATTTATCATTCTCCTTGAAATCAAAGTACCATTCCCATTATATCTAGTCATGTGATATGATACATCAATTTTAATCAACTCAGATTCATCAAGCTAATAATGTTATTGGAGATAGAAATGTCATTACTAAAAGTTCTTCATTTTCCACCGATTTATTAAAGGAATCATATTTCTTCTAGACTTGTATTTATTCTTATATGATCTCTCCTGTAACAATTCCAACACTTTCTAGGTTTACTAGGAGACTTGGACATCCTATCTCCAAATTCCATATTAACCCCCTTTATCCTTTGACCTAATCCTCACAATTAGGACATTATTAGAGAATTCGTCTATGGAATTTTTCTTCATTTTTACCTTCACCAAAAATCAACAATATCCACTAGTTTTAGTAAAGAACAATTACCATTGATTGTCACAAATTTAAATTTCCCATAATATAGATAAGGATCAAATAAATTAGTACTAACTTTTACAATTTAAATATGGTTTAATGCCCCTAATGTTTTCATCTACCTTAAGGGTATGCATGCATTTGAATAATACTAATCATTTTATGAGTATCTTTAATTTTAGTGTAATGGAGCGAATTTTCACCCCTAGGAAAATTCCCCATTTACATCACCCCTACTTTAGAAAATGAAAATCCAATGATGCAAATCCACATCGGCCACCCTTCTCCATCCACTTGGAATCTCATTTTTGCGTTAGTGGAAGAATCTTGTTAGGGACGCGTGTGGACTGCATGGATGTCCACGTGTTGTGTTGTCATCCTAACATGATTCCTGCCTCTAGGATTGATAAAGGCATTATGTTTCTCCATTGGTGACAAACTGTAACATCTCTACCTCCCTTGACCGCTGAGAAATGAGTTTTTTTCCTCCTTTTGGTCATTTAAATGCCCTATCTTTTCATTTCTTCACTCTTTGGACTCTCTCTTGATTCCACTTCATTCTACTACACACTTTTAGCTTCATTTCCTCACACTTCCAAGCTCTCACTTCACTTCATCATAGCTACAAGCTATTAGTCTCTTGGCTCCTACACTTTGTTTGTTGCAATGGCATTATTGTTGGAGAACTTGCAAGCTCACTCCTTCCTCTACTTGCCTCAAGATCACGTAGTTGTGAGGGTGATATCTTCCATTGTCACTTGCTTTTGCATCATTGTATTTACATAGTAGTATATTGTTGTTTGTGTTCTTTCTTAGCACTTCTATTTCCATATATTTCCATATATTTCTTTATCATTTTCTATACTTGTTGCTATCTGGCTATCCATAGAGGTGGAAACACTAAAGCGAGGGACTGACTGAGGCAATCCTCCAAAAACAACCCCAAAATTTTCCTTGGTCTTGTGTGTGTAGGTCTTCTTGCATGGACCTCTTCAAATATTCGACTCTCAGGTAGAAAGGTCCACTTTTCTCACCTTCTCTTTATCAATTCTAACTTAGCTTAGAAGTAGTATTCTTCTTGTTGTACTTCAATTCTATGCTTTCTCAATATTTTGTAGTAGCATAAAATATCTAGTAATTAGGTTGTTAGTTGATTTCTTGGTGTTTATTTTATTCCTGGCTCTCTATCTATATGGACACCAATTCTCATTTGAGATGCCAGCATGCTGCACTGGAGTCCATAGTCTACATTGTCATCCTTAGACAGTGAGTCATCTGGGCATCAGATTGAACTCTCAAAATCAACTCTCTTGACCTCGTGAAATGTTTGGTTTAGTAGAAGGATAGTAGGACTCATATTTCTCTTCCTTTTCAACCTTAACATCTTAACCTTTTCAATTTATTTAGAAAATATTGAGGTAGTTTAGGGCAACCTATTGTTTAGGACTCTCTCATGACTTGGAGTCTCGAAGTAGCCAATCCCCCTTCTCTACATTTTGGTGAACTTGACATGAACTATTTTGATTTCGTCCTTGGGTATCAAAGGACCTTCTCTCCTCCCCTAAGCATGTTGTAGGTTCATGAATTGTAGGGAAAGTAGCCTTACAACTAGATCTACGACCCCTAACTACATAGTTAGAAGGACCCCTAGACATTTAGGAATGAAATTTAGATAGGTCACTATTGGATGTCTAAACCTTCGAAGTCTACCAAGTTTGTTCCATCAGAGTATGTAAATATGGTTTCATTTGCACACATTCCTCCCACTCAACCTACTAATGGATCACCAAACATATCTTTCACATCATAGGACCTGCCTATGAACAAAGATCCTTGCCCTTTGTACATTCCCGTTTGTATCAATAGGAACATCAGAACTAGTGTCTTAGTTGATCCTGTGAGTCGTGTGAACGTTATAACAGAGGAGGATCTGTTAATAATCTTTTTGCATAGGGAGGAAATGAGAAGTCAAATACCATGATACGTACACATGACAAACTCTCAGTCCCTCCCCTTGGTTCCATTACCCTCTTGGTCTTGGTAGGGCCTAAGGCTATAAATACCCTTTTTGATATCATCCCGCAGTCGAATCTATTCAGGGTGAAACTAGGCATTCTATGGTTGGTTTCCATGAACATAATTGCTTCAATCATTCATAAGTGTCTTAATTTTTCTCATGAGGGCTTTGAGCATGTTGTGTATGACATCGAATATAAATTGTTGGTGTCACGTGGGGGCTACTTGTTAGATCACTTTTAACTTGCCCCGATCAATCTGCTTTCCTCGAGGATAGACTTTTCATATCACACCTATGTCAAGTACAAGACTGAGGGCATAACGTTGAAGGTGACCTACCTTGCATCCCCCTAGGCCATATCTATTAAGCATTGCATGATAATTCAATAACAAGCTACCTCCTCCTCTCAACAAAAGGGGAAGGGGAATATTACTTGTGCCCAAGATCCTTCCTCTTCTTTTGATGTTCCATCTACTTCTACCTCTCACCTTGCTATTGTGTCTTCATCCTCTACTCCCATGCCTCACATGGGGAGTCCAATGGTGCCCACTTTGCAGAAGGCCAAGCATCAAGTATTTTAACTTCTTGTCTTGCCCATGATTCCTAGGCCCATTGTTTATGGTAAGGGGAAGGGCCCTTGTGGAGTTGCCCCTATGTCTTGGCCTCTACAACCTCTTATCACTCCTTCCCTTCAGGTAGTGAATGGGAAGAGGTCCACTATTGAGGAGCCTATGTCTGCTTCTCCACCTATCATCATTTTCTCTCTTGCACTTCCTGCTCCTCTCATCCAGGAGGCTACCCTTCCACTAATAATGGTTGTGGAGGACACATCTATGGTAGAATATGAGCCTCCTATTCCTTCTCAAGTAGTGACTTCTAGTTCCTAGAGTCGACGAAATAGGCTTGCGTGTGAGTGTAAGCACCAAAGGAAGGCTCTGGCTACGAAACAAGCTGTTGCCTTGTAGAAGGTGAAAGGGGAGCCAACACCTCCTATTTTGACATCTCCTGTTGTGCCTCCCTCTTCTACTATTTTCACTTTAGTTCCCCTCGCCTCAGTTTTTCTTTCAGTTTCCCCTGCAAATGCTGGTGACCCTCACCATAAAGGGGTGTAGGTATTCATCGCTCCCTTGGTGGCTCCCCCCCTTTTGATGTACCTTTCAGACATCCCTCCATTTTCTCAACTTGTGGACATGTTGAACACCATAGTGGTGTTCATTTCAGCTCTATCCTCTTCCTCCTTGCCTTCTGCTTCTTTTGTGGGGATTTTGTATCCTCTATTGAAGTGTAAGTTAGAGGATGACCTCACTCCTAGTGGAGGTCGGAAGAAGGGATCACCTTCTTTAGAGGGGGGTTTTGCTTTGGCTTGTGTCGTCCTTGTGATGGAAGTAGCTTCGATGTCCCTTGAGTTTGTCACTATCGATCTTGACAAGGTCAATAGTGGATCTCAGGTGCCTCCTTTATCTCCCGCTTAGTTAACACATGGAACTCTTGTTAAGTGCATGTTTTACTCGGTGGATGGTGTCCTGACTCTATCAACGATTTTTGCGAGATTGATGAATTTTACTTCACAAGAGTTGAGTGAAGGAGACCTTGAGGGGCATTCTTCCTTAGCTCTTATTGTAGGAGAGTTGGAGGGTGCTCCCCTCACTATCCTACCCTTTGTTGGGAATAGGATGCTATTTAATTGCAATCTTAAACATATTTCATGTATCTCCTAAGTCCTTGGAAAGTGTTCCCCAACACTAGGATTAGAAAGAGATTAAATTCGAATGAAATAAACATATGAATTGACATTTGTAAATATTCCTAAATGATAGGAACATGTGGGGATGCCCAAGAAGAGCTCCTACAAAATAGGAGCACATGGGGTGCCCACATGGAAGGTGGAACCCTCCTTGCTTAAGTTAACTATTTGGAGGATTGATAACACTTCAATAATGCATGTTTTGTTCCTAAAAATTAGGAATTGATATTTACATGAGTTTAGTTTAGTTTAGTTTAGTTTAGTTTGGTTCAGTTCAATTCAGTTATGGTTCAGTTATCTTCAATTGAATGTAGTTAGTTTGAGTTGAATGCTAGTTGACTTGAGTTGACTTGAGTTGCATGACTAATGATTTCAGTTGTATGACAAATAATAGGTGGATACATTCAGTTAAGTGGGGATGATCAATCATGCATAATGTTTGCATGAATTGGTGGAGAGATATGTTTCAATTAACTAAGATTGACTTGGACCCACCTTGGGTGCCCAAGTTGGTATCTTTGAGTTAACACCTTTTGCATAAGAAGATATTTACAAGGCTCAGTTAAGTGGGCCCATTCTTGGGTGCCAACTTTGAGGTGATGCTTGCAAGATATTTTCTTGACCAACAATCAGTTAAGTGTTCAGTTTGGGGTGCCTAAATTGAGGAGACTTTGGTTTTGACTTCATGTTACAGTGTGGAACTCTACTTGCACAATCTAGGCATGGTTTTTTGGGAGGAGCTTTATGCTCTTGTATTTGATAACTCTTATGAGTTTACATGCTCATTAATTGTCTATTTATTGCAACAATTGCATCATAGTTTATTGCAGGTTATTAGGTTGAGCTTTTGCATGTGTGAGGGTTTGAAACATGGCATGGGATGTGTGGATTCATGCTTGGTCACATGGAATGCATGGATAGCTTGTGATGCATAAAGTGTATGGGAGTTTATTGTAGGTTGTAAAGAAGGATTGTTGAATGCAAGGAAGCATATCAATCAAGGATTGATACAATGTTATTGTAATCTTGTTCTAATGTTAAATAATACAAGAACTATTGATTCTGGTGGTGGACTTTTTTTCCCAAAAGGGTTTTTCCATGTAAATGTTATGTCACTTCTATCTTCTTGTCTCATTCTTCTACAATATTCTATGTCTTTCTACAATTGGTAAAATTGATCTAAACAAATAATCACACGCAAAGAACTATGACAAAGAAAACTTAATTAAATCTACAGTCACATAGGTTTACAAGTTTTAAGCTACAATTTCACCTTCATTTTCAACAATTGGTATCATAGCTAATGGTTGGGTAGAGTTTGGGATGCCTTTCTCTTAAAAGTTTGAAGGTTTTTTGGCTGCAGTGGGAGCTTTAACTATTGTGTTAATGCATATTTGTAAAATAAGTGTGTTACAATGAGTTCTACTTCTCATTTAGATATTGAAAGATTCAATGGATCTAGTTATGAGATGTGGAAACTAAAAATGGAGTTGTATGTAAAATTTAATACATGTATTTGGGCTAATGGATCTAAGACCTGATATGGCTTGCTCAATCCTTGAAAGGAAAGGCTTGGTAAGAGAGGAGTTCTCCTAGGTGGTAAGGGGGGATTGTTGGGTTAAACTAGTTCTTAGGTTAGATTTAGTGGATTAACCTTTAGTGGTCTTTAGCACATGGTTTTTTGCTAGTTGTATTGGTCCATGGTTTTTTGGAGCTCATGGTTTTGAGCCCATGGTTTTTCATGTATAAAAGTCTATACAATGGCTTGATGATTCCATTATAAGTGCAGTTGGTAGTTTGATGTATGCAATGGTTTGTACAAGACTAGATACAGCCCAGGCAGTGGGAGTTCTAAGTAGGTTTATGTCTAACCTTGGTAAAGAACATTGGACTTATGTTAAGAGGGTGTTTAGATATTTACGAGGTACTTCTTATTACTGTTTAGTTTATCATGGTGCTAATGATATTGATATTATGAATAGATCATTGGACATACATGGTTTTGTTGATTTAGATTGGACTTGAGACCTAGATAGCCAGAGGTCGACAAGTGGCTACGTGTTTACTTTGTTTGGAGTTGCGGTTAGTTGGATGAGTAATAGGCAACCCATGATTGCTTTGTCCACCACAAAAGTAGAGTACATGGTTGCTACACATGCCTCTAAAGAGGTAGTTTGGTTACAAAGACTTGGGAAAGGTATTGGTTTTAATTGCAAGAAAATTAAACTTGAATTTGATAGTTAAAGTGTTGTTTATTTATCCAAAAATCCAATGAATCATGCTTGTACTAAGCATGTTGATGTTCAATATCACTTTGTGCGAGAAATGGTTAAGAGTGGGAAGGTATTGATTGAAAAAGTTGACACTTTGATCAATATCGTAGATAAGTTCTCTTGGTGTAGGAAGGCTATTGGGCTTGAGTCCTATACTTGATTTATAATAATGATTACTTGTTTAGAATAATTGCAATGTATAATGTCAAGTGGGAGAATGTTGGGAATATGATGTCATTTAATTGCAATCCTAAACATATTTCACGTATCTCCTAAGTCCTTGGAAGGTGTTCCCTAACACTAGGATAAGAAAGAGATTAAATTCAAATGAAATGAACATGTAAATTCACATTTGTAATTATTCCTAAATGATAGGAACATGTGGGGACACCCAAGGAGAGCTCCTACAAAATAGGAGAACATGGAGTGCCCACATGGAAGGTGAAACCCACCTTGCTTAAGTTAATTGTTTGGAGGATTGATAACACTTTAGTAATGCATGTTTTGTTCCTACAAATTAGGGATTGATATTTACATCAGTGGAGTTCAGTTTAGTTTATTATCAGTTTAGTTTAGTTCGGTTTAGTTTAGTTCAGTTCATTTATTGTTCAGTTATCTTTAGTTGCATGTAGTTAGTTTGAGTTAAATGCTAGTTGACTTGAGTTGCATGATAGATAATAGGTGGATACATTCAATTAAGTGGGGATGATCAATAATGCATAATGTTTGCATGAATTGGTGCATAGATATGTTTCAGTTAGTTAAGATTGACTTGGACCCACCTTGGGTGCCCAAGTTGGCATCTTTGAGTTAACAACTTTTTCATGAGAAGATATTTACAAGGCTCAGTTAAGTGGACTGATTCTTGGGTGCCAACTTTGATGTGATGCTTGCAAGATATTTTCTTGACCAATGATTAGTTAAGTGTTCAGTTTGGGGCGCCTAGTTGAGGAGACTTTGGTTTTAATTTTATGTTACTGTGTGGAACTCTACTTGCACAATCTAGGCGTGGTTTTTTGAGAGGAGATTTATCCTCTTTTATTTGATAAATCTTACGAGTTTACATGCTCATTAATTATCTATTTATTGCAGCAATTGCATCAGAGTTTATTGCAAGTTAGCAAGTTGAGCTTGTGCATGTGTGAGGGTTTGAAGCATGGCATGGGATGTGTGGATTCATGCTTGGTCACATGGAATGAATGCATAGCTTGTGCTACATAAAGTGTATTAGAGTTTATTGTAGGTTGTGAAGAAGGATTGTTGAAGGCAAGGAAGAATATGAATCAAGGATTGATACAGTATTATTGTAATCTTGTTCTAATGTTAAATAATACAAGCACTATTGATTCTGGTGGTGGAGTTTTTTCCTGAAAGGGTTTCTCCACGTATATCCTATGTCACTTCTATCTTCTTGTCTCATTTTGCTACAATTTGATTTCTCTTTCTACAATTGGTAAAATTGACCTAAACAGATAATCATACACAAAGAACACTTAATTGAATCTATAGTCACATAGGTTTACAAGTTTTAAGCTACAATTTCACCTTCATTTTCAACATTTGGTATAATAGCTAATGGTTGGGTAGAGTTTGAGACACCTTTCTCTTAAAATTTTAAATATTTTTTGGCTGCAGTGGGAGCTTTTACTATTGTTCTATTGCAAATTTGTAAAAGTGTGTTACAATGAGTTCTACTTCTCATTTAGATATTGAAAGATTCAATGGATCTAGTTATGAGATGTGGAAACTAAAAATGGAGTTGTATGTAAAATTTAATACATGTGTTTGGGCTGATGGCTATAAGACCTGGTATGGATTGCTCAATCCTTGAAAGGAAAGGCTTTGTAAGAGAGGATTTCTCCCAGGTGGTAAGGGGGGATTGTTGGGTTAAACTAGTTCTTGGGTTAGAGTTAGTGGATTAACCTTTAGTGGTCTTTAGCACATGGTTTTGTGCTATTTGTATTGGTCCATGGTTTTTTGGAGCTCATGGTTTTACATGTATGGAAGTATATACAATGGCTTGATGATTCCATTGTAAGTGTAGTTGGAAGTTTGATGTATGCAATAGTCTCTACAAGACTAGATATAACTCAGGCAGTGGGAGTTCTGAGTAGGTTTATGTCTAACCCTGGTAAAGAACATTGGACTTATGTTAAGAGGGTGTTTAGATATTTATGAGGTACTTCTGATTATTGTTTGGTTTATCATGGTGCTAATGATATTGATATTATTCACAGATCATTGGACATACACGGTTTTGTTGATTCAGATTGGGCAGGAGACCTGGACAATTGGAGGTCATCAAGTGGCTATGTGTTTACTTTGTTTGGAGCTATGGTTAGTTGGATGAATAAGAGGCAGCCCACAGTTAATTTTTCCACCATAGAAGTAGAGTACATGGATGCTACACATGCCTCTAAAGTGGCAGTTTGGTTATAAAGACTTAGGAAAGGTATTGGTTTTAATTACAAGCAAATTAAACTTGAATGTGATAGTTAGAGTGCTATTTGTGTAGCCAAAAATCCTATGTATCATGCTTGTACAAAGCCTGTTGATGTTCAGTATCACTTTGTGTGATAAATGGTTGAGAGTGGGAAGGTATTGATTGAGAAAGTTCACACTTTGATCAATGTTGCAGATAAGTTCTCTTGGTGCAGGAAAGCCATTGGCCTTGAGTCTTGTACTTGATTTATAATAATGATTACTTGTATAGAATAATTGCAATGTATAATGTCAAGTGGGAGAATGTTGGGAATAGGATGTCATTTAATTGTAATCCTAAACATATTTCATGTATCTCCTAAGTCCTTGGAAAGTGTTCCCCAACACTAGGATTAGAAAGAGATTAAATTTGAATGAAATGAACATGTAAATTGACATTTGTAATTATTCCTAAATGATAGGAAAATGTGGGGATACGTAAAAAGAGCTCCTACAAAATAGGAGCACATGGGGCACTCACATGGAAGGTGGAACCCACCTTGCTTAAGTTAACTATTTGGAGGATTGAAAACACTTCAGTAATGCATGTTTTGTTCCTACAAATTAGGGATTGATATTTACATGAGTGGAGTTCAGTTCAGGTCAGTTCATTTCAATTTATTTATGGTTCAATTATCTTCAATTGCATGTAGTTAGTTTGAGTTGAATGCTAGTTGAATTAAGTTGATTTGAGTTGCATGACTAATGACTTCAGTTGCATGACAAATAACAAGTGGATACATCCAGTTAAGTGGGGATGATCAATCATGCATAATGTTTGCATGAATTGGTGGAGAGATATGTTTTAGTTAACTAAGATTGACTTGGACCCACCTTGGGTGCCCAAGTTGGCATCTTTGAGTTAACACCTTTTGAATGAGAAGATATTTACAAGGCTTAGTTAAGTAGGCCCATTCTTGGGTGCCAACTTTGAGGTGATACTTGCAAGATATTTTCTTGACCAATGATCAGTTAAGTGTTCAGTTTTGGGCACTTAATTGAGGAGAATTTGGTTTTGGCTTCATATTACAGTGTGGAACTCTACTTGCATAATCTAGGCATGGTTTTTTTAGAGGAGCTTTATGCTCTTGTATTTGATAACTCTTATGAGTTTACATGCTCATTAATTATCTATTTATTTTAGCAATTGCATCCAAGTTTATTGTAGGTTAGCAGGTTGAGCGTTTGCATGTGTGAGGGTTTGAAGCATGGCATGGGATGTGTGGATTCATGCTTGGTCACATGGAATGCATGAATAGCTTGTGCTACAGAAAGTGTATGAGAGTTTACTGTAGGTTGTGAAGAAGGATTGTTGAAGGCAAGGAAGCATATAAATCAAGGATTGATATAGTATTATTGTAATCTTGTTCTAAGGTTAAATAATACAAGCACTATTGATTCTGGTGGTGGAGATTTTTCCCAAAAGGATTTCTCCACGTATATGTTGTGTCACTTCTATCTTCTTGTCTCATTTTTCTACAATCTTCTATCTCTTTCTACAATTGGTAAAATTGATCTAAACGGATAATAATACACAAAGAATTATGATATTGAACACTTAATTAAATCTATAGTCACATAGGTTTATAAGTTTTAAGCTATAATTTCATCTTCATTTTCAACATTTGGTATTAGATCTAATGGTTGGTTAGAGTTTGGGACGCCTTTCTCTTAAAAGTTTGAAGATTTTTTGGCTCTAGTGGGAGATTTTACTATTGTGTTATTGCAAGTTTGAAAAAGAAGTGTGTTACAATGAGTTCTACTTCTCGTTTATATATTGAAAGATTCAATGGATCTAGTTATGAGATGTGGAAACTAAAAATGGAGTTGTATGTAAAATTTAATACATGTATTTGGGCTGATGGCTATAAGACCCGGTATGACTTGCTCAATCCATGAAAGGAAAGGCCTGGTAAAAGAGGAGTTCTCCCAAGTGGTAAGGGGGGGATTGTTGGGTTAAACTAGTTCTTGGATTAGAGTTAGTGGATTAACATTTAGTGGTCTTTAGCACATGGTTTTGCATGTATGGAAGTCTATACAATGGCTTGATGACTCCATTGTAAGTACAGTTGGTAGTATGATGTATGCAATGGTCTGTACAAGACCAAATAGAGCCCAAGCAGTGGAAGTTCTAAGTAGGTTTATGTCTAACCCTAGTAAATAACATTGGACTTATGTTAAGAGGGTGTTTATATATTTATGAGGTACTTTTGATTACTGGGTTTTGTTGATTCAGATTGGGCAAGAGACCTGTATAGTCAGAGGTCATCAAGTGGCTATGAGTTTACTTTGTTTGGAGTTGTGGTTAGTTGGATGAGTAAGAGGCAGCCCACAGTTGCTTTTTCCACCACAGAAGTAGAGTACATGGCTGCTACACATGCCTCTAAAGAGGAAATTTGGTTACAGAGACTTGGGAAAGGTATTGGTTTTAATTGCAAGCAAATTAAACTTGAATGTGATAGTCAAAGTGCTATTTGTTTAGCCAAAAATACTATGTATCATGCTTTTACTAAGCCCGTTGATTTTCATTATCACTTTGTGTGAGAAATGGTTGAGAGTGGGAAGGTATTGATTGAGAAAGTTCACACTTTGATCAATGTTGCAAATAAGTTCTCTTGGTGCAGGAAGGCCATTGGCCTTGAGTTCTATACTTGATTTATAATAATGATTCCTTGTTTAGAATAATTGCAACGTATAATTTCAAGTGGGAGAATGTTGGGAATATGATGCCATTTAATTGCAATCCTAAGCATATTTCACGTATCTCCTAAGTCCTTGGAAAGTGTTCCCCAACACTAGGATTAGAAAGAGATTAAATTCGAATGAAATGAACATGTAAATTGACATTTGTAATTATTCCTAAATGATAGGAACATGTGGGGACACCCAAGAAGAGCTCCTACAAAATAGGAGCACATTGGGCACCCACATGGAAGGTGGAACCCACCTTGCTTAAGTTAACTATTTGGAGGATTGATAACACTTCAGTAATAGATGTTAGAATTTTTTTGCTATGTAGCAGTGTTGTTTTTCAACGCTACTACAAGGGTTTCATTTTTCATGTGCATGAGTATTATTTTTTAGTACTGCTACATTTGTACTTGTTTTTGAATATGCACAAGTGGTGAAATTCACTGCCCGTGCATATCTCGCCTTCGCACACGTAGTAGTAATGAACATTCAATTCATTAATGCACTTTCATTAGTGAATTTTAATTACTTTTTGAAGTCGATTAAACCTCATTTAGGATTTTTTATCTTCATTTTCTCCTCTCCATTCTATGTGATTTGGCACATAACTTCTTTTATTTTCCAAGTACAAATTTCATAGGCGGATCTTAGTTTAGGGTTTGTTTCTTTGCTTGATTTTTAGGTTCATTTCTTCCTCTTTTTCTTTCACTTCTCTTTGCTAGGATTTTATTAGATTTATTTGCTTTAAATGTTGTTATAATCCATGCAATGATTTCTATTTGAAATTCGGCTGGATTTAATCATTTTATTTATTCTTTCTCCCAATTATTGTTGGCCATTCTCCTATGTTTATTCATGCCCTAGTTCAAGATGTTTATGCTTTAAGAAGTATGAGTTTTAAAATTTTGTATTTTTGTGTGGATTTGATTATCCCCATTGAGCGTTCCTATGATCTCTTTGATCATTAGAATTTAAAAAAGCCCTATTTTATTTCAACTTATATCTACCTCCCATGTAGTGGAAAAGTTGTTTGTTGCCACTACATGGTCAATAAAACTGCACAATAACTTTCCCAACATGTACATGCAGTGAAAATGACCACTAATACATGTTCACTTGTGTAGAAGTCATGATATGGCGGTAAAAATTGTCTCTGATACATTTTCGTGTTTTCTCCAAAGTCCCCAACATGCAGTAGGGGTAAAATTCACTACCTTTGCATATAACTTGATTTACCCTGTGTTGAGGTGCTAAAATTTTACACCATTACTTGTCTTTCTTTTGGCCTATCACATTGTGTATAGGTAGGATTTTTTTCCATCACTACACAAAGAAAATTTCCCAACATGTTATGGCGGTGAAAAAGTCTGCCTTCACATATGCTAATTTCCACAAGTGTTTAGTGCATCCATGCACTATTTTTCACCACTGGTACACCAAGTATTCAAGCAATATCAAGCATGTATACACAACATTTTTCACCAGCACCACACAAAGTAAATTTCGCAAAGATGCAGGTGCACTGATTTTTAGCACCCTTGCACAAAATCCTAAAAATTTCACTAACTCTGAAAAATATTCCAAAAATGCATTCCAAGCTTTGTTTCTTTTGCATTCGCTCGATTTTCTTTCTCCATTGCTTGTACCTACCTACTCTAGTGTGCTCACTTGAGTTCCCACATACCCTTTCTTCCATAATGCATGCCCTCCTAATATTGGAAAGATCTCTTGTTTCTTTGTAGTTACATTTAATCTCCTATCAAGCACTCTTCAACGACATTCACTACAAGATATCAGTGATCTCTTGGTTCACTTAATGACAATAAAAGAGTCACCTTTATCATACAAGAAAGATAAAATGAAGTATAAATATCAAGGTTTCTATTCACCAATGGTTGTCACATCCACGATCGACAGGATCAAGGATATGGAAATAGAGCACCTTAATATGAATGACTTTTTCAAAAGAATGGAGAAGTAGCCTTTGGAAAAGATTTGGAGGGCATTGTTCACAATCTTCATCAAGTAGATTCTTTTCCAATAGAAACACATTGTCCATATTTTGTGTTGCAAGTTGCCTCACATTACATCAGAGATGACATAAGTGTTAGAGATTCTTCAAGGCGGATAATGATGAGATTGGATGCTGAGTTCTTTGATGTTGTTTTCCAAGTCACAACTATGGAAAAATATATTGACATGTCTATTCGACATGCTCAAGAGGCATATAATAAAGATCAAAATGAAGCCAAGCAGTTGATCAACACAAAATGGTTGAAAACTCCAAGGCCCACCATTTCAAGATGGCCCAAAAATCTCCATCGCAATGATTTCAAAGAGGATGTCTATGATATGATCACTCTTATAAGTAGAGTGAAGGGATTTACAACTTCATCAACTTTCCAAGAATCGATGTATGAGTACATCAAAATTATCAAGAGAAGAAAGAGCCACATTGACTAGGGTGCTCAAATTAGTGATGAAATCCACGAGCAACTCATCAATGTGCATACTACATTGAAGTTCTATATGAATTCTTACTTGGTGTATGCAACATCGACAATGAGGCAATATCTCGGTCTCACTATAGAAGGAGATAGAAGATTTGTACCAGTGTACAAATTCTACTCTCAAATCACTCTCAGAGGTAGCATCAAACATTTTAGATGAGTTAACAATGCCTTATTTGCACCTTTGCTATGTATGTTTGATCCATCCTTGGAAAAGAAAAATATTTTTGATGAAGCATGGAAAGTTATCAATAAGTACGGATGTATCTTCCTACAATTTCCTATATTCTCATAGATTAGGGTAGGTTGCTATACTAGATATTTGTATATGTTTCCAAGGTAACGCTTTGACAAGTGGGTGTTGATGGAGTTATGTAGACAAGCTACCACAGTGAAAAATGAATGCCAGGCCATTCACAAGCCATGAATCAATTTTCCAATCACTATTGGTAGATATTCAATACAAACAATGGCCAAGGCCAAAGCAGTAGTACATGAGGCGTAGATTATGACTCTAAAAACTTACAAATGTAGAGTCAATTTTGATTACTAAGGGATGAAGAGGAAAATCAAAAAGAATCATAGGCATGTCTATTAGTTTGAAGACATATGGGTAGATTGTAGAGATGAGGAGGACATCAAGAAAATGGATTTTTGCAGGCTCATAGTAGAACAAATTTTTGATCTTCACCTGGCAGATCTTTCGAAGAACTTTGAGGATCTTGGTGATATCTTAGATGCTTCTTATGATGAAAAGGAGATAGCAAGCAAGTCCTTGCCTCTTATCCAATGATATAGAAAATATAATACTTCCATTCAGAAGAGGCTCACTCCCATTTTGAAAAATCTCACTGAATGGTTGCGAAGACAAGGGATTCAATTGAAGCCTTTCAAAATTGATTATGAGAGTGAAATATCTGAAGAAGAAGCCAATAGACAACAAGAGCTGAGGACCAAAAATAAAGCAAGTGTTGTTCCCTCTTCCTCATGCAAAGGGAAAATGTTACATTTATCTGTGGGAAGAGTACAACACAATGTACTGAAGAAGAACAATGAAAAAGAGAAGAGCAACCATTTGGGGAAGAACAAGAGCCTGAATCAGAGGAGCAACCTGAAGAAGAAGATGAAGGTAAAAATGAAGAATCCAGAGAAGATAAATAGTCAAAGGAAGATCAAGAAGAGGAGGAAGGTGATGAGGAAGAAGAAAGGCATGATGAAGAAATGTGGTTGTCTCCACATGAGAACATCATTCAAGATCCCCCTCATACATCATCGCCTGTCATTGCCACAACACCTCACACCCCTCCTATTCCCACTTCTCCTTCTCCTCCTCTTCCAATTTCATCCCCACCTACAATAGTTTTTCATGCACTAAAAGTGACAATTTCTCCAATGGTGCATTCCATTCATTCTATTCCTACCAAGGGGCCAGTGTTGCAAAGTATACATGTTCTTTTTGTATCTCCTTCGTCAATTCAAAGTTTGTAATCCCCATCATTCGACATATCTTCTCAAGTTGAATATCATCATTTCATGAATGATTCATTTTCTGATACATCAAATTTACAGAATCTAGGAGCAGTGATGACTGAAACAACACCTATTATGGCTACACCATTTGTTCCTATAGATGCAACTACTACACAAGAGTTGGCAGTAGGGAAAGAAGGTAATGTTTCATTCCTTCCTCCATGATTAGCTTCATAGGTATCCAAAAAGAAAAATCAAGTGGTTTCTCTTGATGAATTGGATCTTGAGGAGATAGCTCCAACAAAACCCAAGGGGAAGAAGAAACCAAAAATTCACTCTAGATTGCATATGGATAAATCAGGATACAAGTATGTGGGTATTGCAGCACCACCACAAGGTAGGAGTGAAGTCAGCATGGAGGATTACACCATCACAAGAGTTGAGCTTGGAAATATTACACATGTTAGTGCTAAGGATGATGCTCAAGCATCTTTGACTGCCTTGATGGAAAAAATTGATAAGTTAAAAGATACGAAAGACATGTACAAAGAAAAGGATGAGTACTATGCTTCAGTATTGAGGAGGATCAAAAAATCTTCAGAGGATGTGCAACCAGTGGCAATAAGTATTGAGGAACCCATGGTTCGAAAAGTATTATTCTAAATGTAAAATTGTATATGAGTTTGTCGAAATAATAATAGAAAAAGGTTCACAACTCATAACTATTGTAGATGAAAGAATTGCTCAAGTATCCAAGGTGAAGCTAGAATTGGATAAGATAGAAAGTATACTCTCTATGGAGTTGAAGGAAATGGAACGAAGTCTTGAGTCTTGGTTGCAATTGAAGGAGATGAAATTAAGTAAGTTAGTGGAAGTTGGGGTTATTCCCAACAAGGAAAAGTATGCAGATATTAAAGAATCTATCAAGAACCACATACAAGTCATCAAGACTCTCATCAAAGGTGTACATCAATTATAAGATGTTGAAGGACATCATATTGTCATGGTGAACATAATTGAAGAGTTATTAGGGAAACTTCTTGATGACAATCACACATTCCTCCTGACAAGTGAGATTGTTCAAATATTCAAGGAAGCTATTCAAAAACAACTGGAAGACAAAGCCTTTTCATTGACTTCAATGGATGCTTTGTGAGATGTACAGTTAACCTTGGGCAATATCAAAGCACATCTAGATAGATGTAAAAAGGTTTGTTTTGCTGCAAGGAAGTCCATCATGAAGTTTCACACTACTATTGATTACACTTCTAGACCGAACGAGACAATAATGCAGGAGGTCATGAAGAAATATGAAGATTACCAAGCCAAGAGAAAGGAACAATAATTTTTTTTGTGTTTCTAGAGACAGATAGTTTTATGCTTTCTCTATGCTTTATGTAAATAGGTCTTGACATTTTTACATGTCATTTTGCAAAATGTAATTGCATGTAAAAATGGAGATGTTCTCCTACATTAATGGACATCACCTTTGAATAAGTCAATAGTTAGATATGGTTTTTTCCTGGATTATCTCTCTTCTCTCATCTATAAATATGAGAGGGTTCTATTGTATTATAGACCTTTTGTCTTATGCAACAAAGTGCTACTCACTTATAAAGCACTTTTGAAACTTTGAGTTCATGTTGTGAAACTAATTTTCAATCAATAAAGAAGGCTAAATTGCATACCAAACTTGGTGTTGGATCAATTTCAATGAATGTGAATGTTCTTATGTCTCTCACATGAGTTTATCTTATTATTAGATTGGATTATTAGTGTTTTATTAATTGAGATTGGAGGGATTTTGAGTCAATTTGTGTAGACTTTGTGCTACACCTTTTGGTTGAAATTGTGAAATTGTTGATAATATTGGTTAATGATATATAAGACTTTGTGCTTATAATTGTTTATGTTGTTCGTGAGTCTTTTCATGAAGTATATTGAAGACTTTGTAATTCATTTGCAATGCTGGTTACTTTATTGAAGAATTTTTATTGAAGACTACAAAAGGACTTTGTGCCTCCATGAAACTTCTTGTTATGTATCTTTTATCATATTGGTACTCCTAGACTATGTTTTGACAAGTTAGAACTATTAGAAATTACTGCTTAAGTTTTATTTAAAGTTGTATCAAATCAAGAAATAGAAATTGTGAAACATTGTAAACATATTCTGTGAAAGAAGAGAGAATCATGAATGTGACACACTCCCATATGATTAGTGTAGTGTACATATTGTAAAGTTAGAATAGTTTACTTTATTTTCAATAAGTAGTAAGAAGGGTTCCTCCCTTGTTTGAGAGGAGAGATTTTATCTCACAACAATTGTGGCTAAAATTCAAGTTTTGTAATCTGTAAGAGATTACAAAAATTTCAACCAACACATTTTTCAAAAATCGCTTCCTTGAATAAGGATCCCCTCGATGAATTTTTTTCTTTCAAGAATGAATTCGTAGCAAAAAGAATCGAAAAAATTTCCTTTGAGAAGGCCATTCTTTTTATTGAATTCCTTGATGAAAGAGATCTTTCAAAAGGATTCCTTGATGAAAAGATCATTTGCAAAAAATATTATCTTTTTAATGGGAGTGTCCCTTTGAATGGTCCCCTTGCTATCTTGAAGGGTTCTCAAGGGACCCCTTTGAAAGGTTCTCCTTCAATTTTTTTCTTTGGGATATGATTGTCTGTTCGTGTGAAATTTACTTGCCTAACATGTTTTGTTTGCACCTTAACATGTTGCTTTGTAGGACTAAGCACCTATAAAAGTTACTTTCACAATCAAGCTTGGAGGACCAAGCACCTTGTCAAGATTTCCTCGCAAAACCAAGCACCTGCAAGGACCAATTAGGCTCTGTAGAGGCTTTCCTTTTCATCCCCTAGGATTGAGAACCTATGGTGCCCCCTTTGTAAGACTGAGAACCTGTGAAGTGCTTTCTTTTTGTAGGATTGAGCACCTGTAGAACCTTTGTCACCTTTTGTGGGATCGAGCACCCATGGAGCCAATTCTACAGGACCAAGCACCTATAGAGATTTTTTTCACCTTTCGCAGGACCGAGTACCTGTGGAACCATCTCTCTCTCCTACACGACTGAGCAATTTAGATTGCAGTCTGATTCCTCAATGGTTCAGGTAGATGCTCTTCAATTTTTTTTTCCACTTTACCTCACATTCATTGACACATATGCTCACTAAAGTGGGGACAATATGTAATGGAGTGAATTTGCACCCCTAAGAAAATTCCCCATTTACATCATCCCTACTATAGAAAACAAAAATATGATGAAAGAAAACCACATTTTCCACCTTTCTCCATCCACTTGGAAGCTCATTTTCATGTGGGTGGAAGAATCCTATCGGGGATGTGCGTGCACCACATGGACGTCTACACATAGCGCTAGCATCCTGATAGGATTCCCGCCTCTAGAATCCACAAAGGCATTATGTTTCTCCATTGGCAACGAACTGTAACATCTCTACCTCCCTTGGAACGAGTCTTTTGCATCCTTGCTATTCATGGAGGTGGAAATACCAAAGTAGGGGACTAATTGAGGCAGTCCTCTAAAAACAGACCCAACATTTTCCTTGGTCTTGTGTGTGTAGGTGTTCTCATATGGAGCTCTTCGAGTATCCAAATCTCGAGTAGAAAGGTATGCTTTTCTCACCTTCTCTTTATCAATTCTAGCTTAGCTTAGAAGTGTTATTCTTCATGTTGTACTTCAATTCTATGCTTTCTCAATATTTTGTTGTAAACTACAAAATATCCAGTAATCAGGCTATTATTTGATTTCTTGCTGTTTATTATGTTCCTAAGACTATCTATATGGACACCAGTGCTCATATGAGATGCCAATGCATCATGTTGGAGTCCGTAGTCTATGTTGTCATCCTCAGATAGTGAACTATCTAGGTAGCATATTGAACTCTCAAAATCAACTCTCTTGACCTTGTGAAATGTTTGGTTTAGTAGGACAATAGCACCCGAATTGCTCTTCCTTTTCAACCTTAACATCTCAATGTTTTCAATTCATTTAGAAAAGTTTGAGGTAGTTTATGGAAGCCTATTTTTTAGGACTCTCCCATGACCTGGAGTCTTTAAGCAACTAGTCCTCCTTCTCTACAGTTATATACATACATGATTTTTGAAAATTAGTTTATATATATGATCCATCCCTTATATAAATAATATGTATAATTCTAACTCAATTCTTCTCTCTTTTATATGTGTAGGGGCTCAACATACAAAAATGGGAGTACAAGTTGATCCTAATTTAGATATGGGAGCATAGGGGGTTCACCCACACATACTTGATGTTAAGGGGGAGGTTCAACCACACACAATAGGTGTAAGAGACCAAGAGGTTCAACCAAGCTTTGATGTTGGATAGGGTTATGAATCTCTTCCTTCTACAAATATGTATCATATGAACCTAATTAAAGAGGTCAAGATAAAAATTTCTATGCACACATCCTTATGGGAAACTTAGTTCATGGGGGGATCAATTGCGCTAAACTGAGTAACTTCTAGGTTTTAAAGAAGCCGACTCTTCCATGTATTGGGGGTGAAAAGGGAAAATAAAATAGATATATTAAAATAAAATCTAATCTCAGGCGATGTACCAAGATTCACGTAAATAGGCATAGGAAATATTCCTTTTAGATGAGATTTGAGGGCCCGTTCAACAATCTGCATGCCTGAAAATAACAAAAAGCATAGATAAAATTCTTAAGAAATTAATCAAACATAATATGACTTTCATATGCATTCACTGAACAAGAAAAGTAAAAACATGATTTGAACAATGAAATTATATTAAAATTATGAAAGCTTTGATGATAAACTACTCATTACAACAATACTAGCACAATATAATGTTTTATCAATTAACCAAGAAAACAGAAAGGCCGAACAAATTGGCATGGTCTGTTAGTCTTAATACAGTAATTAGAAAATAATACAAAGGCCGAGAGTCTTTCAGTGCTTTTCCTGTGTATTTTGAACCCTTTTTTAGAGAGAACAAATTGGCATGGTCTGTTAGTCTTAATACAATAATTAGAAAATAATACAAAGGCCGAGAGTCTTTCAGTGCTTTTCCTATGTATTTTGAAACCTTTTTTAGAGAGATTGAACAATATATATAGATCCTTCCACCACTTGAAATCCAGGTAATAGAAGAGATTCCCCAAGCACAGGTTGTGCCGCTCGTCGCAATGATTCTCCACTGATGCAATAGAAAGATTCTGAAATGTGGCATTCAATTTCCTCAAAAAAAGTCTGCCCTTCTACAAATGATGGATGTGGTCCAAAAGTGAAAGCAACAAAAATATCTTGAAGACACGTGTCATCTACCCAAAGATTCGGTTAGGACATGTGGCATAGAAGTAGGGCTTCTCATTCATTTATCCTTCCCTTGTAACCATGATCCCTGCAGAGATGACACGTGGTGCAGTTTGTGCTCAAAGCATTGACTATGGAGGCCACCAAAAAGGGGCTTGTGGAGAATTCAATGTGGCACACAGGTGAAGCTCAGAGAAGGAGTAAGGGAAAAGAGTTCCCAAATGTGTGTGCAACTGACATGTGGCATAAGCGGATGAAGGCACTACCAAAAGGAGCCCAAAAATATGCAACATACAAATCGCGGGCCGAGACCAATGCAAAACCAAAAATATCAACCTGAAGGGAGCTTTAAGGATTATTAAATCCACAGCTTTTAGCGACTAATAGGGGCATTTCGCTTGCTAAATGAGAACCCAAAAATCTTGGTTCCAATACCAGAGCCATGTCCATTGGGCAATATTTAGAGCTTTGAAAGAGTGGTCTGTAGAGGTAGCTAGTCAGCCTCAGATGGCATCAATAAGGTGCGTAGATGCTCTTGCACCTCATGTAGATCAATAATTTCCTTAAACAAAAGCTCCATGGAGATCCTGGTCCCAGACTCAAGCTAGAAAAGAAGTTGCACTATCTGATGGATGAAAATTTCAATATTTGCTACTATGGGAGGTTGATTGAATGATTGTTCACTTGAAGGATTGCTACATGATAATGGATGAATTCCTTCACCCTTTTTGTAGCCGATCTCCGGTCATCTATCCTTACCTTCACCAAATCCGCATTCAACACTGTATATAATTTTCCCAGCAATTGCTCGGCCTCAAACACCTTTTCAATGATGAATTGTGGGACCTACTCAAAGGTGCCACACACATCCCTACTTAAATTTGTTGCATCCTGCTACTTGAATGATTGTTCACTTGAAGGATCGTTGTATGATAATGGATGAATTCCTTCACCCTTTTTGCAACCAATCTTCAGTCATGTATCCCTGCCTTCACCAAATTTGCATTCGACACTATATACAATTTTCCCAACAATTGCTTGGCCTCAGGCACCTTTTCAGCGATGAATTGTGGGACCTGCTCAATGGTGCTACACACCTCCCTGCTTAAATTTGTAGTGTCGGTTGCAAGGAAAAATAAAAAGACTTGAATTTCTCCCTGTAGGAAACATATAATTATTGATCCACCAAAAGGAGTTTTGATTGAGGAATAGAAGGTTGGGAAGGAATTTCAAAAGATTTATCTCCATCTACTTCAACCCGATTTCTTCCATCAACTCATCAATTTTATTGTTTGATGCGTTGAGCTGTTCCTATAGAGTTGTCAACTCTATATCTTTTCTTCTCAATAGCTCCTTAGCTTGACTTCAGGTTCCACATTCCTTTTCTCGAGATACCTTCATTTCTGATCCCCTTTTCAAATTGAGCCCGTTGGTGTCGAAGCTCTTGATCCTTTTGCTGCATCTCTATCTCCTACCAAGCTTGTTGATCTTGAAGCTCCTTATTTTTTGTTGTAGATTAGCAACCAGGTTGGGATCCTGGGACTAGAACTTTGCAAGTTCCTCCTAGAGTTTGGCCTTTTTTTCCTACACTTGTTGAGACAAGCGTGCAATTTTAGCATCCTTAGCCTTTTCCTTCTTTTGCAGGATCTCCACTCTTTCTTTAATGTTCTTGAGCTCTTCTTCCCTCTTCTTCAATTGATGACTATGCTTCAAAAATTCTTTAGGCACAATCCTTTGAGTTTCCTCCATTAGCTCAACTTTGTCTTGTGGTCAGGCTAAGTGTAGATCAATCCCTACAGCATGGATTGTATAATCCTCGAGTTGCATCTGCCCTCGAGGTTTGATGTTGTTGGGCGACATAGTTGCAAATGTTATCGATCCTTGAACCTCATTAAAGAGGGTATGCATGAATGGATCGATAGGTTTTGCGGTATATTTTTCCTTTCTTTACTAGGCTTTTCTAGCCTGTGCTGCCTTAGTCATGACATTTTTCCCAAAAAATTATGTTGGTGATCTAATCTATTCGTCGGCAAAGGGTTCACCAGGAGGAAGAGTAAAAGGGAATGAAATCATTATGGATTCAGATGATGTCTGCTTTGGCAGAGTTACCATCAATGGGGAGAAAGGCGGAATGCCATGCCAGGTTTCAATTGGGGAAGTGATGGAAGGACTCATAAGGGGTAGTGGCAAAAGTGGAGATGTAGAGGTTAACATTTGTTGACTAGGTTGAGTACGAGCTGACACAATGTAAGCAAAAGGGTTTGCAATAGAAGGTTCATATTGGGCCCTGACAAAAATGGTAAAGATCGCGGGGGAGTAAAAGCTACCTGTCCCATCAAAGAGAAGGAAGATTGAGAGGAACCTCCTGCGGGCGCAAAAGAAAAAAATGATAGGTCAACACTTGAGGTGATTGGAGACGTGGATGCAATAGGGTTAACCAAAGACTGAGATGTGAGAAGAGGGGGAGAGAAAAATACCTAATTTGCTGAAGATTTTGATCCTTGGCTCGTTGTCACAGTTACTTGTGAGCTTTCTCTTGGAGTGTTATTGGTGTGCAACCTCTTCTTGGGTGGAGAATTTTCCATGTCTACGACCACTTGAGATTGTTGAGAAACTCTTGGTCTCTTATTAGCCCATGTACATGGTAGCATGATTGCCACATGGGATTTAGTTACTTGTGCACTTAGTGGAGTTTTGCCAGGTCCTTTCACTACTTTTCCACCTCCCTATATTTGGGCCTTCTTTGCCTCTCTAGCTTCAAATATTGTAACTGCTTCCTCCCGATCCATTTCCTCATATTCCTCTACATTAGTGTCATCATGCTCTCTATTCCATATATCATCAAATCTAGCTCTTGGAGCTTGGCATCAAGACATTTAGTCTTTTGACAATAAACCCAGAAGTGGGCAATCTTCTCCTCACTCTACTGGTGGTTCTTAGCCAATTCATTGTACAGGGTGGCCACAATTTTTCACTTGTCACTGGTCTTGGCCAAAGGGAAATAAAAAGATAACCATGGCACCCTTCCTATTTTTAAGGGAATATAGGCTAAGTCTACAAAGAGACTCTAGTTCCCCGTCAGTGGACTTTGCCGAGTCTCCCAGTAGGGTCAGGAGCTATGAGTCACATTAATGTTGAGATCCGCTAAGTCATTATTGGGATTATATTCCCATTTGTCACAAATCAATACTAGCACTAGATGAGCAAGCTTCGTAGTTAGCAGACCTTGTGTTTGTTTCTTCTCCATTACTACAATACCAAAGCTTAAGGGGAATTTGAAAAATCCTTTATGATGCTTTCCCCCACAAATTTTTTTGTCTATATTTGCTAGTTGCCTAAACACCTCAAGGGCCAACACCCTATTTGTCACATAGACCGGAAGCCAAAACAATTCCTCAATAAAACCATGCATCCTAACAAATTAAAAATCCTCTCCAAGGAACTAGTCACAAGGAGGGACAAAATATTGCATCCATCTCACTTGCTTAGTAAAGAATCGATAACAACCAACCTCACCCTCTTTATTAAAATCTTGCAATATTGGAGTAAGGAAAAACTTAGAAAATGCATAATAATCATGAGTCATAGAAAGGATATGGGTCCACACAGAAACCAACCTTCTCACTCCACTTTCATCAAAGATAGACAAATCCATATGGTTTTGAAAGAAATTAGAGTTTTGGTGTAAAAACATGTGAGAACGAAAAGAAGAAAACCTGAATCTATATTGCGTGTGATACTCCTTGAATTGTCTAGCATCTCCCGCACAATGGCCTCCACTAAGTCATACCAGAATAGGGTATGTTGTTTTCTTAATTGAAAACCCAAACCCATTTGAATCTCTTGCACCTCTTTGTCACTGTCCAAGCTACAAACGAAAGCGGGTATAGAGAAGACATCTTGCATGTTTTATTTGAAACTGCTGTTCCCAACTAGAAACTATGGTGGGTGCTTATCTTCCTTGGGCCTTTTTGTTTCTTGATTATAAAAACTCTGGGCATGGGTTCTAGTCCTCTAGAATTTTTCCAATTGGTTCTATGATGCTTGTAACTTAATTGAAATTTTGAGCGCATTCATGAACTAGCTTTGGGAAATGATGCATTAAGGGAACCATATATTGTGGAAGACCACAAAACCACAACTTGTATGCTAAAGACTCTTTGTTATTAGCCTTGACCTTCTTCATTCTTTCACAAGCTACCTCCCTAAGATTCTTAGGGTTGGTTTTGAGCTCAGGGTCATGGATATTGTCCCGATCTTCCGCTATCTGGACTTTGTTCCTATGGGCAGTCTTTTAGATGACCTATGTGTGAGGCCATTTTAGCTTTTCAGGAATCCCAGGCAAGGCATAAGATATGTCATTGAAAACATGGGCCATTGGCGCTATCAAGATGGCGTCTGATAGGATTTTGACTACCCCTTCTTGTGCTACCATCTCAGGATTCTGTGCCATTTCAGGGTTTTGTGAAATTTTTTACCAACACTTAATTTCTCTCTGCAACTCACACTTGAATTTTTCCTCAGCAAATTGTATACTCAACCTTTTTTGTGGTGTTATTATTTTGCATGCAACATTACCCTTTTCTTAAATAGGAGTTGGAAACAATGGTTGTTTTTAGCAATAAATTCAACATGTACCACCAACTCTTTCGTTCATGCAAAATTAATTCTTACCTTTTGAAAAGACATTAATTCATAATGACGATTAGCCATCATATCCTATAGTTCCATCTCTTGAGAAATTGAGATGCAAATTGAAGGCGTATGAAAATTTTTGCATGCTTTTTCATTTAATAACTTTAGAAGAATGATTAAGCCAAAGGGTGTAACGAATACATAAAAATATTTTGAGTTGATCCTTGGAGACTGAAAAGCATCCATAGCTTGACACTTAGCACTTGACTATGTGAACTACCACTTGCACTTGCCGCAAGTTTTAGCTGATTAATTACCCCATCGTAATTCGCACGCAACAAACACAACCTAGTGGGATTTTTGAGTTTTCACCTCGATCATCATCATGCTTATCGCATGCATTGTACCTTAATTACCTCTAGAAATAGACGTAAGGATAACTACATAATTTATACTTGGTAATTGGGCTTATTGATAGAGGCAATGGATACTCCCATTAGGTTAACTAGCAATAGGTCTCAGGTAGCTTTCCTAGGAGAGGTTTCCAGTAGGTATTTGAAATGTATGACAAAGAATAAGCATTCCTTAGCCATAGTTGCAATGAAATGGGTGTTGGGAAAAGACTGTATAGAATATGAAGACAAATATCGAGTGAACACTGATATTTGTTCTCATTTTGTTGCCTCTCTATTGGATATTCAAGTATCGAAGCCGATGATACTGAGGCTTATCATGAATATTTTTCCTAAGTGCTATCTCAGAGGCCTCAGGGAAATTGTAATGAATGTTGTGTATGGCCTTGGTATTCCAACAAGAAGTGATCTCCGTCGTCATATTAAAGAGGATGAGGTGGTGCCTTGGGTGCCATTTCTAAGCAAATTTCACATGATGACCATTGGGGAACATTGTCAGAGGGTGTCTCGTGCTTGCCACTTCTTGCTAAGGTGCTACAATGTAGAGCTTTTCTACAATGTGGAGTGGTATACTGATTTTAGAAACCCAGTGTATCCTCCTCCACTTGCTGTTGCTATTGTCAAATCTCTTATCATTCTTATTGAATTTGTTTCTCCTGTTGATGATACTACTCCTACTAAATGAATGCAATATTTTCTCCTCTCTTTTTCTGTATATATATATATATAAACTTCTTACAATATATATTCTCAAAAAGCTTGGCCTAAGAGCCATTTTGAATTGTAATATCCCAAAGCAAATATTACCATATAATGAATATATAGCTCTTTTTGTCAAGTTTCTATCTCCATTGCTTTTTGCTTCTTTCATGTTTGTTCTACTAAATAAAGACTCGGTCGAACAAAACACACAATTTTTTTTACATATTTACACTATTAAAGGGTTAATAAAGCTTAATTAAAAAGTTTGAGGTGAATTCCATTGATAGGAATTACCAATGCTTCTTTTTCCATATTCTCTAATTCAAATGCATTATGTTGCTTGTATTTAATGATGCGATGAGGACCCTCCCACATACTATCAAATTTTCCATGCTGGCCAGGCTTTGCGGCTCTATCATTGAATTTGAGCACCAAATCTCCGCACTTAATACCTTGGTTGAAGGTTTTCTTGTCAAACCACTTCTTAACCACCTATTGACGGTTACACATGGTCGTTAGTGCATTTTCTCTTTTCTCTTGTACCTCTAATAGTTTAGCTAACCGAACCTCCATGGCTTCATTTTGTTCTACCTCTAGATAATTAAACAATTGTAGTGCAGGAATTTCCATAGAGATAGGAAATAGTGCTTCCTTCTCGTATACTAGCTCATATGATGAAGTCCTCAAGATTTTCTTGGGAGTTATACGATCCACCTAGAGCGCTGCTTTGAGGTTTCTATGCCACTCTCTTTGGTGTTCCAACCCTATTCTTTTCATCAGTTGGACTAAATTTTTATTAGTCGACTCAGCCAAACCATTTCCTTGCGGGTAATAATTCAAAGATGTCTTTAGGAATATGCCATGCTTAAGTGCAAATTGACATACATTCGAACCTAGGAAGGATTTTGCGTTGTCGGAGATGATGGTCTTGGGCGGGCCGAACCTTGCTACCAACTCTTCCAGAAAGTTTACAATTTCCACCTCAGTCGTAATTTTTCAAAGGCATGGCCTCAATCCATCTGGTAAAATAATCTGTAACCATAAGGATCCATCAATGCCCGACACTGGAGGTAGGATTAATCATCCTGATGAAATCAAGCCCCCATTGCGTGAAGGGTTCTTCAACCACTATCAAATTCAAAGGCATTGTCGAGTTCTTCCTCCTTCATGTGAAGAATTGGAATTCCTTGTAGGATTTAACAAGACAGTGTGAATCATTGAACAATGTAGGCCAAAAATACCCTGCACACATAATTTTAAGGGTAGTGGTCTTTGTACAAAAATGTCCACTTGCAGGACTGCTATGAAATATGTCCAGAATTTTTTGCGCCTGCCCTTGGGTTATGCACCGCAGAAGAACACCATTAGAATTAATTTTGAAGAGAACCCCTTCAATAAGCACATACTCACTATTTTGAAATCTATAAAACCTCTTCTTTTGAGAAGGGAGGCTTGCTAGATATTTCCCAGTCTGCATGAACCTCATTTTGTTTTCCAACCAACAACCTTTAGATTCAAATTCATATAGTAGAACTAGCTCGGGTTGTTCCTCCTCAGTCGCCACTTCATCATGTGCCAAATATTCACATAATCCTCTCCCTTGCACGGTCTTTGTGGGCCTGACCTCAATGTCATATTCAAGGATCTTGGTTATCTAGTTGGACCTTTTTTCGATGATTTCTCCCTCCATAATGTACTCACGCACACTAGAATGCACTACATATACAACCACCTTACTACAAGCTATGAGGTGTTAGAACTTTTTGAGCCCCTTAACAATGGTGAACACCTGCCTCTCAATGAATTTGTACTTTGTCTCATAGTCTTTTAAGGTCCAAGAGTGAAAGGTTATCGGATGTTCTCCCTTTCCTTCATCATCCTGTTGGGTGAAAATAGTAGCGATGCTATATTTGCTATTGAACACATACATTATAAAGTCTTTTGACAAGTCCGGGTTCACCAGCATAGGGGTTGAGGAAATAGCCTCCTTGACCTTATCAAAGGCTTATCTTACCTCTTTTTTCCATTTAAACAACTAATCCTTCTTGAGCATTAGGGAGAAAGGTCTAATTAAGCTTGCAAAATTTGAAATGAATTTTCTTACAAAATTTACCTTCCCTAGGAAGGACTAAACTCCCTTTTTGTTTATTGGTAGGGGAAGTTCCTTGATGGCCTTCACCTAATTTGGATTAATAGCAACCCCATATTTATACACTACATGTCCCAATAATTTTCCTTGAGGCACTCCAAAAACACATTTTTTTGGGTTCTTAGATATCCCGAACTCCTGGCATTTTTTAAAAACCAATTCAAGATGATCAAAATGATCATCTTTTTACTTAGAGAATATAGTAAGATCATCCAAGTAGATCAAGATGATCTTATTGATCAGTTCTCTAAATGAAATATCCATTGCTTGTTGAAAGGTGGCTCCCTTATTTGAGAGGCTGAAGGGCATTTTTGTAAAGGAAAATGTTCCCCACTTAGTAGTGAACGTTGTTTTGTGTCAACCCTCCTCTTTGACCTAGATCTGGTTATAACTAGAGAAGTTGTTCAGAAAATAAAACATCTTCAAGCCAACCACTGTTTGTAAGATTGATTCCATGGAAGGCAATGGGTAGTGGTCCTTCAAGGATTTCCTATTTAGATCCCAAAAATCAACACAGAGGCGGATGTCCCCATTTTTCTTTTGGACCAAAACCAAGTTGGACACCCATGTACTATGCTTGATTGAAAAGACAATCCAAGAGTGGATTAGCTTCCTCAGCTCTTGCACCATTAGTGCCTCAATCTTTGGGTTTACTGGCCTTTGCTTTTGGTAGATAGGTTTTGCCCCTTTCGTCAGTTTTATGGTATGCTGGATGACTCTAGGATCATATCCCTTGAGGTCATCATATGACTAGGCTACTATCCTTTATATTTTTCACAAAAATGAACAAGCTTGTCTTTATCATGCTATGGAACATCCTTCCCAACCTTAACTTTCCTTCCATCTCTGACCTAAAGATCTGGATAGTTTCCCTTTTCCACTACAAAATTCCTCTTGTCATTTCTTGCATCATCACAATCAAATAGATTTTCGAGAGTGACAAGTCCTTTTAGAAGCTTACTGAACCTCAACTAAATAATTTTCCCTTCATAAGCTTCTGCAATTTTTTGTTGGAGCTGATCGATGAACTCTCCTGAGTGTTGAATAAATAAGGTGATTTGTTTGTCACTTTCAAACACTTACCAACACTGGTCATTGTCTGGGATTGTAGGTCAAAAATCACTCACATTCTCTATGTTCTTAATTAAGTTAGAAATAGGGTCAAATTGAGATCTTATTGTCGCCATGTGATTCATAGTTGCATTATGCTCTCTAGGCATCGTTTGGATATTGAAGGCTTCAAAGTTTTCAATCAGGTCCCAAACTCTATGTCTATAAGATTGCATGCAAACATTTTTTCCTATGGAGACACCTCAAAATTGATTGACCATTAGCTAAGAGTCTCTGAACACCATTATTTGTTTAATGCCCATATGCTCTGTAAGACTTAGACCTTGCACGAGGCCTCCATATTCCTCCATATTCAACTTCATTGTTTGAACAAGAAAATTGAAAGCAAAGATATCTGAGTGTCTTTTCATTGGATGGAGATGTCAAACATATCCTGACTCTTGCACCAAATTTACATCTTGCTCCATCAAAATGCAATGTCCATATCTCTGAGGCTTGACCACCCTCAGATTCCTTCATCACCTTCAGAATCACTTGATCCTCATCATAGATCACATAGGTTCCCAATCCGGTGGCATGATAATTGCTGAAATGATTAGTGTCTATAAATTCACTCAAGAGGACCTCTTCTTCATCAGTCCAGTCTTTGGTCACCTTCTCATCCTCAAGTAACTCAGTACAATACATCTCATCTTTGGTAATAGAGGTATGAGTAGCCTCAAAATTTATCATGGCTTCATCTACTACATGTTTTGAATGCAAAGGTTTAGACACTATCTTCATCTTAGCTCCATACTTGGTCCTAAGAATCAAGTGTGACCAATCTAAAGAAAGATACCCGCCTATCTTGGTAGTGAACTCACGGGATAAGCAAAGATCGAACATGGGAGGGATACCAATGATCATGGTATCTTGTGGGACTGTGATACCAAGGTAGGAGAACAGAGTCAAGGGGAGGTTCCTTATGACACCTATAGTTTCAATCTTATTCCCATCAAGCTACATAATACCTCTATTTAAATGTTCATAGCTAAGTCCTAAGGCTTCAACTATTTGCTTGGGCATGACTGTGGTGGTAGCACCAGAGTTAATCATAGAATTATGCAACAATTTCTTACCCACAATGAAAGTTAAGAAAAAGGGTTTTGGTTTTAGTTTACTTCTACTTTTGGTAGAAGCTTCGTCTCCATTGTTTTTGAGGACTTTGGCCTGAGATGATGAATCAACAACCTTTCCTTTGGATGGTTGCTTTGTTGGCTCTATGCTTGCATCTTCTAGGAGGGCCTTCTGCAGCAATGACTTCTGCTTTAGAATAGCTAAGATATCCCAAAGGGATACATTAGCAGAGGATTTCTTCAATTGTTCCACCACATTGAATGGCAATGGATTCAAAGACTTCTGCTCCCTAGACTTTGTTATAACAATTTTCTTGCATGGCTGAGATTGTTGTGCAATTGTAGAGGTAGTAGGAGCTTGGTCGGGAACACTTTTGGGCTGTTGAGTGATTGGGTCACCTGTGAATCTCCTCTTCAAGCGAGTGTTATAATCTAATTACACTTGTAGGGCCTTTGATGTGGAAACATCATTTGCAAACACTGCCTTGTCTTCTTCCATCCATGAGAAGAGCACATGATCGGGAGCTATATTTGTTTCTTGCTCCAAGAACATTCCTTGCATTTGAGCGGTGAGCACCACATTTTCCATTTGCGAAAAGGAATATGTATAACCTCCAGAATTCGGTGTAACACCTTGACTGTGTTGTTCTGCCACTCTTTGCTATAAATTACCACGCAGATAATTTTGGGGCATATGTGCTTCGTTGTAGGGGAAGCACCAAGGATTGGTATCATCAGCGAGATTATTTTTCCCTACTACCAGATCTCTATTCAAACTTGGGTGAGCATTCTATAACAGAGTATGCATCGACACTATTTGATTATTTGTTTGAGTCTGTGGATTTTTGCTTGTACCTCCTTAGAATTGATTTTGTTGGTAGGAAGGTCTTTTGCCTTGGTAATTTTGGAAAGCTGGCTTTGCAAGCATAGAATATTGCCGCTTGATACTAGTTATTTCATTTGAGAAGTTTTGCAACAACTCCTTGAAGTCGCTCATCTCATCTTTTGAAAGGTTAGTGTAAAAGCAACGTTCTACGACACACTTGAATATGTGTACATAGATTGGGGAGGAGAAAACGCACTGGTAGAAGCTATCTCCTAGGTGGGAACTAATAAATCTACAAATATAAGCATAGTGGGCCGAGGCGGTAACTTTCTGGCATCGATCAAATTATTCTTCACCTTAACAACAATGATATATGCATTCGGCAAGGTGTTCCCACCAAGGGACTGGATCATCATCGAAATGCCAGTGTTGAGAGATTTTAGATAGAACATGAATTCCAAATCGATAGGCAGGAGAATAGCAGTCTAAATCCTTTTCCAAGTTATGTGAAACTAGGCATTGAAATCGGTCATGGCCTCCTGAGGGGCCCAATTAGCAAAGACCGACCTCCATTGTTTGAAAACTGCTCGTAAAAAGGATTCCCAAGTTGATCTCAGGTGCCAATAGTATTAGCTTCTACAGTGCGGTACCAATCTAGTGCTTTGCCTTTAAAAGAAGCTATAAGCAACCTCAGTGCTACATTTTGATTAGTTACACCATGCAACAAACACAAGTCTGCCACATCTTGCAGATGATCAAATGGTGTTTTTGAGCCTTCCTCGATGAATTTTGGTAAAGCTTTTAAAGCAAAGGTTGGGGTAAGAGCCCATATGATCGGTGCTATTGGTGCTATGAGAGGGCTTCCAACGTCCTATGCTACAAAATTTTTGTTAGTCATTGGAAATGGGACCGGTGGAGGGGTCGGGACATTCATTGGATAGGTTCTTGCTTGTATTGTTACGAGCGGTGGCACTAGCAGGCTAGGGTTATTTGTTGTCTGGGATCTAGCAATAGGTCTATGAATCATACACCCACTTTAAATTTAGATACATTCAAATAAAGTCCCACCGGGCGTGCCAGAAAAAAGAACTATTGATACCTAAAATTTCTAGGCACACAACCTTACGGGAAACTCAGTTAATGGGGGGACCAATTGTGCTAAACTAAGTAACCTCTAGGTTTTAAAGAAGCCAGATCTTCCATGTATTGGGGGGTGAAAAGGGAAAGGGAAGAGGATATATTAAAATAAAATCTAATCTAAGGTGATGCGCCAAGATTTAAGTAAATAGGCACAAGAAATCTTCCTTTAATATGAGATTTGAGGGTCCGTTCAACAATCTACATGCTCAAAAATAACATAAAGCATACATAAAATTCTTAAGAAATTAATCAAACAACATAATATGACTTCCATATGCATTCATTGAACAAGAAGAGTACAAACATGATCTAAACAACAAAATTATATTGAAATTATGAAAGCTTTGATGATAAACTACTCATTACAACAATACTAGCACAGTATAATGTTTTATCAATTAACCAAGAAAGAAAAAAGGTCAAACATATTGGCATGGTTTGTTAATCTTAATACAATAATTAGAAAACAATACAAAGGCTGAGAGTCTGTCATTTCTTTTCCCGTGCATTTTTGAACCCTTTTTTAGAGAGATTGAACAATATATATAGATCCTTCCACCACTTGAAAGCTAGGTATTCCCCAAGCACGGATCATGCTACCCATCGCAATGATTGTCCAAGACCGACATAACAGAAACATTCTAAAACATGGCATTCAGTTTCCTTGAACAAAGTGTGCCCTTCTGCAAATGATGGATGTGGTCCGAAAGCGAAAGTAGCATAAATCTCCTGAAGACATGTGTCAACCACCCAAAGAGTTAGTTAGGACATGTGGCATAGAGGCGGGGCCTCTCATTCATTTATCCTTCCCTTGCAACCATGATCCTTGCATAGATGACACGTGGTGAGATCTGTGCTCAAAGTGTTGACTGTGGGGGATGCCAAAAAGGTGCCCGTGGAGAATGTGACGTGACACACAGGTGAAGCTCAGATAAGGAGTAAGGGAAAAGAGTTTCCAAATGTGCGTAGAACTGACATTTGGCATAAGCAGATGAAGGTGCTACCAAAAGGAGCCCAAAAATATGCAACATACAAAGCACAGGTCGGGGCCAATGTAAAATCAACAATATCAGCTCAGAGGGAGCTTTAAGGATTATTAAATCCACATAAACCTAATTAAAGAGGTCAAGAGAAAAAATTCTTATAAAAATACAGATTATTTACTTGATATTGATACAGAGAAATTGCAATTTTATGTTGAACAATGTAGTACAATTAGTAAGAGGAATCTTCTCACTAACCAAGCTCCTATAAGTAAGAGGTTGTTGATCTACACAACGATATGGCTCCTTGTCACATACCCTATCATGCCCCTCTCCCAAATGTGGAGGTAAATATAAATAGTTGATGATGAGACTTAAATGAACCTCAATATACAACTATTGTGCAAAATATAATAGAATTTGGTCGTTGTTAGGATAATGATAATGGGCAACAAGAAATATAGGGTAAATCAATGGTGCCATCTAAGGGTCTACACATTTGGTCACTTGATATGACCTAACCCTAGTTATGGGGCATATTGAGGAAAGAAGTCCCTTTTGATAATTTATTTTGGAATATTTAGTTGCACTATACTCAATGAAACATCACCTAAAACTCTTTCTTGCATTTGGGAAAGAATAGTTGCTAAAGTATCACCAGAATAACGTGAAACACTCCCTAATGAATATCTAATATGAAGTAAACTATTCAATATATTATTGTAGTTTTTTATGTAAACTCTAGTAGTTTGTGGGTCATCTAAAATTAACTATAATCTACTAATCTCCTTATTTGTATGCATGAAAAGTAAATTATCCATATTTGTGAGCTACACATTCAAAATAATTATTCAATTTTTTAATTGACGTGATTGTAAGGTTCAATTTGATGTACATACATGCAATATGTATGTATGTATGTATTTATGTATGTATATGTAGATGCACATGTGTACTATATGTATGTATGTATGTATGTATGTATATGTACATGTATGTATATATATATATGTGCACATATGTATTTAGAATTGTATGTATATATATGTACATACATGCATAGATGTATGTATGTATGTATTTATGTATATATGTGTACATGTACACATGTATATGTATGTACATGTGTATACATACAAATGTATACATGTACATATATACATAATGTGTGTGTACATATATATATATACAAACACATATAGATTGATTTATACATACATATGTACACACACACACATATATTGAATGTATATATTAAGGCATGTACACCAAGATGGAGGACCAAAAAGTTGTCATTCCTTTGGTGGTTCATGACTCTTGTTAGGTTTGGCCAATTTCTTTCCTTTCTGGAATTTTAGTTGCTAATAATGGCCTTGGATCCTTCTAGGCCATTTCGTTGGGGATGCTATTTTTTTGAGGCCTTCTTTCCTTTTCCCTTTCTTCCATGACCCATTACTACCAATACCAAATAGTCATATTAGTGCAATAAAAGAGTGAGTAGTTAGGTCCTAGGGTTGATTGAACTACACTTTGATACCTATGTGACAACAATGCCTAATGAAATCTATAATTTCTACAAAAAATGCTTTTTCTACATCAAGCATAAATACATGGAATTAATTAATAATTATAATAGAAGCAAGTGAATTAAGCATTGCAATCTTTAACCATCATGTTAGTTACATATCCTTCATAATACTAGAAGCTTACTATATCATAATGTTCAATGGAAGACTAGTTGCTAACATAACCAACAACATACTTTAAGTGGTCTGCGAGTTCAAGAAGGCTCCTTGAACATGATCCACCCTGGTTTGTTGTGGGGTGCAAAATGATCCCAAGTAAAATGGATATAATACCTATCCACCCCTCCAAGCAAATTTTGTGGAATGCGTGAGAGTAGACAATTAGACTCTCTCGTAGTGTATAATATAACTCCCTAATGACCAAATTCCCAAGGTGTTCCTACCACATGAAAACTTAAGATACTATTTCAAATTGGTACAATACTACATGGTGAGTTACATGTTACCTACTCAAGCTTCATTAGGAACTCTCTTCCCAATAATTCATCGGATGTATAAGAAACCAAGGACGTCTTTGACTAGAGTAGTATGCTCCTTAACTATTGTCAATCTCAAGCATCATAACATTGATCCTTGAATATCGTCAATCTCGAGCATCATAGTATTGCTCCTTAACTATTTTCAATCTTGAGCATCATAGCATTGCTCCTTGACTAATATAAATCTCAAGCATTATAGAATTGCTCCTTGATTACTATCAATCTCAAGCATCATAGCCTTGACTACTGTTAATCTCAAATATCTTAATATTGCTCCTTGACTCATACTTAGCACTATAACTAGAAGATAGGTTCCTAACTCAAAAGAAGTAAGTTCTAAGCCCAACCAACCTCTAGGCTTCGACTACAAGTATAATGTTGTAAGACGGGAGAGGTTAAATTCTATATAATTCCCAATTTCCTCATGACAGTTATTTAGCCAATAAAAAGGGTAACGATTTAATCCTCATAAAATTTGAAAAAGTAGTCAACTCACTACACCCTGGTGACCGTTGCTACTACCATTCCCTTGTCTCGCAAGGTATTACAACTGTTCCAAGCTTAACTATAGCTATGAATGGATCTGAAATGTAATTCAGGAGAGATCAAACATGCTCAGACTCTTTCCAATTGGAGGTAGCGATAACTAATCGTCCTTTTGATCAAAGTATATGGTCCAGGCATGGACTGGTAGGTGACTGTTTTCTCATAAATAAGGGAATTAGTCGTCTGACTAATAACGACTATCTTAGAAGCCAACAATACATAACATTAATGTGCAAATTGTTAGCTACGAGTTGCATTATTTTCTTTATTTATCTTCAAATATTGGAATCATTTACATTTCAACATTAATTATGTTACATACTTCTATAGATTCTCTACTCTAACTTTCATAGTTTTATAATGATGTCAAGGAGGAGTTTTTCCTGAATAATTTTAATTTATGCTATATGTTCTTGTCAAGTATTTGTAGTTACCTTAGGTAAGGGTGGGGACCTCTACAAAGGAAAGATATACTTTATCTTCTTGCAATGGATCACTTCAGGTCAGATAATTAAACAAGGAGCAGACTTTGTATAGAGTAAGCATTATAGGAAAGAATTACGGATCTTTAAGTTTAAAGATTGTTTGCTTTATTTGCAATAAATTAACACTTCATCAATACAATTGTCTATGGTTGTTTATTTAGCAATGTAATGCATGCTGGATTTTGTTCACCTTTCCATAAGCATGTCCAAGGGTTAAAACTCTAATATATTTAGATCTTTGTTTGTTTCAGAATTTTCCAAACATTAGACAAACACTAACATGTTGGAAAAAAATCAATTCAAGGCAAGATAACTAAAGGTGATATCATATATTAACTTGTTTTTACAAAGTATTAGTTTATAGGAAGATAAAAAAAAAGGAGAAATGAGAGTATTCTTAGCAACATCGACCATCCCTAGTATTTTTTTGAAACTAATCCAAGATTAAAAAAAAGGATTTTACTATGGATACAATATTATAAACCAAAGCTATGACTAGAAAAAGGATTCAAAACCTAGGTTTGAGGCATCCAAATGTATGGTGTTTGAAATAGCAACAAAATCTACCCTAGTTATTGCTTGTTATCTCCAAATCTTGTTCCAATCTTGCTCACCTCAGTTGCACCTCCTTTCTTTCCCCCAAATTTTTCTTGCAAATTGAAACCCAAATGGTAAATTTAAAGGTGAAATGGTTGGGTTTCCAGAAGTGCGCCATATTGGGGTCAATCCTTCTTGTTTTCTCCAAAAATCAAGGGTCGCCATCCCTCTTAATGGAATGATCACCCCTCTTTTCCATGTCGATCATTCCTTATTTACTCACATGTCTTGTGGACTATAAAAGGACCTTTCCTTTCCCTTATCCTAGCTGTGGAAATGGAAGGTGCATAATCATAGCAGTTTTTTATTCCAAACGCGCTTCCTCCAGATTTTTGTTTAATTTCTATTTTTTGCATTTCTTTTCCTTACTGAAGGTTATTGGAATAGACATTTTATTTAATCACCCCCCCTTAGAATAATGTTTCATATTGATTTTGAAGTCTTTGATATATGAATTTACTTTATTTTATTTTATTGTTTCATAGTTATTTACATTTTATGGTTGTCTATTGTTTATTATTTATTCATTTATTTTTTAATTTATAATTTAGTGATTTAATGCTAGTCCTTAGGTCGAGTTGTTGGGTCCAATGAGTTGACCATTACCTTTACCTTATAAGCAACACAAGTGAACAATAAATGGATGAAGCAGCTAGACTCATGGTCACATACATATTGGACAATCCACACACAATAAACTATAGATGAGGGTTCATTAACCTCACTCAACATTCTACATTCCAAGTTAGGTAAACCATTTATTGGAAGAAAATTACTGGCAAGTATCAACACTAAATTTGACATTACCATTCATTTTTGTCTTCTCACCATACCACATAATCCACCTCATCTTCCACCTTGAGTACCTACAACCAAAGAAAAATCTCACACAAGTCCACCAATCGAGTCATTAGTCTAAGTTAGTATAAAAAAATCAATGCACTTAGATTTCACCAGACAAGATAAGATTATAATTATATTTATTGGTACTAACATGTTTCAAACATAATCATCGCACACGTGCATAAGTTTATTTAACGTAATTTAGTCATAATTTTGAACCCCTAGTCCAAATTACCACAGGGCTAGGGGTTGTGCAAGAAAATTAACGATTCCTAGGGGATATGACATTCAAGCATAAATATTTTTCAAGAAGTTTGAATTCTCATGCATAGATTCAGAGGAGTCCTAATTCCCAATGTGGGTGAGAAACCCATCTCCAATACTTCTTAAAATAATGAAAATTGATTCTTAGTTTTCTAACAAAAAGAACTCCCTTGATATGTATTAGCTTTTCTTCTAGTAGTCAATGTTTTGTTTTATTCACAATGGATCATTTTGACCATAAATTCAACCTTCAATCTAATTTTAAAAATATTATAATTGGTCTCATTTAGCATATCTAATTTATCAATAGTGATATTCTTATGGAAACTTGTCATGAATTCAATCAAAATTTAGATTGAAAAAAATAGTTGAAATAATTTTTTAAGCCAAGTGAAACACAACATGAGTTAATTTTTTATATATATAAAAAATAAAAATCATTTTTTAATTTTCATCGCATGTAAATCATATATGTAATAATATTTCCTTATAACAAAAACTCGTGAATGGTGATTTCTTCTATTACAACTACATCCCAAACCCTAACCCAAGATGTTTCTTCCACCACCGCACAAGCCTCTATCATTGGTCAAGGAACTATGCCACCTACTATTTCTTTTCCCTGCAACCCTACCATAGGTTTACTAAAAGCTTGCTCTGCTTCTTCGAAAAATGAGTTGGGTTTGTCTCCTCCCTAAATGACCTCTTCCTAGCTGCATAAATGGAATTTCTCCTACTATTTTATTGGGTGTTTTACCTATACCCATTGAATCTAATAGGGATTCTTCTTGACCCCCTACTCATGTCATTTAAGGTGATGAATTTATGTATGTCATCCATTCCCTTGTTATTTTGGGGCTAGTAATGATTCCATGAACATATAGGTTCATTTTTCAATGACTAACGATTATATTGGTAACCATATCGTATGTGTTGTGAAGTTTGCAACTTCAAGTTCAAGTCAACATTCCTATGAAACCATGATGGATTTTAAGGGTGTTTCATGCCCTCTAAAAGATAAATTACGACCTTTCTTCTATGCACAATCTTCTCCTATGGTTTCTTGTGGAAAGGATGTGTTTAAAAATGGAGATTTATATCTACATAGTTGCAGATTTAATAATTTTGCATTCCCTTCCCGATTTACACAACTAGGTCTTGGATTCCTAAAAGCCTATCATCAAAGGCAATATAAAGCTCTTCCCTTGTGCTAAGGGCTTCTTCGTTGTGTATTTTGCCTCTTCAAAGGACAAGGATTTGGTGGTTGATGGAAGGTTATGGATGTGGGGAGAGTACTCTCTCTTGATCAAGCCTTGGACTATCTTCTTCAACCACCTATTTGAACCTCTCGATGTCAGGCCCGTGTGGGTTCAACTTCTAAATCTTCCTCTCCAAATTTGAGGATATTTTTTCTATGAGGCAATTGGAAATACTATTGGTCATTGGTCATTCTACATTTTCTTGTGAACTAGTGGATATTATTCCCCAAGCCTTTTCACAAGGATATTGTTTTGATGGTGGGGAATAGGCCATGGACTCAAATTATTGACTATTAGGGTCTCCCCTTTAAAATTAGATGATGCTTTTCCATTGTCCACCTAACTTTTGATTATCCGCTATCCTAGCACAAGGGTGCATTAATGACATGGTGGAGGAATGCTCACAAAAACAATTTTACTATTCATTCTTCTAAATCTCTAGTTGATTGTTCATCTTAGGATATAAAGTATTTTTTATGTTAGATCTTCTCTTTTCATTCCACTTGTGGTTCTTGAGGGGATTTCTTAGGAAACCAATGTGACTCTAGCAAGTCCAACTCTTACTACTTCATCAGCTTCTATTAGTGAGTCCCACCCACCTTCTACTCCAATTGTTCAATCTACCATCCCATCAACTTCAACATGCTCTTGAGGCAATTATTGAATGTTTGAATACTCTAACTAGACATTCCACTTTGTTGTTACACCCATGGGTGGGTCATGATTCTAACAAATCTAAGGACTTTACAAAAATAAAAGAAAGGTGTTCCAAAATTTATCTCCCAATCTCATACTAGAGTGAAAGATGTTAGATTGAATATGGTTGGGTATAGAATTCAAAACACTAGGGTATTGTTTTGTTTTAATGTATTTTAGATGTTGTGTTAGTTTGTGTAAGCCCACATGATCAACTCTATAATGCATCTAGGGCTCTTCTATAGCTGGTAACAAAGTACCTTTTGGCACAGAATTCATCAATTTTATGGTTCTAATTTATTGATTAGTTATAGATTATTTTACCTCCATGGTGATAATGGACCTAGTAAAAATAGATTTCATACTTTTCATGGTATGAATGAGTATAGTAATGAGTATCTTATTTTATAGTTGTGACAAAGTAATAGTAAAATATATTATAAGCGAGTGATATTTGATCAAGTTGTGATTAAGCTTAATGGTACTTTTAGATGTTTGACGTTATATTGAATATGTGGATGTTAATTATAAATCATGTGATAATGCTTACAATGTAAAATTGTTCTCATGTCATAAATAGTTAATGGAAATATATTAATTCTAATGGTCATATTATCAATTGATTTAAGTAAATAAATTTGACTTTAAGAACATGTACATAGTGAAATTAATGAATATGCGAATAGTAAATCTTGTATAGGAATTAAATATAATTTTAGAAGAGAAGTGTACCCTATATGAATTATGGTTAAGGTGATTTAGTTGTTTTATGATATGTTGAGTATGAGTAAATTCATGTTGCTTCAACTATGTTTACTATGTTCTACTAATTATTGTGATTGAGTGTGATCCAAGCATAGACTTGATGGAATCAAAAGGGTGGAAATAAGCTTCATATAGTAGGGATATATTTATATAAGGTTTTGACCAAAGGGTGAATCTGTAAAAGAGAAGGTATGGATTCACTTGACTACTTTCCCTTTCTCGATTCTTATGGCTAAGTTATTGACCCTATGATTCATGCAGCATGATGGATTATTAACCTATCCTAATTAATTTTGAATATAAAGTAACTTTCTAATTGAGTAGAAAAATCCTCACCATATGATGAGAAGATGGGATGACTATTTATAAAGTAAAAAAGTATTAATTATGAGGTAGATGATGGTAATAAAAGGGGGGTATATATACAAATAGGGGTAAGTATATAGAGATGAATTTATAGGAGTATATAAAGATAAAGTAGAAGCATAATATGAGTAGGAAAATGGTTTAAGTGTGATTTGCACAAGAGTGTTATGTGTGCAGTATTATATAATCTTAGTGATGGTTCAAAGAATAATATATTTTGTTATAAAGATAGCTAACGAGTAACATAATCAACAAGGACCACTATTGGAGAACAAATAGTTCTAATATTCTATTAAAATTTTGAAGCACGCATGCAAGATAGATGATGTGAAAGAAAAACTTATAGGTATTTGTTTATTTGTTTGATAGTTAATGTAAAAATATTAATTTCAAGGATTGATTTATGATGAGTTTGGGATTTTTGTATATTTTAACCATCCGTGCCTTATCTACTATGGTAGTCACAAAATTGTATCTACTAAAACCCAATTTTCATTACACTATATTATGAATTAATAGATGTCCTTACACCTGCATGCATGATATCTTCACCTTTGTTGAACACTTTCGTTAAATTATTTTTTTTTTGCATTTCTTAGCTACATATGTTATAGTCATTTCATTTCATGAGATTGAAATATCATTAATCAAAAGATTATTTCATCTATTGTATCCAAGAATTTTGTCTCTCACAAATTCCTCTTTTTGCATGTAAGTCGACATAGGCATTTTTGACAAATAAATTACATGTCTTGTCTATGCTCTACCAGTTTCTAATCATGTCTACCAAGGCAATTGTGTCCACAACCATGAATTTTATGTCTATTAATTCTATTTCAGGAAGGTTCTAAGTCTTTTCAATTATCCGTTACACATCGGTGGATGTCATGACTCCTCTGTATGCCACCTTGCATAGTAACTGTATGATGTGGTCAATTCAGTCTAATAATTGACAGTGCATGTTTCTTTTAGTTTTATGACTGAGACGCTCACCCAAAACTGGGATTAGCGGACATGAAGCAAGGGATTAATGCCATGCGCCAAGTAATTAGGAGTTGTGCAGAGGTTTTGATTGAGATGGTTGAGAGACTGTACACTCAACTTGTAGAAAACATATTCTGGAAGTTCAAAGATGATAGGGAGGGATCACCACACCAGACGATGTGCAGGCTTTGAGAGTGGTTGTTCGTGGAGGTTGCATTGAATCAATGGGAAGCTTGCTAAGAGAAGGGATGAAATTGAGCTCCCAGTTGAAGTTGATGACAAAGGAAAGATTCTCTTCCATTATGTGTTTCCTCATGCGCAAAAGAATTGAAAGGCCATGTAAGACGATACATACAGTCTAACCTTGCTACCATTTTCTCTGTTTCCTCTTTTGTAATAGATGCACGAATTGTTGTTGCCAAGTGTACAGATTTATCATATCGCAGAGGAACTAGGTATGTTTGATATCCCTAATATCTTGTGAAAGATAATATAGCAAGTAAACTGTTAGAAATGGATTTGAATTGTTATTTAGATCTATGTATTATCTTTCAACATTTTTTGATAGGTTGGGACTTTTTGATAAGATAGAGGGCCGCAAGAAAGAAATAAAGAAAGAAAAGTAATACACAAGAAATAAAAGTTTTATTTTGGATTCCTTAGAGGGCCATGTAACTTCGTTTGCAACCTGGAAAATGTACATGGTTAAAAGTTATTATGACTGTTTAGCAATCCATTTTATGGATATCCTGATATCGTGGTCATCCATGAGGTCACACTTCTTGATTCATTTTATCAACAGTTTATGTGCTTGTGTGTGCTACCATTTTGTATGCATGCCTACCAGAACAATTGAATCTACAATATTTGATAAATAATGTTATCCTTTATGTCTAAGTTCCAAAAATTTCATTATCACTAGCTATGCAGAATATGGCTTTTAATTTGAGTCATTCTATCAAACAATTCACAAGACTCGTCTCAGCTTCCACTTTTACATACATGATTAAGAGAGCCTTAGTACCAAAAAAATTCTTTTATAAAAACACACACATTTATATTGAGAGGGGTGAATTAGTATAAGAACATTTTTTTCAATTTATAATTTTGGTAATCATAAGCAATAATTAAAATATTTGCACAAGTAAGATCTAGTAAATTAGAACATAAGATACACACAATTTTATGTGGAAATCCTTGTGAGAGAAAACAATGACAAAATATTGCTTTAAAAAAAATATTCTTACAACTTTGTAGGAACCAATCCACAGGAGACACCAATCCCCTCTAGATGATTTGTAGGCACCAATCCACTGGGGATACCAATCCCCACAACTAAGCACCAACTCAGTAAGAGACATAAATCTCCTTAAAGACAAGGCACCAACCTCTGAGAAACTAATATGATAAGTGATGCATCTTCTTCTTGAATCAGATCTAAAACAGCCCCACAAGTCTACTTAATAAGCTCCTTAATTCTTCTTATGATCTTCCAAGAATCTCTACTCAGAGGTCTGCAAATATTTGCCCTTAAGGTCTGCAATAAATCACCTTCAAAGTCTGCTTATACTCTTCAAAATTTCTACTTCAAAAGGTCTGAAACATATTGCTTAGAAGTTTGCTCACAATTCTGAGAATTATCTGCTCATAAAGTCTGAAACTAACTACTCATGAGGTCTGAAAAGATTTACTCAGTCTTCACAAATTTCTGCTTATAAAGTTTGAAATAAGTAGTTCATAAAATCTTCACAAATCCTCCAAGTAGATATGCTCTAAGATCTGCTCAAATTTGCCTTTCATCTCTTGTAGATCTGCTCTAGAAAATCTGAATGATATTCAATGAATTGATATGCAAATGATCCACAACAACCTTCTATATGTACATCTTCAAGATGCACCTTCAATCAATAGACATATCCCATCAACAAGGTCAGATGATTTTTTTATATATATAAAATCATATATATATATATATATATATATATATATATATATATATATATATATATATATATGTTTATATATATATATATATTATCATATGTATGTATATATATATAATCATTTAAATTCACCCAAAATTGGGCGACTCCCAATGCAAGGTCGACCCAACAAGATTTCCTTTACTTTTAATTTTAATTTTTCTTTAATTTCCCAAATTTGGGTGCTCCTTTCTAGGGGTGTCAACTCAAAATAAAAAATAAAAAACATTTATTTTTAATTTCTAAATTTATTAGAATTTGGGTGCCATACATGGGAAAGGTCGGTCCACAAAAAAATAGCATTTAATATTGGTTTTTCTATCCTCTATGAGTCAACCACCTTTGACATCAATGACAATAATTTTCCAACAATCCCCTCTTTATCATTAATAGAAACCCTACAAAGAAACAATCTTGAAATTCAACTCGATCATATGCTCCCCTTAACTGAAATTCTCCCCTTGACTCTATTCCTCCCCCTTTGACATCAATGGTAAAGGGTATTTGGGGCTAATCGAATAAGACAATGCTTTTGAATAACTTAGTGAATGGATGAGATCGACATCACTCCCAATTTCTCCCTTAGGTACTCAAACTTGTCTCTTTTGGAAGAGATTTCATGAAAATATCTACAACTTGGTCCTTTGTAGAAACATTCTCCAACTTTACTTATTGTTCAAGTACTTGTTCTCTCAAGAAATGATACTTAATCAAAATATGCTTTGTCCTAGAGTGCATTACTCGATTCTTTGATATGTTCATGGCACTCGTATTATCATAGAGTATGGGAATGGAATGCTCATATTCAACATTAACATCTTTCAAAGTTTGTTTAATCCATAAAACCCGTAGATAGGGATGTTGCAATATATTCCGCCTTTGTTGTAGATAGAGAAATTGATGCTTGTTTCTTGCTTGTTCCAAGATATAAGGCAATCTCTGAGAGAGAATGCTCCTCCACTAGTGCTCTTCTTGTCATCAACACTGCATGCCTAATCCAAATTTGTATATGTTGTAAGGGGAAAATCCTCACCCCTTGGATACCACAATCCAAAATCTATAGCCCCCTTTAAATATTTCAATATTCTTTGTTGATGCAAAAGTTTATAGGCAACAGCCTTATGGGAAACTTAGCTACTGGGGGACTTGTGTGCATAGCTAAGTGACCTTTGGGATTTTATTGAAGTCGACTCTTCAATTTTTTAATGGGGGGGAGAAAAGGGAATGAAGACAAACATAAAATAAACAAATCTAAGCTAAGGCGATGTGCCATATCAGTAATAAGATAAGTAAGTACATTGTAGAAACAAAGGCTCAAGTAGTAATTAGTGTATATCAAATAGAGAATTCCTAGCACTGCAAACATAAGAACATCAAACCATTTTGCATAATATAACCCATACAACATATGCTAACACAAAAGAGTGGCAACATGATCTATATTACACTAAGCTACATAAATATTATAAAAGTCTGAAATAGATGTTCATATATTTCAGAAAATGCAAGCACTATTTAATGTCCTATCAAATGCTTGAAAACAAAGAGGTCGAATAGAATGGCACAGTTTGCAAGTTCATATTTAATACCAAACACTACATAGGCTAATTCTTAATGTTCAAGAAATTTTTTTCATCTAACAACAACAACAAAATGAAGAAAGGGCTGCTTAAATTAGCCAACCCACCGCTTGGAACCTTCAACAAGAAAGATGCTCTAGTGAAAACACCAACGAGAGATTCCCTAGCACAGACACCAATAGAAAGAAGGAAAGGTAGCACACCAATAGGGACATTCCGAGGAGAGATAGGCCACTCAACAACAAAACAAAAAGGACACATGACAACAAAATGAAAAAAGTTGCAACAACCATCAAACAAAAACAATGGATGCTTGAATAATCGCCACGCAGAAAGCTCCCGACAAAGGTAACTACGGTGTGGGCCCGATCTGAACAAAAAGCAGGTTGAGGCAATGTGTCAAGTAACCAAATCCTAGCAAAAGGAAAGAGAAGCGTCTCGAAGGGAAGCTTTGATAGGACACCACATGGCAGTGGTTGGAAAGCTGCGAGGGGTATCAAAACAAAAGGCAAAGCCGTGAAAGAAAGAAAGATCGCAAAGGAAAAGAGCGGTGCGTGAATAAATATTCACAGCTTGGCGACTCACAGGGACATTTCGCCTACGAAATGAGAATCTCCAGATCATGGCCTCGCAGACTAGTCCACTAGCTGGACTAATTGCTCACAACTTGGAGAGGGCAGCTAAAGGGACGTCTAAAGCTCATCTGATGGTGTAGAGAGAGTGCGCAAGCTTTCATGTGCCATGTTTAAATCAATAATTGCCTTAAAAGGCAATTCACCAGATATTTTTTCCTTGGACTCAAGCTGGAAGAAGAGTTGCACCAATTGATGCACCATGTTCTCGATATTGGTGGCGGTCGGAGGTTGATCGAAAGATTGGAATACAGATAAATCTTATTTTCTCTCCTCAACCCTCTCAATGATATGTTCTATGCCTATCACTATTTAGTCAACCAAGAAGGGTGATGAAAGCCCTCACTGAGTTAGCTGAGAAAATTTAGCCCACATATCGTAGGTAATTTGAGTCAGCTTTGCTTTGCACTCACCAAATGGCTTCATGCATAGAAATGAGAATATTCATGCTCATGGTCACTATTGTTTGGTCCTTGACCCCCACATTGCTCAATGCCTCATCAGAAGCTGTATACAATTTTCTCAACAATTGATTGGCCTCCAGAACTCTATCAGAAGTCATTTCCTATACCCATTGTATTGTTTCACCAACCACCCCGCATAAGTTGGTAGCATGCATCATAAATTTGAGAGTGGGCTGCAAGGTAAGGAATAGTGACTTAACCTTATCCTAGTATGATGCATGCAGTTATTTGGCTATTTCTAGCGAGTTCATTTGGGTTGTAGGAGGATGGGATCTCAAAAGGTCCACCTCTACAACCTTGCTGCTCAACTCTACAATGCTTCCCTCCAAGATTGAAATTTGATTCCTTTGAGCAGTATTTTCTTCCTCCTTCTCCCTCAAGGCTAACTCAGTCTGTTTTTCCTTTTCTATTTCCTGCTCTAATGCAGTGTTCATTTCATTTACCTCATCATTGGTACTCTACCGAAGCTATTTCAAACCATCACTTGCTTGCCTCAATTCGTCATGGAGGGCCACCTCGGTCGCCCGTGATTGCTCAATTTCTCTCCGTAGGGTTGGAACAACTTTCACAACCAAAGCCTAAAGTTTAGTGACTTTTCTCTCAAAGGCATTCCTTTCATCCTGTAGCTGATTGATTTCAATCTCCTAAGCCTTATGCTTATTTGACCAAATCTCCACCTTTCCTTTTAGGTCCTTCATTTCTTCATCTTTCTTATTCATTTGGTGATTGATTTTGAGGAAATCAATTGTCACCACCCTTTGGGTTTCTTCCATTAATTCTAATTTGTCCTATGGATGAGCCTGTTGCAAATCAAGTCTTATGACATTGACAAAATAATCATTTGGCTGCATTTCTCCAATCGACTTGATGACATTGGGTGTCACATTCACAAACATTAACGATTTTTGACTTTCATTGAACATAGTCTGCATAAGGGGTTCCACAATTTTTTTTGCATCCTTTCCCCTTCTTTTTTGTATTTGGATAGCCCAGGTACTTTTGGAAACATCCACCTGCGAGAAATACTCTTGGGGCGAAATACCTTATCCACCAGCGAAAGGAAACTCTGGGGGTATTACTAATGGGAATGACAACGTGCTTAACATATCAATGGATTTGCTAGGTCTCACAATAGTTACTAAGAAAAAGGTGGGATAAATTGACTACTTTGAGATGGTGAAAACATAGCGGGGAAAAAGGCCAAGGAAGTAGCCACTTGACATTGAGGCATCAAAGATACAAATCGTTGACTCAGTGGGCTAGGATGCGTTGCCATTACTTGCACCTCAGGGGTAGTAGACATAGGAGTAGGCAAATGGGGACCCCTAGGGGAACCAATGTTGAGCTTCCTCGGGTGACTAGTGAGAGGAACAACTGACACAAGTGACATGGCAGAAGCAGGCGTGGAGGAAACTAAAGAAAGAAGAGAGAGAAGGGGAGAAATGTATCTAAGTTTCCTGATGATTTGTAGTAGATAAAACTACATCTTCACACTATTATTCTCCTCCTCTTCTTGCTTCAATTGTCTGAGGTCTCTTCTCGAGCGGGGAATCATCTAGGTCCAAAATAAAAATTTGACAGCCCCTAATAGAGCTCGACCTCTTCTTCCCCAATCTAGAGGAGCTAGTTGGTTCCAACAGTTGTGTATTTGAAGAGCCTTCACGTTGCAATTGCTGTCCACTGACTGTCTCTCCTTGCACAAGACCTTCTTCAATCATTGGAGCCTTTTGGGCTACATCTTCTTCATGCTCCAGAGCTGCACTTTTTACCTCACCGCACTTCTCGAACTCCAGAGGATTAGGAGAATCATCACTGTTTGAATGCTTGCAGCACCAGATATCATCAATCTGGTTGTTTGAGTCCACTTCCTGAAAGAGCCCGTTAGTCTTTTTTATCTCTTGTCTATAAATCCAAAAATATTTAATCTTTTCAGGCTTCCATCTAAGCCTTGCTAATTGTTTGTAGAGGAATTGATTTATTATATGGTTCGGGTCAAGCTTGGCCACTATATGATAAAAATTCAGCCAAGGTGGTCAACCCGAGCTAGAAGGGATGTGCTCGAGGCTGATGTATAACCTCTCACTTCCCTCATTTGCATTTCTCTGAGGGTCCCAAAATGACCGAGGTTGGTGAGGGATCTTAATTCCTACCTTTTCCAAATTACCTACTTGATTATAGCACCATGTATCACAGATAACACCAATCTAAGGTGATCTAACTTGGAATACAACACTTCAAAACTATTCACCCTCAGACTCTTCTTCTTGACCAATGCTACAGAGCCAAACATGATTGGTAGCGTCAGATAGGAAGTTAGATGCTTTCCTCCCCAGTAATCATTTTCAATATTACATAACTACTTGAAAACCTCCAAGGCCAACACCCTGTTTGAAACAAAACGTGGGAGCCAAAAAGGCTCTTAGACGAAACCCTGCATGTGAAGCATTGTAAAATATTAACCAAAGAACCAATCGCAAGGTGGTACAAGGCCTCTCATCCATGATATTTGAATCTATGTCAAGCGCCTAGACCTCTTACCTCCCATTTGATCCAAAGCTCTTAAATTCAGAGCTAGGAATGTGTATGAAAATGTGTAATAATCAATTTTTTTTTTGAGGACAGGAGTCTAGGTTGAAACTGGATCTAGCACCATTTTCGTCAAATACCGCTAGGGGCAAAAATTGCTGGAAATAATCTTGGTTTTGAAAGTAAAATCATGTAGGCCAAGAAAGAAGAATACTTAAACTTGGAACCAAGCTCAAACTCCTTCAGTTGTTAACACATCCTTTCCACAATGACTTTCACAAAGTCCATCAGTAGAGGCTCCTTGTTCTTTTTCAGCATAAAGCCTATGCTCATATGGAAATATGAGACCTCCTTATCTATATTCAACCCACACACCAATGCCAACATAGAGAAGATGGAAGCCATGCTTGCTTTAAAAGAAGCTAGACTAAGAGGAAAGCTAGGAGGGATGGAGTCATTTGGTGGCTTACCTGTTTCGGTATTGAATTTTTTTTGCGTTGTTCTCAACGTCCTCCAATAATTTTGCAATCTAGAAAGATCAAAATCCTCGACACCTACAAGAGAATTAAAAGGGATGCACAACATATCCTAGAGAGCCTAGTGACAGATGACCACCCTGAAATTATGGCCGCTTATAATTCCTAAATCGGCGTTGAAACTTTTAGCACAGGCAACCACAATCTCTGGAAAGTAGTGCACCGAAGGAACCATATACTAAGGGAGACTACAATTCCACAATTGGCTAGGAAAAGGATCACTGAGATTTTTCATCTTTTTGCATGTAGCCTCTCTTAAACTTTTGGGGTTCTGAGATAACTTTGGATCTTATACATTATCCCAATCCTTTGAAACCAAGGCTTGGTTTCTAGGAGAAATTATGTTTAACATTTTTTGGTCTGCTAGCTTAGTGCAAGGCCATGAAGGTTTAGTTGGAATTCTTGGGGTTGCATAAGAAACTTGGTCGTAGATATTCATGAAAGGTTCCTGCATCCTTCGTTCCTCAATGCTATTAGTGGCGACGACTTGAGTTGAGCTCTTTGCAATTTTAGCCATTTTATCTGTATTTCGAAGGACTTTGCTACTTAGTTTTTGAAATCCTTTCTCTGTCTCTGCAAATGACTACTTAGGTAGTTGCACACTTTTCCAACATCCCATGATTAATTCCTTCCACACAATGCTCCTATCTATCTTTTTTATTTTCAAAAATATCAGATTAGCAAGGGTACATGCTATCTTTCACATTGATTATGCCATGCACCACTAACCGTTTTGTGTGTGTGAAGAGGTCGCCAACTCGCCAAAGGATTCCACACATTAAGAGACATGACCTCACATACGATGGATCTAATTTTTTCTTGGAAAAGGAACCAAATCAACAATGCCATATCTTTTCATGAGCTTTTGCATTTAATGATTACTTGATTGTAACAGGGCACATTAACCAACGACTTCACCTTAAGAGATTTGCTTTGATTTAACCAGGATGGAAGTATTCCTTATGGTGATAGTTGGCTCCTTCTCTACCTTTTAAAAAGGACTAATTCAAACAAATTAAAACTGCATTTGATTGTCTTCATTATTTCTCACACCGCAACACAATTGGTTAGGGCTCTTTCATACCATTTGCCTTTGACGTAAACATACCTTGCTCAATTAGGGAAGCCTCTCCCCATGTATAAAAAGGACCCCTTGGCATTTTGGAAATATCTCTATAATCAATACAATACATATATTTCCTATAGTTTGGTTCTTTTCTTCATTTTATCTCATTTCCATGCATCAATGTGGTTGTTGATTTAAGAAAGCACTGAGAATGACCCAAAACTAACAAAGCAGGGAAAATATATACATATTTACACACTGCAAAATCCAAATTAATTGAATTTCTTGAGGTGTATTCCATTAACTGGAATACCCAAGGCCTCACCCTCTGTTGTTTCCAACTCGATCAAGTTGTGCTGCTTGCACTGTGTGATTTTGAATGGTCCTTCCCAAAGACTATCAAACTTGCCATGTTGACTGGGCTTCGCTCCGCGCTCATTAAACTTGAGCACCAAGTCTCCACATTGCAAACCTTGGTTAGAAATTTTCTTGTCGAACCATTTCTTTACCACTTACTAGCAATTAGTCATTGCCTCAAGAGCATGCTCTTGTTTCTCCTAAACCTCAAGTAATTCTGCTAACCACACCTCCACTCCATTTTTCTCAATTTCAAGAGTCTTGAGTAATTGGATTGCAGGGATTTCCATAGAGATTCACAATAGTGCCTCCTTCCTGTATACCATTTCGTAAGGGGATGTTTTCAATATTTGTTTGGTTGTGATACAATCTACCCATAGTGTTGTTCGGAGGTGTTTATGCCACTCCCTTTGATGTTCCAAATCTATTCTCTTGATCAGCTGGAGAAGATTCTTGTTTGTAGATTTCGCAAGGCCATTTCCTTATGGATAGTAGTTGGAGGATGTCTTTAGGAAGAATCCATATTTTAGTGCAAATTGGATGATTTTGGAGTCGAGAAAGGCTTTGGCATTATCCAACATAATTGTCTTTGGTGGGCCAAACTTGGCTACCTGTTCTTCTAGGAAGTTCATAATTTCTGCCTTGTTTGCATTTTTCAAAGGTACAACTTTAGTTCACTTGGTGAAATAGTCAGTTGTTGTCAGGATCCATCTGTGTTTGGCTTATGAAAATGGATTGATCTTGCCAATGAATTCAAGACCCCATTGAGCAAATGGCTCTTCGACTACAATTGGTTTCAGTGGCATGGAAACATTTTTCCTTTTCCCAACAAAAATTGACACTTGTTGCAAGACCTCACCAATGAATACAAGTCCTTAAATAACGTTGGCCAAAAATAACCAAAACACATAATCTTGATTGTAGTAGTTTTTGTTGAAAAATGTCCTTCGGCTAGGCCATTGTGGTATTGCTCCAATATCCTTTTTGCTTGTTCTTGTGTCGCACACCTTAACAAGATGCCATTGAAGTTCCTCTTGAAAAGAACTCCCTCCAAGAGTACATAGCCATTATTCTGTAGTTGATAAAAATGCCTTTTAAATGAGGGGAGGTCGGCCAGGTACCTTCCTATTTGCATGAAATTAATTCTATCATCCAACCAATTATCTCCGGAACTCTCTCCATTCAGTGGCACGGGTTCCAGGACTTCAACCTCAACCATTGCTTCATTGTTTCCAACCAAATATTCACACAGTCCCTTCCCTTTCATAGTCTTGACTGGCTTGATCTTGATGCCATACTCTAGAATCTTGGTTATCCAATTAGCCCGCTTCTCAGTGAATTCACCTTCCATAATATATTCATGCACGCTAGGGTTCAACACACCAACAATCACCTTGTTGCACAATATGAGGTGTTAGAACTTCTACAACTCCTTTATAATAGCAAAAGCTTGCTTTTCCACAAAGTTGTACTTCACATCATAATCTTTTAGAGTGCGCAAATAGAAGGTGATGGGAAATTATCTTTTATCTTCATCGTCTTTCTGCATCAAGACAATAGCGATACTTGTGCTAGCACCAAAGACGTACATGAGGAAGTCTTTCAAAAAATTGAGATTAACCAACACGGGAGCTAAAGAGATGAATTCTTTAATTTGTTCGAAAGCTTTTCTAGCTTCTGTTTTCCATTTGAAAACTTGGTCCTTTTTCAAGATCAATGTGATGAGCTATACAATCCCTACGAAGTTCGGTATGAATCGACTGATAAAGTTAACCTTGCCCAAAAAAGATTGAACTCCTTTTTTGTTGATGGGTAAAGGGAGTCCTTTGATTGCTTTAACCCTTTCTAGGTCGATGGCAATACCTTCCTTCAAGATGACATAACCCAATAGTTTCCCTTGTGGGACCCCAAACACGCATTTCTTCGGGTTCAAAGAAATCCCGAACTCCTGGCACTTTTGGAAGACAAGCTCGAGATGATCAAAATGATCTTCAACAGATTTTGAGAAAACCATTAGGTCATCTAGATAAATAAGAATGATCTTATTTATCAAATTCCTGAAAGTAATAGCCATAGCTCATTGGAAAGTGGCTCCAACATTTGAAATTCTGAAGGACATTTTAGCATAAGCGTATGTTCCCCACTTGGTGGTAAACGTTGTTTTGTGCTGGTCCTCCTCTTTCACCCAAATCTAATTATAGCCATAGAAACCATCTAACATTGAAAACATCTCAGAACCAACAACTATTTGCAGAATTTCCTCCATGGAAGGCAGAGGGTAGTGGTCCTTTAGAGACGCTCTATTTAAGTCTCGAAAGTTAACACAGACATATATCACCATTCTTCTTCCGGACTGACACTAGGTTAGACACCCAAATACTATGTTTGATTGGGAACACTATCTGAGATTCAATCAACTTCTTTAATTCCTAAGCCATTAATGACTTGATCTTTGGATTTACTGGCCTCTGCTTTTGATGCACATGTTTTGCTCCCTCTAGTAGCTCAATGGTGTGTTGGATAATCCTAGGATCATATCCCTTAAGATCATCATATGTCCATGTTATCACACTCGAATACTTCTCGCAAAAATATTTCAACCTTTCTTTATTCTTCTACGAGACTCCTTTTCTAACCTTAAGCTTTTTATCTTCTTCGATGTGCAATCGGCATAATTTCCTTTATCAACTACAAAATTTCTCTTGTCATTTATTGCATCATCATAATCAAATAGATTCTCGAGAGTAACCAAACCTTTGAGAAGCTTGTTTGACTTAAGCTGGACCACTTGATCTTCATAGGCCTCCACGATCTTTTGTTGTAATTGGTTGGAAAATTCTCTAGACAACTAGAGAAATGATGTGATATGAGCATCACTATCAAACGCTTGCCAGTTTTGATCATTATTTGGGATTGCAAGCCGCACAATCACTCGCATTGAATGTTTGTTATCAATTAACTCAAAAGCTGGCTCAAACTGAGATCTGACAGTTGCCATTTGGTTTGCTTTGGAGTTCTGCTCTCTAGGTACTACTTGGATGTTGAATGCCTCGAAGCCTTTAATCAAGTCCCAAACCTTGTGTCAGTATGATTGCATACAAACATTCTTGGTAGCTAATAGCCCTCGGATTTGGTTAACCACCAATTTTGAATATCCAAACACCTGTATTTTCTTTACACCCATTTGTTCCATTAAACTCAAGTCGTGGACAAGGCCCTCATACTCTGCTTCATTGTTCGAGCATGCGAACTAGAAATGATATGACCTTAAGGTCTTTTCTTTGGATGGAGATACCAAACATGTTTTAGTGTCGGCTCCTACTTTGCATCTTGCTTTGTCAAAGTGCAAGCTCCATAACTCTGGGGTCCCTTCACTCCTAGACTCTTTAGTCACTCTAGGCATAATTTGATCCTCCTCATGTATGACATATGTTCCTAGCCCAGTTGCATGATAGTGGAAAAAGGGTTTGTGCTTATAAATTCATTCAAGAGAGCTTCTTCATTTTCAGTCTGAGAACTGCTTGCTTCTTCATCCTTAAGAAGTTCGGCATTGGGCATCTCTTTCGGGTAATCGAGGTATGTGCTACCTCAAAATTGATCATGGCTTCATCGGCCACATGCTCAGAATGTAAAGGTTCGAAAAATATCTTCATCTTAGCTCCATGTTCCAAAGAGAGGTAACCTCCAACATTTGTAGTGAATTCTCGAGACAAACATATCCCAAAAATAGGAGGGACGCCAATGAGCACAGTGTCTTGGTTCATAGTAATGCTGGGGAAAACAAACAATGTCATAGGCAATCCTTTGATTACTTTGACGATTTCAACCTTGTTCCCGTCGAGTTACATAACTCCCTTCTTAAGAGGATCGTATTCGAGTCCCAAAGCTTCAGCTACTTGCTTGGGCATGATGGTGGTGCTAGCATGAGAGTTAATCATACAATTATGCAGTAGTTTTTTACCAATGATAAGTGTTAGAAAGAAAGGCTTGGGTTTAGGCTTACCCTCTTTTTTGACCTAATTTTTTGCTAATTAATTTTCCAAAACTCTGTTCGGGCCTTGATTGGCTATCTTATCTTTTGAGGGCTTCTCAAGCATCTTCATGCCCTCTTCTCCTGATAATGCCTTCTATAATAGCAGTTTTTGCTTCGGGATGGCTAGTGTTTATGCAAAAGTTTGCATGTAACAACCTTATGGGAAACTTAGCTATTGGGGGGACTTGTGCGCATAGCTGAGTGACCCCCGAGATTTTATCAAAGCTGACTCTTCATTTTTTTAATGGGGGGAGAAAAGGGAACAAAGAAAAAAATAAAATAAACAAATCCAAGCTAAGGCGATACACCAGATCAGTAATGAGATAAGTAAGCACATTGCAGAAACAAAGGATCAAGTAGTAATTAGCATATATCAAATAGACAATTCCCAACACTACAAACATAAGAACATCAAACCATTTTGCATAATATAACCCATACCGCATATGCTAACACAAAAGAGTGGCAACATGATTTGTATTATGCTAAGTTGCATAAAGATTATAAAATCCTGAAACAAATGTTCATATATTTTAGAAAATGCAAGCACAATTTAATGTCCTATCAAATGCTTGAAAACAAAGAGGCCAAATAGAATGGCACAGTCTACAAGTTCATATTTAATATCAAACACTACAGAGGCTAATTCTTAGTGCTCAGGAAATTTTTTCCATTTAACAACAAAAATAAAATGAAGAAAGGGTTGCTTAAATTAGCTAGCCCATCACCTAGAGGTTCCAATAAGAAAGATGCTCTAGTGAAAACACCAATGAGAAAGATTCCCCAATATAGGCACCAATAGAAAGAAGGAAAGGCAACATGCCAACAGGGACATTTTGAGAAGAGATAGGCCACACAACAACAAAACAAAAAGGACATGTAGCAGCGAAATGGAAACAGTTGCAACAACCATCGAACAAAAACAACAGATGCTCGAACAATCACCACGTGGAAAGCTCCTGACAAAGGTAACTACGGTGTGGGCCCCATCCAAATAGAAAGTAGGTTGAGGTGATGTGTTAAGCAACTGGAGCTTGATAAAAGGAAAGAGAAGCGTCTCAAAGATATCCCACAAAGAAACATTAGTATAATATTTCTTTAGCTATTCTGACATGTTAAATGGCATTTTTGACTGATAAGCTATGGTAGTTGGCTCCTTCTGCCTCGTAGTTGGTACATCTAGCTGTTTGGCAACTGCTGGGGTGGCCATGGGAACTTTTTCTTTCAGAGGAGGTGGATTCTTGGAATTTGGAACAATGGCCCTAAACTGTTGCATAACTGATGATACAATTACTGATGGATTGGGCATTGGATTAGGTGACCCTTTAGTTTGCAAGGATGTGAATTCTCCAGTGAGCCTTTTCTTGGAATGAGTATCGTAATCCAACTATACTTGCAACACCTGGGTCATTGGAATGTCATTCAGGTATGTCAACTCCTCTTCTTCCATGTAAGAAAAGAGTGCCTGGTCTGGAGCTATCTCTAGCTCTTGCTCTATAGAAATTCCTTGCATTTGAGTGGGGAGAACTGTGTTCTCTATTTGGTGAGAGGCATATGCATGACCACCAGAATTAAGCATGATGCCTTGACTATGTTGCTCTGCTATCTTCTGTTGTAAATTCCCTTGTGGGCAATTTCGGGGCATGTGTGCATCAATTCAAGGGAAGCACCATGGATTAATCTCCTTGGCAAGATTATTCTGTCCCACTACCAGCTCTATACTCGAACTAGGATGGACAATTTTCATCAGCATAGTCACAGGCATGACCTGATTACTTTGTTGAGCTTGGGTATTGTTGCACAATCTATCCTGCCATTGATTCTGCTGAAAAGGAGATTTCCCACCTTGGTAGTTTTGGTAAGCAGGCCTCTAGTAGGCATATTGTTGCTGCTTCATACTGGTTAACTCATTTTTCATGGTTCACAACTGCTCCCTCATGTCACTCACCTCAGCTGCTAGGGGTTAGGCTTTGGAGCCAAGCTTAGCGTCATTCCCAGGTACACATACATAGACTGGGGGGCATGGGAATGCTGGTTGAAGCTACCTCTCATTCTACTGTGTTTTATTTTGGGAACAATGGCATGGTAGGTTGCGGTGCCAACTTTTTGATGATAATAAGATTGTTCTTCGCGGTGACGACAAGACTATATGCATTAGGTAATGTATGTCCACTGGGAGATTGTAGCATCATAGAAATATCAACATTTATAGACTTCAAATAGAACATGAAGGCTAGATCCGAAGGTGGCTGACTACTAACATGGACCCTCTACCAAGTCGAATGAAACCTAGCATTGAAATTGGCCAAAGCTTCATGAGGATCCCACTTTATATTAGCTAGCTGGTGATATAGAGAAGATTTATCGCCATTATTTGTGAAGCGCTCGTAAAAATCATTTTTGAGCTTATCCCAAGTGCCAATTGTATTAGCTAGAAGAGTACGATACCATTCCAACACCTTCCCTTTGAAAGAGGCTGTGAGCAACCACAAAGCCACATTATGGTTAGTAATGCCATGAACCAGACATACATCAACCACATCTTGCAAGTGCTCCACTAGAGTTTTTGAATCGTCCACAGTGAAATTTGGTACAAATTTTAAAGCAAAAGTTAGGATTGGAGTCCACACTGCGAGTGGTACAGGGGCTATCAAAGGGCTACCAACATCCTAGGCTACAAAATTTCTAGCCATCTGCGCCAGGGGAGGAGGAGAAGTCAAAGGTGATGTGTTAGCCTATTGACTTCTCGCCTTGATTGAAACTAGTGGTGGTACAAGTAGGCCAGGGATTCTTGCGGTTTGAGACCTAGTGATAGGCTTATGGCTCATACACTCTTTTGGTTTGCGAACATTTTAGTTCATCCCACCGAGCGTGCCAGAAAAAGAACTGTTGATGCAAAATTTTGTAGGCAACAACCTTATGGGAAACTTAGCTATTGGGGGGACTTGTGCGCATAACTAAGTGACCTTTGGGATTTTATCGAAGTCGGATCTTCATTTTTTTAATGGGGGGAAGAAAAGGGAACAAAGACAAACATAAAATAAACAAATCTAAGCTAAGGCAATGCGCCAGATCAATAATGAAATAAGTAAGCACATTGTAGAAATAAAGGCTTAGGTAGTAATTAGGGTATATCAAATAGACAATTCCCAACACTGCAAACATAAGTACATCAAACCATTTTGCATAATATAACCCATACAACATGTGCTAACACAAAAGAGTGGCAACATGATTTGTATTACACTAAGCTGTATAAAGATTATAAAATCCTAAAATAGATGTTCATATATTTCAGAAAATGCAAGCACAATTTAATGCCCTATCAAATGCTTGAAAAAAAAGAGGCTGAACATAATGGCATAGTCTGCAAGTTCAAATTTAATATCAAACACTACAGAGGCTAATTATTAGTGCTTAGGAAATTTTGTCCATCTAACAACAACAACAAAAATGAAGAAAGGGCTGCTTAAATTAGCTAGCCCACCGCTTGGAGGCTCCAACAAGAAAGATGCTCTAGTGAAAACACCTACAAGAAAGATTCCCCAACACAGGCACCAACAGAAAGAAGGAAAGGTAGCATTCCAACAAGGACATTTCGAGGAGAGATAGGCCACACAATAGCAAAATAGAAAGGACACATGGCAACAAAACATAAATAGTTGCAACAACCATCAAATAGAAACAACAAACACTCAAACAATTACCATGTAGAAAGCTCCCAGCTAAGGTAACTATAGTGTGGGCCCCATATAAATAGAAAGTAGGTTGAGGTGACGTGTCAAGCAATTGAAGCTCGACAAAAGGAAAGAGAAGTGTCTCGAAGGGAAGCTCCGATAGGATGCCACGTGGCAGCAACCAAAAAGCTGCGAATGGTATCAAAACAAAAGGCAAAGCCACGTAAGAAAGAAAGGTTGTGAAGGAAAAGAGCGGTGTATGAATAAATATTCACATTCTCTTGACTATATTAACATGGGTTTCCTTGGAAGTTGCTTGAAACCGTGCTACTAAACCAACAACTTGTATAATATTAGGCCTTGTAGCTATGAGGTATAGCAAAATTCCAATCATGGATCTATACATAGTTTAATTTTCTATAGGAGTTTCATCATCTTTTCTTAATTTATAGCTAGTAACCATGTGAGTACTTACTGGATTACAATATTCCATCCTAAATTTCTTTAACATCTCTTTAACATACTTGGTTTGAGAAATAAATATCCCTTTATTTGACTAAGAAATTTGTAAACCTAGGAAAAAAGATAGCTCTCCTAGCATCGAAATCTCAAATTCCTTTTGCATGTTGGAGGAAAAGTCTTGGCACATCTTATCATTGTCACCCCAAAAATGACGTCATCAACATATACCACAACAATTATCAATTTCTCCTTCATTCTTGATATGCAGGTTTCTATATGATATTCCTCTTTTGAAGCCTTTCTCTTGGAGGTACTTGTCTAAACTTGAATACCAAGCCCTTGGAGCTTGTTTTAGCCCATAAAGGGATTTCTTTAGTCTACACACATACTATTCTTTCTTTGATAAGATGAATCTTTCAAGTTGCTCAATATAGACTTTTCAAGATTTTCATTAAGAAAAGTTGATTTGGCATCCATTTGATAAACTTTGAAATTCTTGAAACTTGCAAGAGCTAAGAACATTCTAATAGCCTCTAATATTTCAACAAGGGAAAATGTATCTTCAAAATCTATTCCTTCAAATTGTGCATTTCCTTTACGCACAAGCCTTGCTTTATTCCTCGTGACTTCCCCATCTTCATTCAACTTGTTTTGAAACACCCACTTGGTTCCAATGATGTTCTTATCCTTAGGTCTTGGGACAAGCTCCCAAGTTTCACTCTTTTCTATTTGATCCAATTCTTCCTCCATAGCCTTGATCCAATATTTTTCTTCACTTGCTTCTGAAAAGTCTTCTGGTTAAATTTTGGAAAGCAAACACAAATTTGCATGTTTTGTTGTATTTACAAGTCTTCTTCTTGTCTGAATTTTTGTGTCTTTGTCTCCAATAATCAAATCTTCAAGATGGTTCTTTTGAACAAATATAGATAGTATCTTGGGTGGTGCCTTTGATGGAGTCTTCAAATTTCTTTTCTCAAGTTCTTTGTTTTCAATTTCTTCCTATGTTTCTTCTTCTTTGCAACATTCTTCTGTTTGATAATCAATTTCTCATACTATCTCCTTTTGATGCCTTTTTCAACCCTCACATTTGTACTTTCAACAACTTTGTGCAATCTCTTGTTATAACATTTATAGGATTTTCTCCTTATGGAATATCCAAGGAAGATACCTTCATCACTTTTGGAATTGAATTTTCCCAAATATTCCTTATCTCTTCTTATATATCACTTGCTTCTGAAAACCTTGAAGTACTTTACTGATGCAAGACTTCCCTTCCAAAATTCATACGTATTTTTGTTGTTATTCACCCTAACTTGTGCTTGGTTTGAAATGTATACAATTGTATGGATTTCTTTTTTCCAAAAAGTATTAGCTATCTCAGATTCATTAAGCATAGCTCTTGCCATACCTTGAATGGTTCTATTCTTTCTCTCAACTACTTCATTTTGTTGTGGAGTTCTTGTAGCTAAATATTGTCTCCTTATCCCATGCCTTTCATATTATTCTTCAAATTCATTTGAGGTAAATTCTCCTCCTCTATCAGATCTAAGGCACTTGATCTTCAATAATGTTTCATTCTCTACTAAGGCTTTAAGTGCCTTAAAATTCTTTATTGCTTTAGATTTTTATTTAAGAAAAGCTACCTAAGTCATCCTAGAATAATCATCAATCAAAAACATGAAATAACTCTCACCTTATAATCTTTTTGTCCTCATTGGCCCACACAAATTAGTGTGAACATGTTCTAAAGGCTTTGTCATAGAATTTTCCTTAGATTTGAAGCTTGACCTTATTATTTTTAGTAGTGACACTATTTGTAAATAATATTTAAGGGCTTTTCTATCTTCAACACGTCCTTTACTATTTTCTTTTTACTGATATTTACAATGTTGCCAAAATTTAGGTGTCCCATCTTTTTGTGCCATAGCCAACTCTCATCTTCTTGCCCCATAGAATATTTCTCACTTTTTACTTCATTGAGAATGTATAGATTACCATATGTTAGATACAAGCATCTGCTATCAATTTTCCATCTTTCATGATTGTACATCCTTTAGAATGAAACATGAAGGCGTGCCCTTGGTCACACAATTGACTCACACTTAGGAGATTATGCTTTAGTATTTCAACATATATGCCATCCTTAGTTTTAGTTCTTCCATTATCCAGACTAAGTGTGTCTTTAAATTTTATGCTTGTCGTAGCATTATCCCCAAATTTCACTATTCCTTCATTCACTTTCTTTAGAGAGAGAAATTTTCTTTTATAACCAGTCATGTGGGTTGAACAACCACTATTGATATACCAATTGTCTTGAATCTCATCTTGAGCATGTAGTGAAAATTGTACAAGCATTATTTTTCTTTCATTTCTTGTTCCTTCTTTTTCCAAACCGTGTTTGATTCATCCCTTTTCTTGTCACAAACACCATTCTCCTTATTTTGTCTTGAAGGTTTGAGAAAAATAGATCTACAAAAACATGTTGTGTGCCCAAAATTGTTGCACTTGTGAAATATAATATTATAATCCATCAAAGGAGAAAATTAATTATAATTCATTTTCATGAATTCAAAATCATTCCTTGTGCACTCTATAATTTATTGCTTTATGCCCAAATTGGTTACATGAAAAGCAATAAACATGGAAAGAAAATTGAAACTTGGTTGTATGTAGCTCCCTTTAAGGAAAGGACCATTTGAGGTTGTCCTTGTTAGTTCTTTGAAACCATGAGACTTTATCCTCCTTTTTTTCCTCTTTGCTTGCCTCCTCTTTGCTTTCTTCCCTTTTATTGTCTTTTCCGTTCACCTCTTTGTTGGAAATTTTCAGGGGTGCAACATAATTATTACTTTCCAATGTCTTTGTAGTTTGTAAACTTTCACCATAAAAAAACAAGACCATTTTTTATGAATGTTGGTATTTGTGAGTTGATAAGGTCCTCTAACATTTCATAATTTTTATCAAACTTTATGTTTCTATTGAACTAATCTTTAGTCTTTTCTAGCTCCTTCCTCAAGGAAATAATTTCAGATTCAAGCTTCTCACACTTTGATTCTTTTACCTTTAGTTGATCTTTTAGGACATCTTCAATGTGTTTGGCTTCTTCAACTTGAGTCTTCAAATCCAAAATAATCTTTTCAAACTTTTCACCGTCTTCTCGAATTTGGTCTTTTAACTTTGAATTCTTCTTCTTGAGTCTTTTGATTTCATTTACGACAACAATAAGTTCTTCCTCAAGATCTATTATAGTATTTTTGTCACTTTCAATATCTCCATTCCCTTTTTCTTCACACTTTGGAGATTCTTCATTTGTTTCCATGACCATGAAGGGAATTTATTCTCTATCACTTTAAGAGAAAATTTCATCACTTTCCTTAAGACGAACTATTGCTTTCTTGAACATATAAGCTCTTCTTGTGCCTTCAAAAATTCATCTTCCTTTCAGATTTCCTTTGAGTGGACTTCTTGTTATAATGAATTTTCTTTCCTTTTCCCTTGTCATAATATACTTCTTCACTAATATCACTTCCAACCTGTGGATATTTGGCAACAAAACAACCTATATTACAACAATTAAAGTATTTAAGAGTATACTTACCTTTTCGTTTGATAGTTTCTTTATTGAAATACTTCACAAAGTTAGTATCTTCCTCATCACTTGAACTTCATTTGATATAGGTCCTTTGTTCTTCATCCTTCATGATGCTTTGAATGCGGCTTCAACTTTTGATGATGTTCCTTTCTTAGTCCTCATTTCATAAGCAATAAGTATCCCATGTGACTCATCCATCTTCAAAGTGGTTAGATCCTTCATTTCTTCAATGGAAGAAACCTTTGCATAAAATCTCATGGGTAGAGATCTTAAAACCTTTTGCACAACAACCTCATCCACAATCTTTTCTCCAAGACCAAAAATGGTATTTATGATTTCATTCACATAGAGAAAGTAGGAGGCAACATTCTCTTTGTCCTTCATCTTCAAAATTTCAAATTGTCTTATGTGGTTTGGAGCTTTGCCTTTTTCACTTTTTCATCTCCTTAATAAGTCCTTTGAATCTTATCACACATCTCTTTGTCCGATGTGCAATGCATGAATGTGAAAAATTCATATTTAGTTAAACCACTTAGAATTGCATTCATAGCTTTAGCATTGTTCTCACTTGCTCTTTTCCAGCTTGATCCGTTGGTGGAGTAGATGGTGCCACATAGCCATCCACAATAGATTGCCATATATCAATTTCATGGGCCATAAAATAAATGTGTATGCTTATACTCCAAAAATCATAGTTGTTCCCATTGAACAATGGTGCTTGGCTTGAGGAAAACCCTTCTTGACTTGCCATGTGTGCTCTTGAGATATTTCCTTCAAGCCGTTAGGATTTTTGAAGGAACCCGCTTTGATACCAATTGAAGAAAACACACACACTTATACTGAGAGGGGGGAGAATTAGTATAAGAACAAATTTTTAATTTATTTTGGAAATCATAAGTAATAATCAAAACATCTGTGCAAGTAAGATCTAACAAATTAGAACACAAGATGCACACATGATTTTACATGGAAACCCTTGCAGGAGAAAACCATAACAAAATATTGCTTTAGTAAAAATATTCTTACAACTTCGTAGGCACCAACTCATAGGAGACACCAATTCCCTCTAGATGATTTGTAGGCACCAATCCACTGGACACACCAATCCCCACAATTGAGCACCAACTCAGCAAGAGACACCAATCTCTTTAAAGAGAAGGCGCCGACCTCTAAGAGAATAATGTGATAAGTGATGAATCTTCTTCTTGAATCAAATATAAAACACCTCCACAAATCTACTTAATAGGCTCCTTAAATATTCTTATGATCTTCAAGAATCTCTACTCATAGGTCTACAAATATTTGTCCTTAAGGTCTGCAATAAATCACCTTCAAAGTTTGCTTATACTCTTCAAAAATTTTGCTTCAAAAGGTCTGAAACATACTGCTTAGAAGTCTGCTCACAAGTATGAGAATCATCTGTTCATAAAGTCTAAAACTAATTGCTCACGAGGTTTGAAAAGATTTATTCAGTCTTCACAAGTTTTTTTGCTAATAAATTTTGAAATAAGTAGCTCATAAAATCTTCACAAATCCTCCTTAGATATGCTCTAAGATTTGCTCAAATCCACCTTTCATTTTTTGTAGATCTACTCTAGAAAATTTGAATGATATTCAACAAATTGATATGCAAATGATCCACAACAACCTTCTATTTATACACCTTCAAGAGGCGCCTTCAATCAATAGACATATCCCTTGAACAAGGTTAGCCAAGGGATGATTATTTATTTATTTATTATATTTTTTTATCATTCAAATTCACCTGAAATTGGGTGACTACTAATGCAAGGTCGACCCAACAATATTTACTTTAATTTTAATTTTAATTTTTCTTTAATTGCCCAAATTTGGGCGATCCTTTCTAGGGGGGTTAACACAAAATAAAAAAATAAAAAAAATTATTTTTAATTTCTAAATTTACTAGAATTTGGGTGTCATACATGGGAAAGGTTGACCCACAAAAAAAAAACATTTGATATTGGTTTTTCTATCTTGTATGAGTTTTCCACCTTTAACATCAATGACAATAATTTTCCAACAATTATAATATGTTTATGATTCACCATAGCTTATTTGGAAAGCACAAGTCTATAATTCCAACAAGAATAATAGCAAAGGAAAAATGTTTACTTCACCGGATGAGGAGACTTAATGGCATGAATTTTGTTCCTTAGGCGTAATGCATACCTTCATAGTGGTATTGCATGAAAAATTTCCAAATATTTTTAACAAATCCATTTTGTGCATGTCTTCTGTCATTACAATCCATGAGATCATGTTTTGAGGCATTTTGACATTCAATTCGTAAACCTAGTCTATGATTCCACATTGTGCATGCATGTCTTTGGACAATCATAACTGCAACATCTAACAAAAATCCTCTATCCTTTATTCTTGTTGATATTCATATCTAATTCCAAAGCTTCCCTTGGCTAGGCAAAAAGGATACTAGCAAAAGTCATTAAGTCTAGCTCTAGACTTGTCAATTATCATTTGCTTGATTGCTTCTAAAGCACATTTAACAAATCCATTTGAGCATATCTTGCAATCATTGTAGGTTGTGAGACCCCATTCATTTGAATTTTTTCTATTTAATAATCTTTCTAACTTGCCTATGTTATCGAATTTTGCAAATAAAATTTTAACCTTGGTTTCATTTTAGAAACAATAGCATGCTATTGTACAAATAAGTAGAATTATTATAGGGTGAGCAAATAATAATCATATTACATAATAAATAAGTCAACAATAAAATTTGGAAAGTAAATTTATATTCCCTTGCCTTAACACATGAAAGAAAGAAAATAGGAAACCCTAGCTCTACTATGTAAACCTAGGATTCAAAATGGTTAGGGGGTTTTTGGTGTGGGGTATTTTCTTATGTTTCATTAAGATGGAGATTAACAAGGTGAATAGATTGAATTTCAACCATGAAGGTGAGCCAATTGAACTTGAATCTCCATCTTATTAAGGATTAGAATTATTTATAATTGATTTTCTATGATTAACCTAATTAGACTATATGACTTACTATAAAAAATATAAGATCCTGATAATGCACAAATTGTAATAACTTGCAGGCAGATCTGGGAAGTACAAAAGACTATGTACCTGTCACTAGAAGTTTGGTTTGAGTGTTGTAGAAGGGAAGAGTCACCCTAGGGCATATGGGTCTTTGTAGAGGTGTCCTACTATATTTTTGGGATCCTTTGATGACAAATGTAAGCTTTTGATTTTTAGTTACAAAGTTGTCAGAATGTTTTCAAATAATTATGTAATTGATTTTTTGTGAGTTGACAAGATATAGGGCTTCAAATGCAACAATGAACAATTTTCCTTCGAGCTTCCTTCAATTCTCTTCAAACCTAAAACTTGCACATTGAAAAAGGGAAAATGTTGGGCAATTTGGGGGCTTTCCTCAATCAAACCTCGTGTAAGTGTTTCCACTTCCATAATGGCAATGCCAATGATAAAATAATAATGGATAGGAAGCGATGATGGAAGCACAAAAAGTGTTTCAACTCACTACCCTTTAATGGCTTCCTTGAAGGGTTGAAGTCATGCACATCACTTCAAGGTCTTTGATCTTGCTTGCTTGAATTCTTGAAAGCTTTAGAGACCTACAAAAGTGTTAGCCTTCACAAAAAAATGATAACATGAACACACATAAACTCACATAAGATGATGTTAGGATCTTGAATTGTTGCAATAAAGCTTCAAAATGTTGCTCTTGACTTGCTCTTGAATGATCTTGACAATAGTTTTTTCTCATGAAAGCTTGTTTTTTCTAGATAGATTTCAAATGATGCAATAATTAGGTATTTATAGACATTTCTCTAATTTCTCGAGAATTAAATTTCGATAGCCGACATTTGCAATTTGAATTTTGAATGTTAAAATGGCCACTTTGACAAATAAAAAATTGGTCCCCGACATAATAGGGGGAGACATACACCCTAGGGAAAATGGGTCTTGGCCCTATTCTCTGAGACATTAAGTGTGGAGGGTAAAATATTAATTAGATGCATTTGTTCAATGCTTGCAATTTCTCAAAAAGTGGTACAAATGGGCTATAGAATGCATAATTTAGGAAATTAGGGACCCAATTAAGCTCAATAGTTTAGGGGGGACAAAACATAGTGTGAAATTGTCAAGGGTGACAATTTACAACGCTACAACATATTTATTTAGTTACCTTATCAAGTAATCGCATATGTAAACAAAAGACATTAGTAATTACTAATAATAGCTATATGTGATTTTATATAAGTAGAAAGAACAAATTTAAAATGAAATATATAAGTATGTGAGTGAAATATATTAATCTTTAATATAAATATGTCTAGTGTATTAAAATGTATATATGTTCATGTATATTTCTTGCTAAAGACCCATTCTATGCTTATTATTTTCTAGTAATTGTCAAAGCTACCAATTTGTTACTCAATTGGATTTAAATCAATACCCACTAATATACATAGTATTGATTTATAAACTAATATTAGAACATTTGATGATTAATTTGTATTAGAAGTCACTAGTAGCTTAGATATCATGTTATTGACCATTATCACAATATTCTATCATTATGTGTGGTTTTTCATTAACATTTCATACTACAATTAATGTTGTACAGTCTTGGTCATTCTTTTAATAGTCTTTGAATTGTTTGAATATTCATAAGATATCATTTGTGGTCAAGTTATTATAGTCATGATAATATAGATTCCCCAACACCAATTAAGTCTTCAAATTTAATAGCCAATTTCGAATAATCTTATGTGTACTTGGTAATAATCCTTATCTTGAATTTTTTTTTTATCTTATTATAGTGTGGAAAAGCGTTAGTGGATTATGGTTGAAATTGATGACAAGATATCATTTAAACCCAGTGGTTATACTCTATCATTGACCAACCAAGTATGTGATGGTTCAAGCTCAAGTCGACTAACTATGAAGCCTTTGATTTTGTTACATAGACAAGGCCATTATGGATGAGCCCTCGAGGCAAGGTTTGGCCCTTAGGTCTTGCTTTACGCAACTACTTTGAAATTACTATTGATTATTTCATCTTGATGGTGAAACTAATGGAGTATCTAGTTTTGAAGGTTTCTTGTGGGTATAGGTTATGGGAATCTAGTGGGTTGCTAATTACATTGTGAGATGAAGCAAAGGAAAATATGGTAAGATATGGTCATTCACTTCATTTGATTTTATTAGTAGACATACCACAATGATATCTTATAAATAACAATGAGAATAATGCTTGTTGAAATACTCATGTAATGAAAGGGTGATACACTTTAGTATGTGAGATGAATGTTTCATTAGATTTTATCAATCTCTTGGGATATATTTAATTTGCATAAGATGTGACCTAATTATGTTTTAGATAATAAATGTGTTAGTAGAACTCGTTAGTCTATTTCGATGTTGTGATTACATGTCTCCTTTTGAATTCAAACCATGACTATCAAAATAAATTCATCTAACTAAAGATTATAATTTATTAGTCAAATGTTGTTATGCTTTCATGAAATACATGCATTAAACACACTTTTATGAGTTAGCCAAGTGTATGTGGTCAAAATTTAGAATTTGTGTCATGTCCTTAGCTCTATAGTAAAGTGTTTTAGGCATTATAGTTTGTGATTGGCAACTTGACTCCAATTAGGTCTTACTCCCATCTAAAAGGTTGTTGCATTCGTTTTTACTTATGAACAACTTTGTAATACAATTGAGATCCTCATTTTGTAATTTATCTAACAAGAAATATTTCTTTATAAAAATAAATTATCCTAAATTTATAAATTGAAGTTACAAAAAGTATTTTTATATTCATGAAAAATGTCATTTTTATTTATAAAACCCTAAAATCCCATTTATTATAGTCAATCAAGTTAAAGAACTAACTTTTTTTAACTTTTGCAAGGATTATTGAAATTAAAGAAGAGGGAAGGTTATACAACCATCTATCAGCCATGGCCAATAGCCATGGGTTATGACCAAATCAATGTCGATAATTAAAATAGAATGGGTGGTTATTATAATATCAAATGGTGGTTGAAAATTTTAATATCTATGGTGGTCAATGGTTGTATATTTATATTTTTTAAATTTTTTTGTAAGGATCAAAGAATATTGAAACTATTTACATATAGTTTTAAATATTTTTTACTATTTTCCATCGGTATTTTTATCATGTACTTATTATATCTTATACAACTTAATTTAGGACAAAACAAAATCATGTTTAAGTTTAGAGTTTCTAACATTTAGAAGAAAAATCTCTAATACAAGAGAAATATATTTTCTTGCATTTATTTATAGATAAATTATAACAAATGGCAAACATTATTTTGTATAAAATCTTGATTAGAGACTTCATAAACACCCAAGGTTTTCTTTCTTCCTTATTTTGTAACTTGTTATTGTCTTACAATTATTTCCTAACCTTAGAAACAAGATTGGTTGGTTTAAAATAAGCTCTAATATTGCATTAAAATTACAACATTATTTATTTTAATTGTACTAATAATCAATTACAATATAAAGAAGTCAAATTTACAAACATAAAATGAAAATAAACATTATACAATACACATAAATTACATGAAAAAAACCCACAAAGAAAACTTAAATTCTAAGACATAACTTTTCTAATCTCTCATCTTCTACTCTTGAATAAACAAACTAAATACCTCGTACAAATTTAACCATCAAATTCACATGTATCAAAACTATGTTGTCCCTCTCATGAAAATCCTTAAAATATAAGATGAAACCATCTAATAACATTTGGATGGTTATAATTTTTCATTGAGTTTATGATTTTTTTCTCCATACATGAGTTGGGATTATCTAGGCCGATCTCATCCTAATAAAGGCAGTAAGGACGACTTTCTCCACACTAACGCATAATTTATACAATATATTCAACTTCAATCTATTTAGAAAACACATTCCACAATAGAAGTTCATAAATCATCACTTGGAATTCCACGGATTTAAACTTTGGATCTTCTTCAAGAACCCTACAACGTTCCCATTTCAGAACAGCCCCTTTAAATTAAGGCATATGATCTTTTAACTAATAAATAATAATACTATATTAAACTATTAAGTAATAATCGACACCCGACGGTATCTCAGATGAGGAACGCGTAATCTCAAAAGATTGCAGCAAGGCGGGCAAGCGTGGATGAAGAAAGTAGAAAATGCAGAATTTGAAATCTATGGTGGTGTAAGATGGCGAGAAAGATTTGGAACTGTGCAAGAATTCCAGCAACAGGAAGGGCGATTAGGCTAAGGCGCGTGGAGAGGCCTCTGTAGGTCTTCGGAAGAGCTTCCCGTTTGGCATCAAAATCTCATGCCTCTTGTTCCTACAACTGAATGCCCAATTGGTCTTCATGTTTTTGTGTAACGCAAAAACATTTCTAATCCATTCAACTGTTATGACCTCTGCTTGCAACAAATATTAAAAGGGAAACCTAATATCTCTCCCTTCACTGGTCAACTGAAGCATGCTGTGCCTTCATTGCCTGATCCTTCGAATAATTTATCAAAATCTAATCCCATCATTCCTTCTCCTTGAATTGCAAAAAGTCGACTTCTTAAAGCCTTGTCTAGTAGACGAAACTCTTGACTTCCACGTTCTTTAAGGCAGTATCGATGAGATTTCAAATTGCTTGGACGTCAAGTCCATCGTATGCAGATGTTTGGGGAAGCATCCTCACCATGGAGATATTATTTCTTGAACAAAAATACATGGAATCAGTAGGCGACACCCTTTTCCTATTTTATAAGGCGAATACTTTCTTCTATAGTATCTTTCCATTAAAGATTGTTTTCATGTAGCACAATGGTCCATCAGGTGGTTGCCTCAAATTCATTGCTCCTTGGACCTTCTTTATCGATCAGGTGGTTGCCTCAAATTCCAGGATTCTGATATGGATGTGCTTGTATAATCTCCCTTTGATCATGAGAGAACTAGGATTGGTTTAAAAATTGATTGATTATGTGGTTGAATTCGTGACAATTGATAAGTAGACTGAGCCCAAGGGCCTATTTGTGAGGATTTGCACCTGAATTGACATATCCAAGCCAATTTTCACTCTGTCAAGATTCACTCTCTGCAAGGCATTTGAAAACCTATTTGTGAATTTTGAAGCTTTGCCATACATATGCTTTCAGTGCAATGAGATTGTACACAAATTTTCAAATTGTTCCTCCATCATTTCCCCTCATCTTCGTTCCATCCATCTGAAAAAATGGATGAGAAAACGCTGCCAATAATGACGAGGACTTTGTATGGTACAACCATGGTCAATTTTTTACACAACTGGAGTCTCCGAACCCTCCACACCCAATCCATAATAGGGAGTCAACAAAGCCATCCATGCCTCGTGCTTATAAACAATGCAGCGGATCCTCTAGCCTCTAACCATTTTCAAAATGTTGGTAATGAGGTCCAAACATGTGCAGATCAGATTCTTGGGGCTGACGCAGAGTTCCAACACTGTGTTGAGCGACTCCTAGAGGAAGAGGTGCATTTTCTCCAAGATCTTTTAGAAGAGCAGGGCATGGAAATGGATAATTTCACTAAGAATAAGAAATTTCAGGGAAACGGGAAGGGAGGAAAATTGTAGTTAAAAAACTACAAATGGAAGTTCAAGATTCAGTAGATGACGGAACTCAGTGGACCATGGATGCTCTACTCATCAGGACTAGGAGTAAGCTCCCACAAAACATCTCTGAGGCCCTTGAAATTGGGCATGAGCAACTATAGATCCTCCAGCCTCGGTTAGAACTTTAAGTTGTTTTAAGCATCAGTTCTGAGTGATTTTTGTGGGAGCTATGGTTTCTTAGGAAGCTTTGACTCTTCTTTGTAGGGTAGCGTCCTTCCAAGTATTGTGCTGATTTGGGGTAGGCTCTTTCTCTGGGAAGGGTTGTGATACCTTAACTATTGTTATTTTTTATATTAATTTTCATCATAAAGGGTAGGGATCCTCTCCCCTCTTTCTGCTCGAAAATATAATAAATTCCTAATTGTCATATATACCATTAAAGGTAAATGACATTTTAATTAGTAAAATTATATACCATTGCCATTGATATATAATAAATAATCAATCCCCTGGGCTGAGTCACGGGGACACCCCTGCGGCATAAAAAAAATAAAAAATAAATAATCAATCCCCATTGCCATATATACCATAAATATAAGTGTAAGGCTAAACCTCATATATTAAATAGTAATGTTATTGGGACCACTTACAAATAACCCCTAAGAAAAATTATGCTCTAACAAAGTAGTTTGAGGTTAAAGAAAAGTGACTTGATTAGCTCATCCCAAGGTCGATGTATATCTCAATCTTTCTCACCTTTACTTCTGAAAACCCCTACAAATCTCTCCAAGCACCGTTTATCTTTCTCGCCATTCTAAAACCTAGGAGTGTCCACCGTTTATCTTTCTCCCCATTCTAAAATCTATGAGTGTCCATCCTTTGCAAACTTCATGGCATTTTCTTCAAAGCTAATTTCCTCTAAAATACCATTAGGTTCGTGGTTCATTTTCGTCTCCATTTCCCACTCAACCAACCCCTCTCTATCCAACCATCTATATCATCCCAAGCACGCTATAGCATTTAGCTAGCCATGAGGAGGATATCATGGCCTTTCAGAATAAGCAACATCTTAGTCCTTGGTAAAGCAAACAATTACTGTGCAATAAGTTGGTAGGCCTTTCATATTTTGCCTTAGTTTCATTTGCAAAAAACTTATATGGGAAGGATGCGTTTGAGTATGGACCAGTAGATGAGATAGGGCAGGTTAAAATTAGAACCAACTGTCTAAACAAACAGTGACTAAAAGTTGTCCTGACAACCGATAATAAAATTGACTTTGGCATAAGCCGTTTCACATATATATTGTCATCTTCAAAGGGCTAAAAAAATGCTCATTGCTGCATGATTGTATTGTTTTGTGTATCCAAATCCCTATAAATTAAGATGATCAATACACAATTAGGAGGCAAATGTGAAACAGATTTGAAAGATTCTTAGAGACAACAATCTAATTAGTAACCCTTGAGCATTATAGGATACAGAGAAAGCAATGAAAGGTTTTTAAGATTTGATTATCAGACTAATCAAAACACATTGATTTGTTCCCAATAGAAAATAAGAGGAGCAAAAAATTAATCTCTCATTTCTATATTGATCTCTGTAAGAATACTCCCCGCAGAAAATTTTCTTGTCAGTGTCTCCTATTTTTGATTGGAAGCTTCAACAAGAAGAAGAAAACAGGGAGAACATGCAGTTCTATAAACATTAACTAGAAGTCCTAGTTTTAGGACTTTTATTTAGCCGTGAATGTCCAAAATGTTACAACTCACTTTTACTAGATTTCTTTGATTTGGAACCAGGCTTTGATCCTTTATACCATTTCCTTATTTTGTTGGATATCGTGCGAAGGCTCCGTTTTGCACTAAGAATTGCACGGTTACTTTGAGTTTTCAAAGAAAGGAATGTAGATTGGGCTTTGTGAACTAAGTCTTTCTTCCAATCGCTTTTTCCAGATTGCACATATCCTTTAGTATTTCCCTGCACAGGCAATTTGGTTCTAATTAGCTACGAATAAATTAGCACACCAAAATGGACAAGTTGAAGGAAATTAACCTGCCATATTTGCTTCATACTAATAGAAATTAATTTAACTGCACAATCCCTTCAGCTTCTATAAAACCAAAGCAAGATCAAATCAAAGAAGGAAGAAATGTTATATACAACAAGCCTGTAAAATGTTAGCATTTTAAAGTCATTCAGACATTGCCCTTTTGGAGAAGTATATTTTTTAGTGGTCTTTTAAGAGTGTTTACTAAGTAAATTGTTTTTCAGTAACTCGTTGGGCAGCAGCAGCCAAAATGATCAATGCCCTACATCATTTCACTTTTACACTTCCATAGATAAATTAGAATTCTCAACGCATAATCTCCTCATTCTGCTGTGAACAGATAGATTCGTCTGTAGAGAAACAAAATGGCTTATGAACCTCACTTCACAGTAACCTTACTCCTATGAGAAATACTTCTAGTCATCTTGAAGGTCGCAATCTTGCACAATAAACACACATCGCTGCTGCCATAACAGGTTCAGGCAGAATGCATTGTAACATACCACTACTCCTGTGTTTTGAACCCTTTTGCTTCTCAATTCAAAGATTTATCATAATGAATACTATGTGTTCAGTGGTTTTCATGCATTTTGAATTCTCTACACAACTCTCTATTGTATGTTTTTTTCTTTTGTACTGCTAGATACCTATCTAACAATTACTTGTTTCAATCTGCAGAAAGCCTTGTAGACATAAACAATGTTCACATTAAAGAATGCTGGTAAGATTATAATAAAAGATATGCTCCTCTTTATACCTCCTTTCTGCAAATTTGAACAATACATGAATTTAAAACCAAAATCTTCTCTAGAAATTCCAGAAACATGGAAAAATAACCAGCAGTCACAAAACAATCATTTTTGTTGGAGCAGGTGACAAACTGTCCCCTACATTTCCAGTTCATTTCTCATACATTTCTGGGGCATTTCTTGGTAGAGTCAAAAGTTAGGGAACAGGTGCCCCTGAATCCCGAGAACATCCCTATACAGGGACACTTGCAAAGGCAGGGGATGCATCCCCATGTATCCTTGCAAAACTTGCATTGTTGCTGTCTAATGAGTGAGCTTTGGTTTTGTAAAATACTAAAAAACCAAGAAAGATAGCTGATAGTAAAGTAAAGATTTGATCAGGTGGATGTGAAATATATCAGGCTTTCCACCAACTGTCCATGTAGAGATTCTGAGACCAGAGATGAATCATCATTGGCTACAACTTAAGCCCAACACCCATAGGTGTAGAAGAGGGACTACAATCTAGTATCCCAAACCTCTCCGTTAGACTTCTGGCATATTTGATTCGAATCATGGAAATGAGATGATCATGTTCCTAGAATTCAACACCTAGGCAACAGTGTGGGAGGGTTAGATCAGTCAAGCTAAAAGCTGAACATAATTCTGATTTCACTTGTTGAAGAGTAGTGGCCCCACTAACTACGATGGCAAGATTGTCAGCATATACAAACAAGTCATAATGTCACCACCATCGCTTTTGAGTTTTGACATAAAGATTCAGATTAGAAAGACTTCTTCTGAGTCCAGAATCTTGGAGATGCTGGTCAATTTTTAATATTTTATGTATCAGGCTTGCGGAACTTGCTTAAGCCCATACAATGACTTAATCAACCTGTAGACTAGATGATCATGACCAGGCACTTGAAAACTCTTAGGTTTCACCATGTAGACCTCCTAATCCAAAGTTCCATTCAATAAGGCACCCTTGAGATCTCTCTAATACACTTTCCTTCCAAACTAAGTTGCTATAAAGAAAAGTAGCTAATAAGTGAGCATCTTAGCTGTAGGAGCAAAAGCCTCATAGGCTATCCCCTCCTATTGCAAATATCCTTTTCCAACAAGATGAGCCTTGTACTTATCCAAAGTACTGTCAACTTTGCATTTGACATTATAGACCCATTTGCATTCAATGGGTTGCTTACCGGGAGGCAACTCTACCAATTCCCAGGTATGCTTCTTCATCAAGGCATCATATTCAACCTTCATGGCAACTGAAAAATATTAATGAAAGAGCACAATGAGCATGCTCAATTTTTGGACCTGTGATCTATTTTAGAGAAAAACTCTTTGGGTTTGCCCTTATACCATGCAACAAATGCATTCTCTGAATTTCCAGAAGTAGACTCATCCATCTCTGTTTGCTTGCTTACATTCTTTTTGCAACAAGTATGTGCTAATTTTATCAAAAGTCAAAGTCATATTTTCAGCCAAGAAATGACTCACAAGAGGGTGACAAGCTATTGATGTTTAAAGGCACCATATGATCGTCGTCCATCTTTTTGTTTACAATGTGAGTTGATCCCTTAATTTTTTTTTTTAAGGACATACTTTGACAAAGATCCATTCTCACTGAGTTTGATAGAAAAAAAGTTTTCATATATAAAATCTGGCCTCCTTTGAAATTTCAGTAATTGCTTTTCAAATTATTCCACAGTTTGCTTGCATGTTTAGCATTACAAACGTCCGCAATAAGGAAATCAGACAAATAGTTTTAACCAGTGTTCCAAGCTCAGACTTGGCAAGCTGATTTTTGATTTGGACTTGGACTCGGAGCCCAAACTCAGCAAATTGGAAAACCCAAGAAATTCAGAGATTTTTACGGATTTAAAACTTGTTTCATGCACCCTTTGATAAATAAACCTTAAAGACACAATAACCTCTTCAAATAGAAGCTACTGTGATCACATATACAAGTACACATCGATCAAATAAGTATAAACAGAAATTTTAGCTTAAGGAAATAACACATTTAGATATATAAGTATTGTCAAATGTATACAAAACTCATGGAATATGAAATCCATGGCATCAAAACAAATATCAAAACTAAAAATATAAGTCTATGGCTCAAAGGAGCTTGCATTACTCATCCCAACATCACAACAAGTCATGCACTGATGTCTAAAATAGGTCTTGGATGATGATGTAGCCATGATATTTGCTTGTGTCTCAATGATTGGTGTGCATATTCAAGTGAGGTATTTATTAGTAAAGTTTTCTTGGAGCCTTCAAGACTGCATGTTTTGTTGTCAAGCTCATTAACAAAGAGGACTGGTTAAGTAAAAAGATAAATGATTATGTTCTAGTTTGACCTTAGCTAGGATACTAATAGATGGGATTGTTCTATGATTTGTCTATGTAGGGCATGATTGATACATTTTTGCATACTGAAAATGGCATTTCTTGTCAACTGTGACTTAACTTGTAGTCAACAATACAAATCATAGAACTTGTATTTCTTGCCTATGGCCGTCCTTGTATACTAAACAAGTCCAATGTATGAAACAAGATAATCCTTGATTATGGCTTTGACTATGAAGATGCAGAGATTTGCAACAGGGGATATGTATTTTGTAGGTTTTATGATCATGATTCCTCATTGGCCTATTACTTTCTTAGACTTATAGTTTGATGGGGGTTTAGGGGAAATGCCCAGATGGGGTCGAGGCACAGTGTCCCCAGCGAAGTCAAGGGGTAACGCCCCTTGCAGGGGTCAAGGGGTAGCACCCTCCGTAGGGCCCAGGGGTAGTGCCCTTCACAAGGTCCAGGGGCAACGCCTTGGGCATGCTCCCTATCGTGGTATAGGGCGGGATCGAGGGGTGGAGCCCCCACCACCAAGTCCAAATGAAGACCTTCAAAACCACACAAACCTTCATGGCACACATAGTTTTCATATTTTTTTGTAAATCCTAAATGGGCATGTCATAACATTGAAAGTTTGTAAGTTTTAAAAAAGAAAATTAAAATGGCCAAGTCTCTGGGTTCAGATTTGCCTAGACTTGACGAGTCTAGCAAGTACTCGGCTGCCAAGTCTCCTAGACTCGTCGAGGGTGGCTAGCCTCGGGACTTGCCGAGTCTAGGTGATTTTGGGTGAGACTTGGAACTATATTTGGAAATATTTAACAACAACAAGGCTTCCCTATGATGCTTGTCATAATCCTCAAGGTTTGTTGCAGGTATGGTTTCATTGCTTAAAATTATTTGAGCACACATTTGATACTTTGGAATCGTATCTTGTGACTTAAAATATTAAAATTCAGGGAATTAACTTCTATGACTCCAGTAGAATTCAATTTCAAATATTTGTCATTTGTGAGGCAAACACAAATACATACAGACATAGAAACATTAAATTTTTCAGACTTTAAACCCCCTAGACAAATTTAGATTTTTCACCGACTCAAATTTGTAGAGACTCAGATTTATTTTTACAGGCCAACTGTGTTTGTTTGCAAGTGTTTCACAGACCACACATATTTCTACAGACCAAACCAAAATTTATTCCTTTTATTTGCATCAGCTTAAAAGTAGTTTGACACCTTCAGAACAAGCTATTGAATTTTGTGCTAAAGTCTATTGGATTGCTACTGAAGGCATAGCAGGGTAGGTATAGACTGGTTGAGCTTGTAAAGGATATAGTTGTAATGCAAAGAGTGTCTACAAGTAGGCTGAATATTGTTGGTTGGGTAGCATTGGTTGCTTTGTTTTCATACATTTACCCATGGAGCATGTAATTTTTTCGCATATAATTAATACAGGGAATTTTTCAATTCCTTCTTGTTCTTCCTTAGGATTGTGCTTATGTTGTGTATGCCAGACAATTGTTGGCCGGCTGTTCATTTGACTCACTTACCATATGTATCATCTCCCCTTTGATAATGGTGTGCAATAAAAGGATTTGGCCACCTCCATATTCTTTTTGGATATACAGTTACACCATGGTATTCCAAATAATTTCTAGAAGGAAGGTAAAGGACAAAGCTGATGTGCTATCAGGGAAAAACCATAGCATTAGCCAATAGAAGGACCCATCATCCACGCTTAGGTCCCACAATAAACTGGATTTTTTTATCCATCCCTCTAAACATATAACTTCAAATCTTTTTGAAATGTTACATTACCCTAGGGGCTATATTGTGAAGATATTGGTGGATGCACTCTACAAGAAGTTGGAAATCTGATCAACATTCTTATAATATGAATAATCAATAAATGAGGCTATTGCATAAAGAACACCATTTATTAACCTTGATAACTTATATGATCAAGATGACTGTATTTTTCCTTCAGGTACCTTTTAACACAGCTACTTGATCCTTAATCTATATGGTTACAAGATGAAATTATCCCCACCTTGACCATTTTTCTATAAAATGATAGAAACAAGCACCCATATATACACATGAAAAACCTCAAAGCTTAGAGTTCTTTTGATTTTTATCAAGAAAAACGTGTAGCAATAGTCGAATGCAAAATGTTGTTTTTTACTCACCCAATATTCAGAACAAAATTTATGTGGCAGTAAGCATTACAAGTTTATTCATCAATGTTCATACTTACAAAGGTTGAAGCAATGGGATTGTCATCTTCATCATCTTCATCCTCATCATCACCTCCAAAATTCTGCATATTCATTATATCATCCTTGGAATACATTTTCATATTTGGTGCACCAGGCATGTCCTGTACCAACAATTTAGTACATAAACAAGATTGCTATCTGGATTTATTGTCCTAAATGCAGCTGTCCAACTTTGTCACAAGAAAACTAAAAAAATAAAACTATACTTACAGACATAGATCTCAACATCTTTTCCATCTCAGCTTCTTTGGATGACTTTGGAACAAAAGGCTCCCCTGGTGCTCTATCCTGCAATGTAAGTAAATGAATAAACAACTGCAATCCCATGGAACAAGTCTCATTTCAATTTAATATAATGTTTCAAAGGATAAGAGTTAGATCCCCTGAAATAAATACAAGATAAATTAAAAAAAAACCTCTGCCATCATACTATCAGGTTTACAAACTTGAATGAACTGGATAGAAAATATTGTCAAGTAAGAAGGCTACACAAATGTAAGAATTTGATCCCAAAAATATGGATCTAAAGACTATGGATGAATACAAACAGTGGTGTGCCCCTCAAAGGACAAAGCCTAACAATTGAGAAAGCAAATATCAACCAAAAGATGGCAAATGGGCACAAATAAAGATGTGAGCCACAAACATCATTTTTCCAGCACCAACCATATTCAAATGCTCTTCTCCTCAACTCAGTGAAGCTTTGCAATAACTATTAAATCTGTTGATTATTTACAGACTAAATAAAGAGGAAAATATCAAAGATATGAACAATGTTGTATCAGGAAAGATTGACAAGACAGGAATCTTAAGTATCAGAATCATGAAACAAGTCAATTGTCCTCACCTTTGGAACAGGAGGTGGCTTGTTTGAGCAAGCTTTAGTAAGATCATTACAAAGGAACTTTGATAATGCAGAATTTTGTGGTTCGCTTTTGAATAAAAATTCTGCAACATCAGTATCATGATAGCCAATCACCTGCATTGTATTAAAAGGTCAGAGAATCTTGTGCCATGAAACCTCTTTGTTGATAAAAATATATTCTCCAAACAAACAGAAAATTGATACACATAAGGGAAGAAAGAGTGGAAACAGTCAAAAAAAAAAATCATGTATGTTAATTAGCTGATGCGTCAATGACTCTACTTAAAGTTAAGTAACCTTAGATGTCCTGAGTTTCCACTGCTGTGGTAGTCTAACGATCTAGAATATAATTTACCACAAGAACAGGTTCTAATAAAGGTCTAACAATTCTCACCAAAATCACTTTTCACAGAGACATGCACTATAAAGGCCTAGCTGAATTTATCCATTTATCTTAAGACATGCACTTTAAATTCAGGCCTCTCTATGGTTGCGAAAACTCTAAAATATTGTCACTACTTTAGATTAATTGAGAACAAGAATCAAATATAATTAAATTTGACTGGAATAAAGACAACCAAAAATGAGTATGCATACTTTATACACGCCTCCAGAATAATTCCAGCAACAGAATGTGAAAATCAGAAAATCAAATTATTTGCCAATAGTAAATACATGTAACTGCATTCCATTTCATTGGATTAGAAAGAAAGAAAATATTTAACCACAAATAACCTGAAAAAGGTCACTGGGACTCGACAAGAAAAAGAGAAAAATAGCATGCAAAAACAAATGAAATCAAATATGAAGCTGAAATACAGAAGGGCTGTGAGCCAATGAGTTCAGGTTTAAATCCAAGCATCTGCACAAAAATGTGAAATCATCCAAAGCCAGTGCATTACTTGAAACAGCAAAGTCTTAAAGTTCATCATCTAAAAGGAAGTACGGACACAAAAGTTTGCAATATGCAGCATTTTTTTAATGTAACAAAAGAATGCATTAAATTACAACGGGCAAGATGTTACAATATCTAATCAGGACGTGAAGTGCAAATGATCTCTTAATAGATATCCATATGATACTAAGCTTATGTTGAGTTAGTCCTCCTCTTACAAGAGATGTTCTATCCACTTCAAATAAAATACCAAAATATAATCTAACCCAATGACTATAAATTTATATCCTTCTCTAATAAGAAATTTCCTATCCAAATCAAGCTTTGATCTCTAATTCTAATTTCAAAATGATGAGAGTTTCAGGGAATTTCTAGCTGTGATGCTAACTACCAATTTTCCTCTAAATGGTATATAATACTGCAAACAACTCTCCTTCAATGCTCTGACCATATCTAGCATCTTGAGATTACTTACATGATAGCTTTAACTTCTACATGCTTTAAATTTCTTCCTCTGAGCCTTGCCTTCTCATTGCATATTAACATCTGAATCATAATAAAGGTCAAGAACCTATCACACGGTAATTTGTACTGGAATTTGAGGATTTAATCTACTTAAAGAGATTTACCATGTTATTGTACAGTAATTAATTACAATTTATTAATTTTATTTAATTAGTTATGCATTTGTACTTCTTTATTGTAAGAGGATGTCTTCACTTTTTTTATTTCAAGCTCAGTGTAAGCTGAAATTGAAGAAGCCTTTAAATCTTTCTCTATCGTTCTATTGCTTTCTTGTTTTATTCTTAAGTAGAGCTCATGGGATTTCTTAAGGAAGAACCTAGGGCTTCTTGGTTTGGAATACGCAAGAAAAAGAGATTGTCTGTAAAGCTTTGATTCAGAGATTTTATTCAATTTGGTGGTGCACTTTTATGCCAATATTCTGTATTATTTTGTGAGCTTGCTCTGGTAAGTTACATATTTAAGATCCTATGACAATTATTTATACCAACAAAACATAGCAAAATGAAAATCATGTAGTCATATTAGTTTCAACTTAGAAGTGGAACAAACAAACTAAGGTCAGGAGAACACTCAAATTTGTTAAGATTAGTTATGTCTTCCATTGGCTTATGATTGATTATTGACTGAACAATATGACACAATGATTCCTTAAATAGTATTTAAAACCTAACACAAGAGTACAAAATATGCATACCTCTTGACAAGCCCGTTCTATTGTCTTGCATTCCGAATTACACTCTCCCTCTTCTTCGTGTTCAACAATCTGAGCACACAATGTATAGCCAAACTTGTCAATCTTAATAAACAATAAACACATAATGCAATTTATATCAAAGAATGCTTATATGTTTACATTAAACTAGGGAATTCACTAATAAAATCAGATGATGGAGAACTATATACTAACAGTTTAGTGTCCTAAGTTAAGGGTTTTTCATTGACAATAAGGACAAAAGTCCAAAGGAAGACTGTCCACATTTTTTGAAGGAATGTTATTATCAGCAATAAGGCATAATTGGAGGAATATGGTTTATCAAGTTTACCAATATTGCTTTGACTCCTCAAAGATCTTTTAACATATCCTGAAATTTCCCTGCCCAAAATCAATATGAAAATATGGTTTATGGTTTCACTATAACAAAAAAGCATTAACAGGGAATATACTAGGCTAGATATGGTATATTGAAGGAGTGGATTACTAAACTCAATATTCCTTTTGATACAAAGCCCAGAATATGTCCATTTGCCAAATATTGTACCACATGAGATCTATATAATAGATGGCTTGCACATCTCTCACTGTAGTGGGACCTAAGTTAGTTGTTCAGGTTTGGAAAAGAGTACAAGGATCCAGTACAGGATTTCGTGATTTTTTTGAGCCCCATGTTTGATATGGCTGTACAAAAAATATAAAGATTATAGCCAAATAAACAAAATTGATCATAATATTCTTAAAATAAACAAAATGCTAGTAATAATTGATTTTGAATTTATCCAAGAGAAGAGGAGGAATAGCATTGCAGAATTATGGATTATTCCGTGGATTAGGAGGAAGTTGTTGACAGCTTGATGGGTGGAAGGACAGGCAACTTGGTGTCCAGGGAGGTGGTGGAGAAGTTCAAGCTAAAGAGGATCAAACATCTTAGGCCATACAAAGTCTCATGGTTGTAGAAAAAGAATCAACTATTGGAAAATGAACAATATTTATTAAATTTTCAAATTAAAGCAAATAAGGATGAAATATTATGCAATATTATGCCCATGGATGCTTGCCATTTTTTATTGTAAAGACCATGGCAATATGACAAGAGTTGTGCATGATGGCAAGATGAACATCTACACCACTGTAAAAGATGGGAAAGAATTTGCATTGAACCCATTGAAGGACAAAGGAGAGGAAGAGGACCGTAGTCCCAAAGCATGTTTGGTTTTGGGAAAACTATTTTTAAAAGATATTGACGAGAAAAGAATGTGTTGTAATTTTATTCTTGAGCTTGCAGAACTTGAGATAGCAAATGAACAAGATGAAGTTTAACATAAATGAAGAAATTATTGGAAGAATATGGATTTTTTTTATGAGTTATTAAATGTGTTGCCACCCATAAGAAGTATTAGTTATCACATGGATTTAATTCCTTGAGCAAGCTTACCAAACAAGGCAGAATATGGGATGACACCAATAGAGAACAAGGAAGTGAAGAAGCAGGTCCAAGAGTTGTTAGATAAAGGTTTGATAGGGGAAAGTTTGAGCCCATATGCAATACCAATAGTATTAGCACCCAAAAAGGATGGTTAATGGCACATATGCTCAAATTCATGTGCCATCAGCAAGATAATATTGAAGTACTAGTTTCCATTACCCCAAATGGATGACTTGATGGATTGAGCCAAATTTTTCATAAAAATTGACTTAAGAGTGGATATCATTTGATTCGGACTAGAAAAAGGGGTGATCAAAGGATCACATTCAAGACAAAGGATAGGTTGTATGAGTGGTTGGTTATGCCATTTGGATTGACCAATGCACTGAGCAATTTCATGAGGTTGATGAAAGAGGTGTTGAAGCCATTTCTAGTAAGTTCATGACTGTTTATTCAGTTGACATTTTAATTTTCAATAAAATAAGGAGAAACATTTGAAGCAATAAGGTTAGTTTAGCAGAGATTAAAAGAAGAAAAGTTTTTTTATCAACTTAAAGAAGTGCAATTTTATGAAAAACAAACTAATGTATTTGAGATTTTCCATTACCCCAGATGGTTTGAGAATGGATCCAAAAAGGATGAGAGCCATTGTAGAGTGAGTGGCCATCACCAAAAAGTATATTTGAGGCAAGAAGTTTCCATAGCTTAGCAAACTCCAATAGAAAATTTATACAAATTTTCAGTAGCATTTTGTGCACCTATCACAAAAACCATAAAAGGTGGTAGGAATGAATTTCAATGGCAGCAGTAGCCAAAAAAAGCTTTCAGCTTTTGAAGGTGAAGGCAACAAAATAACTCACCTTAGCATTTTTTGGATTTTGACAAAGTGTTTCAAGTAGGCTGTATGCAAGTGGTAAACAATTGGAGGGTGCTTAAGCCAAGAAGGAGCCCCTTGTTTATTTTAGTGAAAAGTTAAATAAAGCTAAAAAGAAGCACTTGGTCTATGATCAAATTTTTTATAACATTATACGAACACTTAAGAAGTGGAGATACTATTTGCTACCAAAGGAATTTGTCCTATTCACAAATCATAAGGCATTGCAATACATAAACAGCCAAGATACACTCAATCAAATACACATGAAATGGGTTGAATTCCTTCGAAGCTATTCACTTATTTTGAAACATTGAAGTGGTAAATCGAACTGTGTAGTTGATGCATTAAGTAGAAGATGCATGTTGTTGAAAGAAATGACAATAAAGGTTGCTGGTTTTGACTCTATAAAAGACCTGTCTGAAAATGATTCAGATTTCAAGCAGGCATGGGTGGCATGCAAGATCCCAACAGGCAGAGATAAGACAGCATGGTTAGATTACTTCATTCAGGAAGGATTGTTGTTCAAGGGAAAGTGTTTGTGTATACCTCAAGCATCTATGAGGTAAACTTTAATAAGGGAGAAACATAATGGAGGCCTAGTTGAACACTTTGGAACAGACAAGACGTTGACAGGGTTAAGTGAAAATTATATTGGCCAAAGATGTGTACAAATTTAAAGAATATCATGCAAAATTGCAAAATTTGTTAATATGCAAAAGGCAAGAGCCAAATACCAGGTTATATCAGCCTTGACCTACACTAGATAAGCCATGGGAGGATGCAAGTGTGGACTTCGTTCTTGGGTTACCAAGGGCAAGGACTCAAAGAGGTAAGGATTTCATTTATGTGGTATTAGATAAATTTTTCAAATTGGCACATTTTAATCCATGTAAAAAGTCAAGTGATGCCACACATGTTGCCACAATATTTTTTAAGAAGATAGTTAGACTCAATGGATTACCAAAAAGTATAGTTTTGGATGGAGACACTAAATTTGTGGACCACTTTTGGTGCACTTTGTAGAAGAAATTAGACACCAAACTGAATTTCAGCTCAATCTATCACCCCAAACCAATGGGCAAATAGAAGACTAGGTAATCTGTTGAGATGTTTTGTTGGAAGAAAGCCCACTCAATGGGATTTGATCTTGGTATGAGCAGAATTTACTTATAAAAACTTAGTTAACAAGAGCACAGCCAAAATCGCTTTCCAAATTGTGTATGGGTATAGCCCAAGGGAAGTGGATGACTTGAGAAATACTACTGAGTTGGGTAGAAAAAGTGTTGTAGCATAAGATTTTACTAATTACTAATTAGATACATGAGTTGCATCAAGAAGTTAAGAAGAATTTGAAAAAGAATACAATGAAATACAAGCAGCATGCAGATCTTGAGAGGAGGGAACAAGAATTTCAAATTGGAGACTTGGAGTTATCTCATTTGCAAAAGGAAAAATTTCCCCAAGGGACCTAAAATAAGCTGAAATGGGAGAAGATTAAGCCATGTAAGGTCTTACAGAAGTTGACATCCAATGTATATGAGATAGGGCTTCCTAAAGGTATAGACATTTCACCTATTTTCAATGTTGCTAATTTGTACCATTATTATGAAGGGCAAACTAGTAAGAAAGAAGGTACAAATCTTGATTGCCAAAAGGAAGAATGGGTATGGCAATTGCCTAAAAGGAACAAGATGAGTTAAAATAGTAATAGATTCATAAGTACTCAAGAAAACAAGGGGAAAGGAATACAGTACTTGGTCAAGTGAAAGAGCAAGGCAGCAAACAAAGCAACCTAGATGAATGCATTTGAGGTTGTCAAGCATGGATTTCAGTTCCAGACTTCGTAAAATATTCATGAGTCTCAAAACTAATGGAACATTCCACTTACCAAATATGTCTAATGCAAGAGCATCAGGCTCACCTACAATCCTCCACCACCCAAAAATGGTGGTCATTCAATTTTGGTTTTTTTGTCCTAATTCTGTGTGTGTTTTCAAGTTGCTACTTGTCCATTTGTGGTTCCTAGCTGATTGGTTTACGCAGTTTCCTTGTCGGGGCCCACATGCTGACTTGATTGTTGGAAATCGTATGGATGTTCAATCTACACTAAAACCTCTTCTCGCATATGTTACTAGGAACTGCACCCTTCTTTGAAGCATTTGTCTCTTTTGTGTTGGAATCAATGCTGTCTTGTGTGGGGTCAACCTCTAAGGACGTGGACTTTGCTTTATCCCCAAGGCATTTCTTCCTTCTCTATTGGGCAATTCAGATGGAGTAGTGGATGTCTATCACCTACAGTTTCTGAAGCAGATACCATTTGCTGCAACTGCTGACAGGCATTTCCTTCATTTGCCTATTACTGATCATTGTATTACCATTCACTGCAGTTTTCTATCAGGCATTTTCCTTCATTTACCTATTCCTGACCATGGGTAGAGCATTTTATGGCTGGCAGGGGTTTCTTTTCCTAGGTGGCAGATATCCTCTATTAAAAAAATGTGTGAAGTTCTGCTGGCCTTTGTGGGCTCATGACAACCAAGCAGAAACAACCAGGCAGAAATGTTGGAGAGATTCTGATTTATTTTGAAGATCCCTGTGACTGGACTGCGTGCCTCTAGGCAAGTTATAATCTGAATTCTGACCAACAAATTCTAGACTTTGTTGTTTTCATATTGTACATTGCAGATTGGTTGTGTGTGTGCGAAGTTGCTAGGATCGGCTTCCTTTCACTGGGCTCCCCATCCTTGTCTGTATGACCATCAGTCCTCATGATGTAGGTAGTGATATTTTTTCCATTAGGCACCCATCCCATAGGCAGAGTCTTCTTCTTGTTCAGCTCACATATGTCTTGGACAAAATCACCCTCTGAATTTAGTTCATGTTTATTGAAGTACAAAGGTTGCATTTATGTGCTTCACATAGTTAATATCCACATTATGTGTATGTGATGGTAGGTATTACAATTTGCATCCATGCTTTTTCTTTTGATGTATTGGAAAATTTATAAATGGTCCAATTATATTGATTCATTCCATATTTTCATAAGTTTTTATGGGATTAATGGTAGAGCTAGGAAATCGATCAATAAAATATGTTCATTGGGTTGTCTTTTCTACTTCAATGCTATTAAACGGTAACAACACATGTATTTATTTTCAAATTTTAAATAAATATCTTAACTTAATTTTTCAAATTCACAAAATACCAGACTTTTGATTTGATTGAGGGTACAGAAAATATCCCAAAGCAAGAACTACAATGAACAACATTCCACTCAAGTTTGAAACATGCCCGGGGTAAAATAATAGAAAGGCCAACAACATTAAGCAGTTCACATGAATATGCTTGACAAAAAATCCACTATAGTTTGATGTAAAAGGATTAAATAATCAAATTGCTCTTCCATGCTGACAGAAGCAGAAAAGCTCAAATTAATAGGCTGGCATATAGTGAAATTTTTTTAACTCAATTTATTTATTTATTTGCAACTTTTGAAAGCAGCAAGCACCAGCTTTGCCTCAGCTGCTCAGGATCCCCCTGCCTAGGTATGCAGTAGGTTCATCAGTAGCAACATTTGACATGAGATCAGAACCCAATTTGAACAGGATAAAGGTAGATTTACAGGAAGGTGTTGAGGAGAGAACTTGGTAACATAGAGTGGGACTATTCTCAATTGTTTAGTAAATCATAGCAATCAACAAATAAAGGAACAACACATTTGATTCTAGATTTACATCTTGGAATTCATCCAATCAATTAGCTATCATTTACATAGAATCTTAATGAGGCTTGAACTACTCAATGACTATTGAAAGATTTATGTTGCGAAATATTTACATTTGTTTCATGGTGTCTGCTTCTCTGTTATGTGCTATCATTATAGAAATGACTTGGGTTCCTAATTATGGTACAGTTAATGGCCCAATAAATTTCAATTTAACCATCTTGATCAAAGGACAAAATTATTGGTGTTTGCTATCCTTTCTATTGCATGATTTACAAGCATGGATCGACTGTGGACAAATTCTTCCCTGGCTTGGTCAGAAGTATTTCTTATCATGATCACTTGCGGCTCTCCTTAACTGGCAAGCAAGAGAATATCATCATCTAGGACAATAAAAATCTGTTTTCTGTGTTGGAACTGGCTATTTATATTCACTCCAAATTATGCAAACCAGGAAAAGAACTCGACTTGAAAAAAGCCATAAAAACAGAACTGACAAGAAAATGGAAGAAGAAACAAGTTCAAAGATGAAACCCAAATTCATTGCTGAAATGGAGTAACAAATGAAGCATAACTTGGAGAGAAGATAGCTTACACCTCAAGACATGGGATGGTTTAATTACATGAAAAAAGGGAGATAAGCACCATGCAGAAGACAACAAGAAAAGGAGACATAAAGAATTCTCTCAATATTAGACTCTTATACCCCAACACACCATCTGCTCAGTCCAGAAAAATACATCTTTAGGGTGGCATGAGCAATTGTAGAGGAATTCTCAATAAAACTTATAGACAATGCCTATAGTAATCAGTTGAAGCTGGATGATTTTAAACACCTCTTTCAAGGCATTGATGTCTAGAAATAGGACCAACTGGATCTACTCCACATGAATTGTTTGGCATTGATCAAGCTTCTAAAAGGTTTCAAAATTCAGCATGATGGAATGCAAGAACATATTGTTCATCTTCAGAGGAGTTATCTTGAAATGTTGAAATTAACCAAGGAGATCAAGAACACATGAGCATCATTGTGGCACATAGAACTGTGGCCATGAACTACACTCCAGCTGTCCCGGAGGAATTCTCAATAAATCTTTAAGACTGAATTGGTCATGATTTTGTCTTTTTACTTTTCCAGAAGTTTTATAAGACTATGCTTCAATTTTCTTGTCTTCCTCAGATGTAGAGGTTGAAAATTTGTAATCAAATAACACAATTTCTTGAAAAGAACAAGAAAGAAAAAGGCACCTTCAATTTGTCACCGTCTTCCACAATATCAAGATGGAGGAGCCAATCACCTTCATGCTTCTTCAGACTACAGATATTCTCTGCTACTTCTATAATTTGGTACTCTGAAAGCTGCAAAGAAAACAAAAAAACCCACAATCATATAAGATAGCTTTGTTGATGCCAACCTTCAATAGTTTAGCATCATTACATTCTCAACTTGGAATCCTAATATTAATATTTAAACACCTAAAAAAGTAAATCCATATCATTTAGCAGGCACAAAGTTTCAAGGATTTGACATTTGATTTTAGGAAGATATATACACAATTGTTTGGATATTTAACATTACATTTAAGGGATATCTGTACAGCATACACAAATCATCCAAGATTTAACTTTACAAGTTGAGCAGTGGAGATGCCTATCCAATTAAACTCAAAACCTCATAATTAAACAACACTGAAAATTGGCACCAACATCAAAAACTATTCATCCTACATTTGCTCAACTTTGAATCCTGGCATTGTCATTTAGTAAATAAAAAAAGCAATTAAATTGGCATTCAGTTTCTGATGGTCAATATTAGATCTTCCAGAGCTTTACCCACAAATTTCCCAACATTGGATATTAGAATTTGAATATATTTATCCACATATTTCAATGATTTAACATCACAACTCAGGAAGATTAACACACAAAACTGCCAAAAGTGTAAGATTAGAACTAAGGGTTTTCTACACAATTAAGCAAAATTACCAATAAAATAGTATTACGCTTGAGGAGGTTTATACCAAAAAAAATCCAAACCCCCCACAATCAAAGAACATTGTTGCGTTGGAGCCAACTTCAAACCTAGGGCATACCATAATGCTCTTTCGAATCTTAATATTATTATTTTAATAATAAAAATAGCATATCCATATCATTTATCATACACAACAGTTCTGATACTGAACAGTAGAACTCCAGGAACTTTACCCACAAATTTTCTGGGAATTGACATTAGAGTTGAGAGAGATCTTCTGCAGAAAAAAATTGAGATTTGATGTTAGAACCTGGGGATATCCTATGCAAAAGAAATTCTATGGTTTGATATTTGAAGTCAGGGAGATCCCATGTAAAAAATTTCTAGACTTCCCTTGATCAATAATGATATTGTAATTTCCCAGGGTCTCAAATGAGACTTGAACGTGGAATTAAACAGCACTACACTGTCATATCCAGATACATGATATTATGTCTAACTGTGAATATCTAAAGTCTTTATCTTCCAAAATTTGGCATCAGAACATGAAGAGATTTATGCACGATCATGCAACTGTCTTATATTAATGTCAACATCAATTCTATGTCATCCCACATGGTTTGATTTCATATCCTATTATTATTGAGAAGGCAAAGCATTTCCAATGCACAACACTAGAACTTGGAGATTTACAAGATAATTTCTGAAAATTCCAATTCAAAATCAAGGAAATTTAAGTACAAATTTTTCCAACTTAACACTACAATTTGAGGACATTTGTGCAAATATTTCCTAGATTTAACATGACAATGAACGAAGATTTATGCACAAAAAATTTAAGATTTAAATAAGAACACTACAATTCAGTAGACTCAACCACACAACTGATATTAAAACCTATACTCAAGGACACACGTAAAGAAACTTTTGAGATTCAACATAAAATATTGAGGAGATTTATGCACAAAGCTTAAAAAATTTAACATTAAAGCACAAGGATATTTATACACAAAATTTCTGATACAGCCTTTAGAACTAGGGGAGATTTATGCCAAAAAATTCCGATATTTTAACTTCGTAAATACTAGTATTATTATTTGAAGTTCTAAAAGTTAAAAAAATAGGAAAATACTGCTATATTAGCACCAACTTCAAAACTAGGTCATTCAATATTTTTTTTAAATTGGGGGTAAACGCTTTCGACCAGAGCTATGAACCAGTGAGGCCACAAACAGGGGACCCACATCCCCAACATGAACACTCAACAATAACACCCCAGTGAAGGTTTGAACTTTGGTGGCAAGAACCACAATGCCAAAATTTAACCATCACATTATACCATTATTGGCAGTAGGCCATCCAATATTATTTGCATTCAATAACTGATGTTATTTTTTTACAGTAAAAATGAAAATTCATACCACCTAGTGGGCACAAAATTTCCAGTACCCAACAGTAGAAAATTGGAAATCTATCTACTTAATTTCCTAGATTTGACATAAGAATTCAGGAAGATTCATGAAACAAAATTGCTCAAAGTGCTTTTGGCATTAGATAGGGAAATTGATACGCAATAGCTCCTATATTCGATATAATAGTCTGCACTTTAACTTTAAAATTCTGGCGAACCTATGCCTTTAGGAAAGACTTATGCTCAGGTTTTCTGATACTCAACCCTATAAATTCAAGGAGATCTATGAAAAAAATTTAAGATCTGAAATTAGATTTGGGAAGACATGCAAAAATTTCCAAGATTTGGCATTAGATCTTGAGCAGATTTTACAAAAATATTGAGATTTGATATAGGAACTAAAAATAGCTGTGCAAAAAATATACAAAATAACATTACAAGTCATGGGAACTACTACAAAACAATTTTGGAGATTTACTACAATAATTGAGGAGACTTATGCTTAAAAAGTTCTTAACTTTGACGAACTCAATAAGATTCATGCACAAGAAAAATACAGAGAGATTTATGCACAGAATTTCCAATATTTAACAGCAGAACTAAATGGTATTTATTATATATGCACAAACTTTCTAAATTTGAAATTAGAACTCCAAGAATTGCGTACAAATATTCAGAGACATGAGACTAACAATAAGAGAGATTTTTGCCAGTAATCTCAAAACTAGAGCATCCTAGAAATGACTCTAAATTATATTCAAACAGGAAGAATAGCATATCCCATGGTGTTGAGACTTGGACTCGGCAAGCTGTTTTTGACCCAGACTTGGTTGTAAAACATAGTCAAAACTTGGCAATTAGAAAAATATAGAATATATGAAAAACGGTTTTAATGGTTTTGTTTTAAAAAGTTTGAATTGATTTTCATTTTCCTTTTTGCTGACTTGGCCAAGTCTGTGAGTTAAGGTTGCAGACTTGCCAAGTATACAAATCAATGCTGAGTCTCACCTCGACTGACTCAGATTCAGATTGGCAAGTTCTTGCCAAGATGTCTACACAATGGCATATCCAAGCTAGTGAGTAGACTACTCAATGCTAAAACTTAGAGATTTATGAACAATTTTCAAAGATTTAAGATTCGAGTCCAATTGGGGACAAGTTTGTGAACTAGGAAATTAGAAATGGGGAGATTTGTCATTTAAGTATACAAGTACTGCAATTTAACATTGAAACATAAGGGAAATTAATTCACAAATTTTCAAACATGTACATTGAAACTCGGGCATATCTGTAACCAAAGAAAATTACCATCCGAACTTGGAAAGGTTTATGCACCAAACCTCTGAAATTTAATATATAAAAAAAAGAGAGATTTTATACATGAAAATCTGAGATATGGCTTTCAATTAGGGAAGACTTACACATAAAACTTCAGAGGTATGGAATTCAATTAGAGAAGATTTATTCACAAACCTTCAAGATTTTGCATTGAACTCAGGGAAATTTATGTACAAACTTTTGAGATTTGACATTAAAACGAGTGGAAGCTTATACATAAAATTTGAAAGGTTTAAAATTTTCAAGAATGAGGAATTATACATAGACTTTCAACTTCTTAAGTTTGCAAATATTGAGAGATTTATCTACAAATTTTGAGCTTGAACATTATAACTTAAGTTATTAATAGATACATAAAATTTCTCAGATTTAATAATTGGAACTAAAGAGATCTATGCTAAAAAATTATGAAATATAAAATTAGAACTTGGGAAGATTTATTCACAAAATATTTGGGAATTTAACATTAGAATCCTGTTAAAGCACATGCATGAATAACATTAGAATTGTGGAAAAATTGTACACAAAACTTTCGATATTTCAGGGCATCCATGATATCACCAAGGAATTGAGAGACTAGGAGAAGGCAGTGAGCGGTTTTCCAGAATGAAACACTAAATGAGCAGGCATCCATTAATGACATATTCTACACGTACATTTCTGGCTAATGTTTTAATTGCAAAAAACAAAAAAAAAAGGCATGCATAAAATCCCAAATTTAACACCAAAAATGGTGGAGACTTCTATACAGAATTTCTCACATTTAACATTCGGGTATGGAAAGAGTTATGCACAAAGATTCTGAGGTTCAGGATAAGAATTTGGGCACATTTAGCCTTTTGGGCACAAAGTTTCTGAGGTTCAGGATAAGAATTTGGGGACATTTAGCCATTTGGGGGCAAAGTTTCTGAGATTTAATGTTACATCAAAGCAATTTATGCACAAGATCTAACAAATTTAAAATTAGAATAAATTCTAAAAATTGGAATTATAGCTTAAGGAGATTTATGTACAAATCTTCTGAAACTTGACGTTAAAAATGATAAAAATTTGAGCACAAAGTTGAAATTTAACAGTAGGATTTGGAGAACTTTATGCACAAATCATGTGTGAACTAACATGGAAACAATGGAAATTATGCACAAACTTTACAAGACTTCATCACAACTTGGGCAGATTTATGCACAAGCCTTCCAGTCTTAACATTATAATTCCTATAAGCCACCACTTGTAGCGGAGTTGGCTGGGGCTTAGGGTTTGCTCTCTTGAGGTCTCAGGTTCGACTCCTGCTTCGTAGTGTGAATGGCTAATGGGGTCAGTTACAAAGTGTGCCAGTGGCCTGCTCTGTTGACCTGGGGTATAGGACTGGACTTAATTTATAAAAAAAAAACATTATAATTCCTATATACAAAATTTCTAGGATTTATATAAGGAGGTTTAGGAAACAAATTTATAAAATTCAATATTTTTATAAATCAATTTGAAATGTCGATTTTCTAAATTTCTCTTGCACTGCTTTTTCCAGAAGTGTTTCATGAAAGCTTTCTAAACATTAACGTTAAAATTTAGGTTAGTTTTTCACAAAGTTTCTGAGATTTAATAATATACCTTCAAAAGATTTGAGAGCAATAAGTTATATTTCTTACATAGGACATTGGCATTAAGGTGAATTGTGCAATAATTTCTGAATTGAACAATAAAATATAAATAAATTTGTTGGTAAATTACTAAATAACATTCGTAACATAAACAACCCAGAATGGGTGAATTAAAGCTCTTGTCAAGTAGTTGAGAGATAATGGCTTTCACAATAAAGCACCAGGTTGAAATGCCCGGGAGACTTGATAAAGTGTTTAATTGGATAAATTACAGCATCCAACCCACAGACTGAAGCACACAAGCCCAAACCAACAAGGCCAGGTGCACATACACGGATAAGATACCTCTTTTTCCTGACATGTAAGCCCACAGTTGCCCACAAGGAAAATTTACCAAACCCAAAAAAATATTAAAACTGGGTAGGAATTATGGATAACATATATGAAATTCAACCTTAAATCTTGGGGACATTTGTGCATGGAACTTTCTGAAACTTAACATTAAAAATCCAGAAATTCATCCACAAGCTTTTGGAAATTTCACATCAGAATTTGGGTGCATAAATTTATGAAATTTAACATTAGAGATCAAGGAGATCTATTCAAAAAACTTCAGAAAGGTAAAAAAAACCATGGAAAATTTATGCATAAAACTTTGAGATTTGTGCACAAAATTTCTAAAATCTAAGAATACATCTGAGAATAATTATCAACAGTTTTTTTAGTCTTGAGACTGGAACCATTGTATGCACAAATCTTCTCACTTTAAAAATTATATATAAGTGGAATGAGATGAGTTCAAGTCGTCAAAGTGTTGTAGCTTCCAAAGTGAAGGATTGTATTAAAATCCGGGATTTTGAACATGATATATTGTTAATGTTAGATAAAATTTCGTATCCGTTTGGTTGGATGTCGTGGAACATAAGTATGCAAGTCTCTGGCAAATTTGAAAGAAGAGATACCCCTAAGTTATAACATCTAAGTTAAATATCACCCTCAGAGGGAATTTACAGTTATGCTTTTATTTTTTAAAATGACAAAAAAACAAAAAATTATGGAGATTTCATAAAAAAATTCTGATATTTTAGATTAGAAAAAAAAAACGTTTATTAAATAAGCGAATAAGACCAACAACATAATACCGGACTGGTGAAAACTTCTGAGGTTTAACACTATAATTGAGGAGATTTAAGGGCAAATTTTCACATACAGTTTAAGTCCAAATTCTCTGAGATCTAACACAAAACCTACGTCGACATGAACTCAATAACCTACTGCAAGAATTAAGCCTAAATTTCTAAAACAGAGGAGAATATGCACAATAAATTATTCAATGAATAAACTACCTTTTGGGGGGCGATTCGATTGCGCTTTTCTGTTACTTGACGGTAAAGCTGCTGAGAGATTTGTTCGCAAACTCCACATTTGATGAAAGGAATATCTTCCTTTCGAGCAATCGCATTTTGTTTTTTAGGGCCTCCAAATGCTCTGCCAGAAAATACTGTAACAACTATAACAAATATCAAGGCAATTAATCTCAACAAAGCCATTGTATTTGCCATCTAAATCCTTTCTGCTACAGGTGATAGTCTCTGCGATGTATATTCACTGCATATCTAAATCCTTTCTGCTACAGGTAATAGTCTGTGTGATGTATATTCACTGCATATATGCACTTGTGAAGTAAATTTACTCTGTATATGTACTCATGACATTTTTTAATTTTTCCAAATATGTGTGGTCTTTGCCTTGTATGTTGACTGCGTGTCGACTATTACAGCTGCCATGAGTCCAGTCAATGGAGTATTTGAATGGCATTAAATTTTACGCCTATTGGTTCCCCTGAATTTGGAGACTTTGTGATTGGTAGAGAAAGGTAGTAGTGGAAAATAATTGGTTCCTGTCTATTTGGATTCTTTTTGATTGGTCTCGAGGGTTTAGTATGATGTAATAAGTATGCAGGTGGGGCCCTTGTTTTATTTTACGTTACGGTGAGTTCTATGTGAGGAGGCTTCTTGTTGTTTCCGAAAAAACGTGCCAACGCATTGCCCCATGCGAAATTTGTTTTTTAAATATAGCATTTTTATAATTGGTTGAGGTTGGTCAAGTTAACAAATCAAGTTGGTCAGGTTATAAGGTTATCAATCTCTTTTTATTTAGTAGGGACATGAACATATACTTTGTCATATATGCAAATTTTATTTATATTTCTTTTTACAAACAATTCCAGTATCAAAAGTATTTATTTCAAAGAGCGAAGATTTAAGGAGTAATTATGTCATATATATATATAAGTTGTTTTAGTATTTTAATAAAGAGATGGTGTTTAAAGAATATATAAGTTGTATATAAAATTTGATTGTTTCTTCTTTTGACTTGTAGTCAATGTTTAAGGGTATCTATGTCTCACGTGGCAACTATTGACATTAGAATGCAAGTCAAATGGATAACTATACTAGACATGAAAAATATTTTTGTATTTCTTTTACTTAGAGACATAATTTAGCATGTCCTATTTTTGTAATAATCTATGTAATGGACTAAATTTCCTATTTCATATTTCATGCATCTCCCTAGGTCCAACTTTGTGCGTGTTATCTTCCTCTTCTTTCCCTTGTGTATATATAAGGTCCTTGAAGTCTAAGTTTGAAGGCATGCTTAGTCTTCGAAGTGTTTCTCAATCATTGGAGGTTTGGAATTCCTCATCCAAGAATGCCTTTTCATCTAACTTTCCCTTAGCCTTGACCAGACTTTCAAACTTCACCATCCCATCATGTTTCTCCACTCAACTCCACTTTTCCTCTATGCATGTTGAAGTGTTAGAATAATCCATCAAAGCATACCTCACATATGTCCCCTATCTTCATTCCTTTCTCTTATTGAGCTCTCAAAGTTGTCCATCATGTCATCCCTTTCCTCTAAAACCAACTCTTCTCCCTTGCCTTGTTGGAGTTTCAAACTTGTCCTTGTTATCATACCTCTAGCTTGAATTATGATGTCTAACAAGTCGTAAGATTCATGAAGTATCTTCAACTCACAAACTTTGGCACTCTTGTATTTTTTCACTATTCACCTCACTTACCTCCTTGCACAACCACACCACCATTAATGCTCAAATGGATGACATGTCTTTTAAAAGGTTTTCCACAAGCTTAAAAGAACCATTTAATAATGGGGATGTGGATTGATGTGTACCTCCAACACTACAAATGAAGAGTGGCCTTGGCCGCCATTAATGCAATAGTTATGTTTTCAAACCCTATGGGATCTCTCACTATTTTTTCTAAGCACATTTGTGGGCCACAAATATTTCCCCATACTTCTTGTGTATGTCCAAGGGCACATGACACAATTTCAAGTGTAGCTTAAAGGAAAATGTCACTTATTGGGTATGGTTGTTATTATGTGGAGCATGATCAGACTTGGTGCTTATATTTTGATCCCTTTACCCGACATGTTTTCCCCCCAAATCAATCAATGAAGGAATGCAAGAGGGGCAGAGCCTCCACCCCTCTTGCAAGGTCTAGGGGGTATTATCCCCTCACTAGGTTCTAGGGGCAATTCCCCCAGTGGGGGCTGCTAGGGGCAATGCCCCTGAAACAAAAATTGGTTAATATTTTAATAAGAAATTTGTTGCACATTTTTATTTTTTTAAAAGGTGCAACACACCCATATTATTAGGGGTAAACAATTTTGACCAGAGTTATGAATTGGGAACAAGAAACCACAAGAAACTACCAAGCCCATGAGTGCAATGGCCTGCGAGCATGTTGGCCCAGCGAGGCCTTGAACCCTGGTGGTTGTCACTACAACCAAGTGACTTGACCATCGAACCACGCCCTTATCGGCATTGCACATTTGTATTTGAAAATATAGTTAAAAGTAGTTTCTTGTTGCGAACAAGAAATGAACTGTCACAACTTTGATCAATCATGTTTTGGTTTTATTTTCCTTCTGCTACATAGATCAATTATTGCAGGGCATGTGGAGTGCACAATGAAGTCAACAGGTCACAGGTTTTGTGACTATGATTAACGCAGGTTATGCATTGGGTGCATGTAGCATTGTGCACATAAATTATAGAGCAATGAAAAATGATTCAATTTGTTGTTGCAAGTTGCAACTATCGCTGCAAGTTGTAGCTATTGTTGCAAGTTGTAGCTATTGTTGCAAGTTGCTGCAAGTTATTGTAATGTTACATTTGTTGGATTTTAATCAATAAAAAGAACTATTGTTTGTGGACATAGCCCAAGAATTGGTTGAACCACGTTAAAATATTCTTGTCTTTCATTATTTTTTTGTTATTTGTTCATTCCTCTATTTCATATTTCGTTGTATGTTAATTTGATCTACATTTAATTGGTAATTTGATCCCTCTATTCTTGCCTAGAATTCCTAACAATGGTGTTCTTAATTGCATACCTAACATGAGATAATAACATTTAATGCAAGTTTCAACATTCCTTACGAGGTTACTAAATATTTAGAAACCCTAAACTAGAAAAATATTCTACACACTTGTGTTCAAATACCCAAATTTGATGAAAATTCATGGATCTGTTGGAGGTCAAAGTACAAAAACCCTAAAGATCTCATGTGGTAAAGGACAAAAACCCTCTTGCTTGAATGAGAAATCTCAATTAGAGGTTATATTAGACTTTAATGGTTGCAAATAGTAGCAATACCAAGGTTACATGATACTATAGTTCTTGTGAGTTCTAGTATTACATTTTTAGCTTGTAATTACAACAATGCAATCGTTATTTCTATTATTGGTGTATATTGTTGTATTTTCAATTGTTATCGTTATCATAGTATTGTTTATAATATATTATAATCCCATCAATGCAATGAAATAACTTGCACAAAAGAGGAATATGATATGAAATATTTTGCAAATACTTGATAATAACTAAGAATAACAAGTTGCTTTGAGGGGGAAAACCCACAAATATTTCTAATGAGAACACAATTCATAATATGATGATCAAATAAGGCTCACTACCTCCTATATATATCCTAATCATGCCTAAGATATCACCCAAGCCAAATTAGACAACAACATATAAGACCTAGGCTGACCTAAATAACTAAATAAAATTATAATAATGATAATATGACTTAATGAAGATTTAAGGTAGTTACAAGCCGATTACTCGTAACCTATACACACTCTAGGATTAAGGGTGTAGCATGCCCCTTTCTTCAAGGAAGCATTGTCCTGAATGTTAATCAAGTGTGGATCCTTCTGGATGAATTCTTAATCTTCCCATGTGGCATATTCAATTGGAAAAATTCTTCTATTGAATGAGATACTCAATGAGTGTTCTAGTCCACAAATTCTTTGTGTGTGTCTAAAGAATTAATTTTGGCTCCAAAATGATTTTTCTATCTTCATCTAGCTTTGGTAATATTGCTTGGGTAGGAATGTTATGTCCAATCACATTATTTTAAAAAAAAACATATAAAATGGATGTATCTTAGTTGTTGGAGGTAGCTCAAGCTTGTAGGAAATGCCACCTATATTTTGTATGATTGGGTACGAACCATAATATTTTAGGATAAACTTATTTTTTTGTTTGTTTATTTAGCTACATTTTCTTATAAGGTTGTAATCTCAAGAAAACACAACCCCCAACTTTAAAACTCAGTTCACTACAATGTTGGTTGGCCTATTGTTTCATTCTATTTTGTGCCATGGCCAAATTCTTATTTAGTCTTGAAAGTACTTGTTCTTGATGAAGCAAGTGTTCCTTCATAGCTTGAACTCTTGGTGTCACCCTCAATGATGATGTGATGGATGGAGGATGGTATCCATATAGTTCCATAAATGAAGATATTTTTTATGAACTATGGAAGGAAGTGTTATAGCACCATTCTGCTAATGGTAGACAATCTACCCATTGAGATTGCTTATTTGAAGTGAAAAAATGTAGATATCCTTTTAAGAACTTATTGACAACCTTAGTTTACCCATTGAATTGAGGATAGTAAGAAGAGCTATGAGACAACTGAGTACCCAAACAAGAGAATAAGCATGTCCAAAAGTTACTAGTAAAGATGGGATCATGATTGTTGAAAATAGTCTTGGAAGTACCACTTAACTTTTAAATTCTTGATAAATTCTTTTTTCATTGTGTTTTTTGTAAAAGGATGAGATAATGCAATAAAAAGGGATATATTTAGTGGTGTGATCTACAATTGACATGATGACACTCTTACCTTTAGATCTTGGAAGGCATATGATGAAATCCATGGAGACCTCTTCCTAACACTAGCTAGGAATAACTAAGGGCTACAAAAGATCAAGTATCTTAATTGTCTCTACTTTATTTCTTTGACAAACCAAAAATTTTACCACAATTTTTTTAACATCTCCTTTTAACCCTTCCCAAAAGAAGTCTTGCTTGATTCAATGATATGTCTTTGAAAATCTTGAATGACTACCAATTGAAGAATCATGAAGCTTTACAAGAATATTTTGTTTAAAAGTAAGATTATTGCATAGGTATAATTACTCTTTATGATACAAAGCATCTCCCTTCCAAAAAACTTATATGAACTACTAAGATCACTCTACAATTGTTGAATGAGATTACTTGTAGCAACATCATTCTGCCACATTGTCTTTGCTTCTTCTACCCAATCTACTTGTAATATTGTGTTGGAAGTTTGCTTATCATTGATGAGATTGTTGGCAACATGAGCATGAGCATATATGGTGTTGTAATTGATGTCAAAATTGATGTAATTGTTACCCATTTTTTTGCCTATGGGCTCAATCAGATGCAGGAGAGAATGATGTTTTATTTCGGCACGTGGATTAAATGTGGCTCCCAAGAGGGTTGAGCCCAGCGTGCAGGTCTTCAGTTTAAGGGTGGGTTTTCATTTTACGTTTTGCCTTGTCTTTCCCTCTTTTCTGTTTTGTTTTCTTCTGTCTCTTTCCTTGTTCTGTTGGGGGCGGAACCGGGTCGGGATCCAAACTTGGAACTTTTCCAAAACTCTCAGTTCCTGACTTAGTTCCGGTTTCGGTTCCAATGGGCTTGTTCATCTATCTTCCTTTTTTCCTCTTTTCTGGGGCCGAGGCTGTTTGCTCCCCTTCTGTTTCTTCTTTTTTTCATCCCCTTTTCCATCGTCCTTGTATTTCGTCGGAGGCGGGATCGAAACGGATTTCGAACTTGAAACTTGATGAAAGTTTCTATTTTGGGTTTATTTCCGCCCCCGCCCCTGCTCTGTTTGACCCGAAATCGGATATAGTTCCAATCTTGCCCTTCTTTCTTTCTGTCTTTTTCCTTGTGCATTTTCTTTCTTTTCCTCGTGGGCCCGGGACCAGGTCGGAACCTGAACTTGGAACTTTTCCAAGGTTCCGGTTCCTGTTTTTGTTCTACTTCCGGCCCTGGTCCCGCTCTTTCTTCTTTCCTTTTCTTCCTGGCTTTTGATCGAGGGATGTCTCCCCCTTGGTTCGCCTTTATGTTTTTTTCCTCTTTCCTTTTATCCTTGTATGTTGTCGGGGGCGGGATCAGAACGGAATCCGAACTTGCAACTTGAAGAAAGTTTCAGGTCTAAATTTAGTTCCGGTCCTGATTCCACTTTTTGCTTTGTTTTTTCCCGTTTTGGTCTTGATCCCGGTTCCGTCGGGATTCATCTATTTTTGCTTCCCCCCTTTCTCCCCTCGATCCTGGTTCTGTTTTCGTCTTGACCCCGCACCCACCAATTTTTTGAAAAAACTCAATGCAAAGCGTGCCTTCGCCAGGAGATGAGGATATCACCCTGAGGTCTTGCCGACACTGGGAAGTCTTGGCAAAGTGAAAGAGAGTTCGTCGGGTGTCTTGCCGAAAGGAAGGAAGAGCTCGATAGAATAAAGTGCGTTTGAGGTGACATTGAAGATGTATCACCGATAGAAGACACAGGGTCTTGGAATAACGTTTTGTCTTCAATAAAGAGTCTCATCGAGACCCAGGTGTCTTGCCAAACAAGGGGAAGCTCGGGGTGAGAGATTCATCATCGCCAGGAGGTCTCGCCGAGTGTGGTGGGTCTCTCCAAAATTGATGCCTTCGCTAAGCGTGGAGTTTTCGCCATGATATCCCAGCGACAGAATTGTGTCTTGCCGACGACCTCAGTGGTATTGGTATGACTGATCGAGCTCGATATGAAATCTCATCAACTGTCACGTACTACACCGATTGTTGCCAAATGATATAATCGCATCGACAAGACATTTTTAGTGTCTCGTCGAGATGCGATTCTTTTCAAAAGACTTTTGACCAGCTGCAAAGCCTGCGTGGAAAATGCTTGACCAACCAGGGGGAGCTAAGGTGAGCCATGGAAGAACAGAGAATGTCAACCCTAGATGAATGCCATGCGAATCAAAGTGAGCTTAGGGCATTCAAGGTGCAGCCAAAGTAGCTCAATAGGACACAAGGATCAAAAATGAATGCGGTGGTTGCTGCTAAAGATCTGAAGGCTTCTATAAGGGTAACTCTTCACCGACAGACACCGACATGGACACGCAGGGTTCTGCATTTATTTCAATCAAAAGATCTATGGGAGATCTTTTCTGGGAAGGATATTTTGTAAGCCCTAAGGGGCCGACGTGTCCAGGCACCGACTCATTTTTTGAAAAATCCTAAGGTAGGGGCTGACACACTTTTGTATTTAAGGTTTTTTTTCCTTCTTGTAAAGAAGTTCGGATTATGCATTCTGGAGAGTTAGTGATTTTTCCTTAAATCCTTTCTCAACTGATGTAGATTTTGTAACTCATTTGGAGTTCTTCTTTATGTTTTTTCTGAAGTCTGTGACTTTTCCAGTCCTCTCTCAGATTAGCAAACTTTTGTAACTCACTTTTGGAGATGAAATTCAGTAAAGACCTTGATTATTATTGATTTGAAGCTCTTGCCTACTTTCTCTTTGCATTTTTGTGATGTCAGCTAGTTGATCAAGCTGTTAGTGAGGTAAATTTATTTCCTTCGAGCTTTGTCTTAGATTTTAGAACCTTTATGCAGAAAGCATGTTTTTGTAGGTCACAAATTGTGTCAAAAGATGTAATGAATTCTAGATGTGAAATTAACTTTCCTTCTACGAATCTTAGCACCAAGACCTATTTGTGAAACACTTTTGCAAAAATTTATGCGGAAGTGAGTTGTGCAAAATTTATCTTCAGTCATTGCAAGCAAGTGTATGAAGTCTGGTTTCAAATCCAAGTAACGTTCGGTGTATCACCATAGAGTTAGTTTAATTTCCATGTATTCCTTCTCCCTTTTCTTTACAAAATCTATAGTTTAGGTGATGACCCAACAAGGAAGTCGGCCTTCTCCGGAGGTTGACCTCTGCTTACAAGAAACCCACATCTTTAGAGGTCTTCCCATGTTACACTGAGGTGTTGAACATCAGGTTCAACAAGGGTGCAACTTCATGTGATAATAGTTTTTGGCATGCCTGGTGGGACAGTGAACTGCTCCTCAGTTCATATTTATACACTTTCTTGCTATTGTGTGGTATGTGCAACAGTAGTTTTAGCCTTTTGGAGGCATTTTCTTTACATACCTGGCGACTTCGAGCAAATCTACTGGTTCTAATAAGTTCAGTGCTGGTATGTTTTAATTATAAGCTTAATATTCTGATTTCTAGTATTTATATAAGTAGAGATGACTGATTTCCATGGTCAACATGTATACCCACCTTAGTTTCATGAAAATCCTATCAACCAATCATCCTATCAGCCATATCAGGCCAATCATGCTGCTGGATTAATCCCAAACAGCTATGCAACAGTAGCCTATCAGCATGCTCAACATGTTTGCCACCCTCCCACCCATGCTCAATTCCCCTCACAGCATATTAATGCCACTTTGAGCCAGCCTTGTATCCGCCCGAGTCAGTCCCAAAATTCTAACAATGCGAATACCGAGCTGGGTAGCATCAAGGAGATGTTGTGGCAGTTTCAAAGGCGGATGTTAGACATAGAAAGGGAAAATGAGTATAATATGCAGCAAGAGGAGCTTTCCTTTCAAGTGCACATCCGTCAGCAGGAGTTGGAAGCGAAGATATATGAAAAGGAATTGTTGGTTAGACAAGTTGCAGCTAAGGATGAGCAGATGAAACACTTGCTTGCACAAGATCATAGATTAGAATCCCAACTACCTGTGAAGGAGGGAGCCTCAAAGCACAAGCTTCCAAGTTTCAGACATGTTGAATCTAGCATGGATAGCTACAATGAAATTGCTAAGTTGGAGGAGCATGTTTTTTCAGTTCCAAGCTTCAAGCATATTGCTTCTTCTCAAACCTCAAAACTGACTGAAGATCTTCCTCAAATGGAAGGCACTGGTGAGGTTGCAGTTTCAAAACAGCTATAAGACATCAAGCAATCTAGGCAATTGTTGATAGATGATAATCAGCAAGATAATGGGGCCTTAATTCAGGAGGAAAAGCTTGAGCTTGAGCCTAACTCTATCCTCCAAGGTGAAAGTTATGAGATTGATGTAGGACATATCATGCATGAGGAGGCTGATCAGGAACTTGAAGAGGACATGTTTTCAAGCATAGTGGAAGAGTTTTGCTCAAGGCTTAGTGCGAAGCCATCGTTCAGAGAGTGTGAGCAACATAACCAACTGGAAGGAGCTGACCTAGTTTCATGTGAATCACACAAGGTAGCTCATTCCAATTATCATGGGGTTATGACTGTGAAAGCAGCTGATCAAAGTAGACCTAGCAGGATTGGCTTGGAAGCTATTCTTTCACAAGGATGCCCAATCAGGCATCTAGCCAAAATGGAGACTAGCAAAGATATTAATACCTTGCTTACACCCAAGCATGAGGGTACTGCTCAGGAGGGGCGCACTCAAGTCACCTTTCCACCTTAGAACAAGAATGTTTACATTCCATATGAAAAGGTTAGTAAGTCTGAATATGTTCTGTCAAAGATCCTGCAACCATCTGTTGAATTGTCATCCCTGCTTCATTTCTCTTTAGTTGTTCTCCAGGGTATCAAACATTTTAAATTTTTTAGAAAGGGTAGTTACTTTACCCAACCTGTCAATGGGTTCGTTTGATCAAATTCTTTGCTGGTTAGGGTAGGGTAGGTTAGTTTCATTTCAAAGGCATCTTTGTTTTCCCTAAGTGTTGTTTCAGCATAGTCAGATAGTTTTTCCCTTATGTTTTTCCTGTTTTCAATAATCTTCTAAGTGACCTGTGTTCTATTGAGTTACAACTGTGTTGTAGCCGTGAGTAAGGTTGCTCCAGGTCCGTTCCTAAGTCTCCCAATGACTCAATGCCCAATGGATAGGCCTAGGCTACTGGTCTCCATGTTTAGCAGGAAAACATCCCGCAAAGGTTGCCATAAATGTTACCCATTTTTTTGCCTATGGGCTCAATCAGATGCAGGAGAGAATGATGTTTTATTTTGGCACATGGATTAAATGTGGCTCCCAAGAGGGTTGAGCCCAACATGCAGGTCTTCAGTTTAAGGGTGGGTTTTCATTTTACATTTTTCCTTATCTTTCCCTCTTTTCTGTTTTGTTTTCTTCTGTCTCTTTCCTTGTTTTGTTGGGGGTGGAACTGGATCAGGATCCAAACTTGGAACTTTTCCAAAACTCTCGGTTCCTAACTTAGTTCCGGTTCCAGTTTCGATGGGCTTGTTCGTCTGTCTTCCTTTTTTCCTCTTTTCTGGGGCTGGGGCTGTTTGCTCCCCTTTTGTTTCTTCTTTTTTCCGTCCCCTTTTCCATCGTCCTTGTATTTTTTCAGAGGCAGGATCAGAACGGATTTCAAACTTGAAACTTGATGAAAGTTTCTGTTTTGGGTTTATTTCCGCCCCCGCCCCCGCTCTGTTTGACCCATAATCGGATATAGTTCTAATCCCGCCCTTCTTTCTTTCTATCTTTTGCCTTGTGCATTTTCTTTCTTTTCCTCGCATGCCCGGGACCGGGTCAGAACCTGAACTTGGAACTTTTCCAAGGTTTTAGTTCCTATTTTGGTTTCGCTTTTGGCCTCGGTCCCACTCTTTCTTCTTTCCTTTTCTTCTTGGCTTTTGATCGAGGGATGTCTCCCCCTTGGTTCCCCTTTATGGCTTTTTCCTCTTTCCTTTTATCCTCGTATGTTGCCAAGGGTGGGATCGGAATGAAATCTGAACTTGAAACTTGAAGAAAGTTTCAGGTCTGGATTTAGTTCCAGTCCTAGTTCCGCTTTTTGCTTTATTTTTTCCCGTTTTGGTCTCGATCCCAGTTTCGTCGAGATTCGTCTGCTTTTGCTTCCCCCCTTCTCCCCCCGGTTCTGGTTTCGTTTTCGTCTTGACCCCGCCCCCGCCAGTTTTTTGAAAAAACTCAGTGCAAAGCGTGCCTTCGCCAGGAGATGAGGATATCACCCTGAGGTCTTGCTGACACTGGGAAGTCTTGGCGAAGTGAAAGAGAGTTCACCGGGTGTCTTGCCGAAAGGAAGGAAGAGCTCGGTAGAATAAAGTGTGTTTGAGGTGACATTGAAGATGTATCACTGACATAAGACACAGGGTCTCAGAATAACATTATGTCTTTGATAAAGAGTCTTACTGACACCTAGGTGTCTTGCCGAATGAGGGGAAGCTCGGGGTGAGATTCATCATCGCCAGGAGGTCTCACCGAGTGTGGTGGGTCTCTCTGAAACTGATGCCTTCGCTAGGCATGGAGTTTTTGCCATGATATCCCAGCGACAGAATTGTGTCTTGCGGACGGCCTCAGTGGTATCGGTATGACTGATCGAGCTCGATATGAACTCTCATTGACTGTCATGTACTACGTCGATTGTTGCCAAATGATATAATCGCATCGGCAAGACATTTTTAGTGTCTCGCTGAGATGCAATTATTTTCAAAAGACTTTTGACCAGCTACAAAGCCTGCGTGGAAAATGCTTGACCAACCAGGGGGAGCTAAGGTGAGCCATGGAAGAACAGAGAATGTCAACCCTAGATGAATTCCATGCGAATCAAAGTGAGCTCAGGGCATTCAAGGTGCAGCCAAAGTAGCTCAATAGGACACAAGGATCAAAAATGAATGCGGTGGTTGCTGCTAAAGATCTGAAGGCTTCTATAAGGGTAACTCTTCACCGACAGACACCGACATGGACACGCAGGGTTCTGCATTTATTTCAATCAAAAGATCTATGGGAGATCTTTTCTGGGAAGGATATTTTGTAAGCCCTAAGGGGCCGACGTGTCCAGGCGCCGACTCATTTTTTGAAAAATCCTAAGGCAGGGGCCGACACACTTTTGTATTTAAGGTTTTTTTGCCTTCTTGTAAAGAAGTTCAGATTATGCATTCTGGAGAGTTAGTGATTTTTCCTTAAATCCTTTCTCAACTGATGTAGATTTTGTAACTCATTTGGAGTTCTTCTTTATGTTTTTTTGAAGTCTGTGACTTTTCCAGTCCTCTCTCAGATTAGCAAACTTTTGTAACTCACTTTTGGAGATGAAATTCAGTAAAGACCTTGATTATTATTGATTTGAAGCTCTTGCCTACTTTCTCTTTTCATTTTTGTGATGTCAGCTGGTTGATCAAGCTGTTAGTGAGGTAAATTTATTTCCTTCGAGCTTTGTCTCAAATTTTAGAACCTTTATGCAGAAAGCATGTTTTTGCGGGTCACAAATTGTGTCAAAAGATGTAATGAATTCTAGATGTGAAATTAACTTTCCTTCTAGGAATCTTAGCACCAAGACCTGTTTGTGAAACACTTTTTCAAAAATTTATGCGGAAGTGAGTTGTGCAAAATTTATCTTCAGTCATTGCAAGCAAGTGTATGAAGTCTAGTTTCAAATCCAAGTAACGTTCGGTGTATCACCATAGAGTTAGTTTAATTTCCACGTATTCCTTCTCCCTTTTCTTTACAAAATTTGTAGTTTAGGTGATGACCCAACAAGGAAGTCGGCCTTCTCCGGAGGTTGACCTCTGCTTACAAGAAACCCACATCTTTAGAGGTCTTCCCATGTTACACTAAGGTGTTGAACATCAGGTTCAACAAGGGTGCAACTTCATGTGATAACAGTAATATTATTTGATGAGCGTGAGTGATTGTGGTAATGGAAATCCATTATAAAGATGTAAGAGTTTTGATCCGGTGCAAAATAGATGTGTTGGATATTTGTCTAAGTCCCAGGTGCAGTTTTTAAGTTACAATGGACTAGATTTCAGGTTTGTATTGCTCCACCATGCAGAATCAGGTTATGTGGTTCTAAGAAAATTTTGGTATATGTTGGAGGATCTTAAATTCAAGGTTTCATGTCTTGATGTCCTTCAGTGTAAAAATTATGATTGATAGGGTATCAGGTTTGTTGGTGGCAGAGTTACTATGGTAGTGTACTAACTGAAATGCTCCACATTCCACTGTGGAAGAATATTTGGTTATGTAGTTTTGTGGAAGTGATTACAGGTGTCAGAAGTATGAGTGGACCAAGTGGGAAGTGTTTTGGTGGTTTACATGTTGTGTTGTGGATGAAAAAATGGTTTGTGTCATTAATCTTTACTATTTGGTGCCAACCTAAAGTGTTTAAGGTTGTGCAAAGTTAAAGTATGAATTGAGTGAACTTAAGGGAGTAATTATAGGTCCCTACCAAACTATTTTGATGTGTTACAAGTTTTGATTTATGACGTGAGGCATGTATGGTTGGATCTTGAGCTGGTAGGTTGATGTATTACATGTTTTATGTAATTATGCCAAACTAATTGATGTTGTAGGTGTTTTCAAATGTAATGTGTCTAAATATAAGTTCATTTCAGTGTTGTAGAGATGAGATGTGAGTGTTGATGATGTCAATTCATAAGCAAAGTATGTGAATGTGATGCAAAGAAAAGTAGAGTGGGTGTCAGTGTTGAGAAACATGAAGTGAGTTAAGTCAGTATATTGAGCTTCAATGGAATTATCTCCAGCATATTGTAGGTGCATTATATCAGTTCAAATCTTGGCAGTGATCCACCCTTTCTTCTTTCTCTCTTATTCTCTAGATAGTGAGTCCTCCAGATAGTGAGTCCTCCAGACAATGACTCCACTTGGCAATTAACCTTTCTATAATATCTTGTAACCAGTGATGTGATGCATGCTTTAATTATTTCTTTTCATTTTTGCAAGCTTGATGAAATGTTTTGAGTAAATGCTTAAGTGGTTTCAGAGAATACTAATTCACCCCCCCTCTTAGTATTCTGGGTGTTCAACAATTGGTATAAGAGCATGGTTCCTTGGAAAAAGCTTAACCACTTGAGGAAGATCTTGGAGATTGAACATGTGGCTACTAGGATATATCCTACTCCTTTCAAAGAAATTCCTATGGTAGGATTCGTTGAAGAAGATTGTATGGTTGATATGAATGGAGAACTCAGATTAGCCCTTGAAGATCTGTAAAAAACTAAAAATGAGAATAGAGATCTGAAAGAAAATGTCAAGGAAACAAATGAATGCATTAGGAAGTTGAGGGAGCAGATCAAGAAGTTCAGAGAAAGACAAAAGGAGGTTAATGAGAAGTTGAAGCAATCAAATGAGATAATCACCAATCTGAAAGTGCAAGTTGAAGAAGGAGAAAGAATTGAAGAATGTCTGGATGACAAATTGAAAAGCAAATATGCAGAGTGTTCAAGACTTGAAGAAGAAATTGTGACCTTGAGATCAAATCTGGAAAAAGAAAAGAATCATGAGGATAAATTCAAAAAGAGTCCCACCTTGCTTGATGAAATGATTACAAATAAAAAATATTCTAAGGATAAAGGAGGATAAGGGTTTGAAAAAGGAAAATTTTTAAAGGCAAATCAAACACCAAGGACTAAAAATAAGAACAATGAACAAAAGAAGATTGAGGACAAGAAGAGCAATGGAAAGTGGGTCCAAAATCAAAGGAAAGACTTCAAAAGACCACCTATCAATATTATAATTAAAAAATTATAATTTTATCCTTACTACAAATAAATTTATTCTTTATAGAAGTAATACCACTTTTTAAAATATTGTTAACTATTTAAAACAAGTAATTAAAGTTGCATAAAAAACTCACAAAATTTTCTTATTTAAAAAAAAAAATTCTTATAATCTATATATAAAATCTCAAAAATCACTCATTCACATTGTAGACATCCAAATTTGACCACTCCTGCATGGTCAAACCCATCTACTTTATTCGTCTATTTCATCAATATTAATCAAACGATTTATTTAATTAATATTTCACCTTCCACCTAAGGTTCCTAAAGTATTTAATTTAACCTTTCATATTCTCGTTTCTAAATTAAATAAACATATCAATTTATTTGATTTAGTCATTTGACCTTTTTGAATTAAGGTAATTTTAAATTCTTCTTGTTCTCTTTCCTTGTCACATCTTCCATAACCCTCTTCTAATCTCTAGATTAATTTAATTAATCCATGATTAGGATGTGCACACCTTAATCAGGATTAATGTCACATCCTCCATATTTTCCCACTTGTTTTCTAATCCCTCATTAAGTTTTTTAATCACATGTTTTCACAACCTTAATCTAATCCCCTTGCTACATTTAGCATACCTTTTTGGTCAACCTTCACATTTTCCACATTTAGTCTAGACCCTCTTCCCCATGTGAATTTAAAATTCACTTTTTATTTCTCCAAGGGTTCTCCTCTTCCCCATGTGATCATTGAAAGGTCAAATCAATCACATGAAGCCAATAACCTTCTATTATAAGGACCTTGTCTTATCCACAAGGTACTTTTCAGTCTCTTTCATAAGAACCTTGTCTTATACACAAGGTGCTCCTCATATGAATGTAAAATTCATGTTTATTCTCCCAACCACCTTATCCATTCCAATCACGTGAATTTAAAATTCACATTTATTTGTCCAACCAATTCTCTCTTCCCCATGGGGATTTTTGAGAAATACTAAAATTCCTCACATGTCACTTTTCTCTCATATGGGAACAAGAAATTACTTTTTGAAGAAATCCTCTTTCATCCCAATGTACTTGCAAGTACCTCCACCTCATTGGTACCTTTTCCACTTCACCTTGTCCTTGTGACACTTCACCCTTCACATGGCAAGATGTGAGGGCTTGTGAGTCCTCAACTCACCATAGCCCTTCATCTTGCCCATGTTGGCATGATGCCAACTGTCCAATTATCTAGAGAATTCTTCTCTTAAAATAAGAAATTCTCTCTCATTTCACACATTAGGCAGTCATACACTTGCATTCAAGCTCTCAAACACTTCATACTTTCAAATCTCCATTGTTGAACACTTGCAGGCTTCATCCTTTGCATTTGCATTCACTCATCCAACTACCCACATAGCCCATTTGAATCCTCATCTCACATAGAGCATCTTGCATCCACCTTCATCATATCTTGCCATCAAAAGGAGCACACAAAGCATTGAAGATCAAAGGGCCAACCAAGGAACAAACTTAAACAAGGTATAATCAACTTTTTTTTGTTTATCTTTGTTTTGTTTAAGTTTAGCGTAGCCCTATCTTGAGGTGTTAGTGTTGTTTTCCTTATTTTTGCATGTTGTTTTGCATCACTTAGAATAGGATAACTTCACTTGTTCACATTTTTGGCATGCCCGGTGGGACCCATAGACGGGTCTCTTACTTTTACGTTTGTTGTTTTTGCACATTTTGCAAGTTCAGGTCACAGAGAGGCGAAACTGCCCAAGGAGGGGCGAACCTGCCCCCAAATAGGCGAACCTGACTTGCATATAGGAAAACCTGCCCTATAGAGTTGGCCTTCTAAGCATCAGAATCCCTATTTTCTCATTGTTTTCTACAAAGGGGCAAACCTGCCCTTACAGAAGGGTGAACCTACCCTTAACAGAGGTAAAACAATAGTTTAAAGTTCAATTTTAGTCTATTTTCTCACTGTTTTCTACAGAGGGACGAACTTGCCCTTACAAAGGGGCGAACCTGCCCTTAATAGAGGGTAAACAATAGTTTAAAGTTTAATTTTAGTCTATTTTCTCACTATTTTCTACAGAGGGGTGAACCTACCCTTATAGAGGGGCGAACTTGCCCTTAATAGAGGTAAAACAACAGTTTAAAGTTCAGTTTTAGTCTATTTTCTCATTGTTTTCTGTAGAGGGGTGAACCTACCCTTATAGAGGGGTGAACTTGCCCAAGGAGGGGTGAACCTGCCCTGAATAGAGGCTTCTGCAAGGTAAAAACAGTTTGTAAACTTCATTTTCAAACTCTATTTTGGGTTATTTTTTTATTATTACTAACTCCCTAACCCATCTTGTTGGCGTTTGTGTTAGTTTTCCTAACATTTGTGCATCTGTCAATGTTTATTGAAGATTAAGAGAAAAACTTCTAACATATTTTTTGCAGGGTGGATGGGTCCAATTATTAGTTAGTTGTTTGCTTTTTCATTTTTTCTAATATTTAGGAACATAGTTTAATTAGGGGAGTCAAATCTTTTATTTGTCATGTTTGGATTCAGTGTCGCAATCATCTATCCATCCTTAATCTGATCAATCAACACCTTTAAGTCACCTAGGGTGATCTTTGAACTTGGTTTAGAATCCCTTTTACCATCCAATTTTATCCAATCATCCAATCTTATCAATCGTTTCATCAACAAATCTTATCTAATCCAAAATCATCCCTATCCAATCATCCAATCTATCAATTTAATCAAATATAATCCTTATCAAATCACCCAATTAGCTAATCCACTATCTACTAAATTAATCCTTCAATCGCCATTTAGGCATTGCATCCTAGAGTTTAAAGACATCTTAATTCACCTAGTAGTTTTGCATTTTCATGCCCATTCTGACTCGATCGGAAGCCAAGAAACAAATGGCAGAACAACAAGACCAAGGTTCCTAGCCGAACATCCCACAAGATCCTAACAACGTTATAAATACCACACAAGATCCCAACAATGGTGCAAATATCCCTTAAGATCCCCATAACGGTGCATCATCACAGTCCAACACCGACGTCCAAAACACCTCACCGCTCGGAGATGAAAACATGGTCAATTAGCCTAAAGTCACAGTTGACGAATATCTTAGCAATCTTACTAATGTTCAGATGACGGATCGCCTCCTCAACGAGTGTGGGGATAATATCCTTGCCACTCTGATCATGAAGGGGTCAAACCACCACCTGATTTCAATGTGTCATAGTATACTGGCACCTAGTCTCTTCTTGCATCACAAGATCCACAAACTTCACAAAACCTTCCAAGAAACTCTTATGTACCCAAAGGTGCACCCATAGAAATTTGGTATCATCTTGAGTTTGAAAATGTTGTAATCCATCAAGTTGCCACTTATCCTTGCCTCCCATCCACTGCCTCTATGACTCCATCTAATCCTAATGATCCCTTTGCCTATGGCATGCCACAAAACATTCTGCCTGCTCCACCACTTCCACCTCAACATCCTGGTCAACCACCCATCAATACTGGGGGAACTCCACTTCATGCACTAATGCCACCTCCAGGACCTGCACCTACTAGAAATCTACTACCACCACCCCAGGGTAATATCCCTATGTTTCAACAGCCTCTAGTTAATTTGCATCAATCCACTATGATGCAAGCACCACCACAACACACCGCTATCCCTTCGTAAATGCCACCACAACATGCTATTGTTACTACCATTTCATCTCAACCACCCCATCAAAAACCCCCACAACAAAATGTCACTATCCTGCAACAGATGGTCATCGTTCCACAACAAAAAATTTCAATTCCTCAATAACATAGTACCATTCCTATGCAACCCTCGCATCAAATCATGCAAATTGCTTCACAGCCACTGCAACTACCCCATAATGCTTCTGCAACAGTCCCACAACAACAACATATCCCATCTCGCCCACTTTATTAGCAGTCACCACAACATCAGCAATTGCCCCACCATACACACGTTCCTACGCAACCACAAAGGAATCCTCTCACACAATATCTTTACCACCCGTCTAGTACATATACCACTTACGCTGTTGCATCCAATCCTAATCTAAACGTTCATTTAGCCACTCATAATTCATCGTAGACTCAACCACCTCCCTACACTAATCCTTTACAATCGCACATGAACCCATACCAATAGCAGTGTAATCCACAACAACCTCCATACATCACACAACAACCCTACGTAGCATATAATTACTATGTTCAACAACAACCCTCATACCAACAAGGTGCCACATCCACGTCCTACATGCAACAACAGCCACAAGGTACTCAATACACCCCATATTATCAACAACAACCGCCTTATCAGCAAGGAGCGTCCATGTCATCATACTATCAAGGTGATACGCAATACTAGCAGGGTATCCCATCCACCTCATACTATCAACAACAACCATCATACCAGCAAGCGGCTTCCACTTCTTACCATCAAAATATGTCATCATCCTATCTGCCTTACGTAAATCCATAATCCGCTTACACCAATCAATACCAACCAACAACTCCATATACAACTCAACAAGGTTATGATCCAATTTCTTTAGCACCATCCTCATCATATCAATAGTATCCTTCATACAATCAACCTAGTTCATCCAATCCGACTCTCGCAACGCCTATCAATAAGGACCTCGAAGAATTCAAAGTTGCATTAAAGGACTTACAAACAGGGACCGGTAAATAATCCTTCAAGTTTGAAGATATTTCTCCTTATCTGTTTGATCCTTCAATCTCATTGCTTCCTTTCCCAAAGCATTTCGAAATGCCAAAATTCGATAAGTATAAAGGAACTAAGGACCCTAAAGCTCACCTTCAAGAGTTTTATGCCCACTGTCAAGAGGTCATGCACAATGACAATTACCTCATGAGATTGTTTCCTAGGAGCCTACAAGGAATAGCTCTTGATTGGTTCATGGGTCTTGAGAAAGGATCTATTAAGTCCTTTGCACAACTTTCAGAAGAATTTGTCTCCCACTTCTCCTTTAATCTGGAGAAGGATATAGACACATTAGACCTTTTGAAAGAAAAGCAACGGGAAGGAGAAACTTTTGTAGGCTATCTTCAAAGATGGTGAGCCCTAGCAAGTCGCATGAAATCCCCGCTAAGAGAAAAGGATATGCTCACCTTATTCATCAAAAACTCTCATTTGGATATGGCTCATAACTTCAGACTTCATTGTGTCACGACCTTCGCGTCCATAGTAGAGAAAGGTCATATTCTTGAGAGGGCCCTTATCGCCAAAGGACTAGTCAAAATCTTCAATCCTGATAAAGAGAAGTCATCCAGAGACAAGCCTTGATATTGGAACAAAAATAAAAATGTCATCAATGATGGTGTCACTGACACCAAACATGTCCAAGTGGCCAATGCTTCCCAGAAGCAACAATATCATCTTCCACAATAGTCAAATCCTCATGCTATATCAGTGCCATAGGGGCCACCTCATCCCAGCCAACAATTCAATCAAAATAATCAAGGGGGAAACAAACGTCAGTTTACCACGTTAGGAGAATCCCTAAGTGCCATTTTCAATAGACTCCTGCAAGCCAATTACTTGATTATGTATCCTGTGACTAAGCCCCTTGACGAATCCAAGCCTAAACCAAATTGGTTCAAAGAAAATGAATATTGTGAGTTCCACAAAATTAAAGGGCATACGTTGAATAAGTGTCAAGGTCTAAAAACGTACATCCAGGATCTTATAGATTGGGGTGACATGCATGTGGATGCCAACACGACACCATCGTCCAATGCTCAATTGCAGATATACCAAAATGCTTTCCCTAATCATAACCAAGGTCCTAGCATGTCAAATTCAAACCCAAGGCCTAGCAATAACAATAATCAAAATAACAACACCAATAACATCAACAATAAAAATGTGCCACTTAACTATGAAGGCCTCATTATGCACATCAAACAAGTGGAACCACGTGTATCCATGATAAGCGTAAAAGGCAAGGATTCTCAACGTGTTGTTACCACCCATCAAACCCGTATCACTGTCCCTGGAGCCTCCACATCCACCTAGCCGCAGCCTGTGAGCTCTTAGTACAACATCCTTGACCATCTAGGAAAGACCTCAGCACAAATATCCATCCTAGATTTGCTTAAGTCTTCCCCTGGACACCAAGAAATCCTAAATAAGGCCTTACAAGACACCCAAGTTCCTAATGACATAGACCCTACACAATTTCAAGCATTGGTAGGGCACCTCTCCACCACCTATCAACTAGGTTTCAGCCAAAATGACATGCCTTGCATCGACTCCAATCATAATTATCCCCTTCATCTAGAGGTCCTGGTAAACCATCACAAAGTAAAAAGGGTCTTGGTAGATAATGGTTCCACCTTAAACCTTTGTACATTGAAATTCATAAAATAGGTTGGATACACCCATGTTGATTTAAATAATCAAGTCATCACAATCAAGGCATATGATAATGCAAAACATGATTCAAAAGGTATAATATGTCTTCCAATTCAGGTTGGTCCAGTTGTACAATATACCACATGCCATGTCCTTGGTTTGGAATTTCCCTATAACCTCCTCCTCGGTCATCCATGGATTCATGCCATGTAGGTCATTCCATCCACATACCATCAATTCCTAAAATTCCCATTCAATGGGGTAGAAGTTACCATGCACGTGGATCCCCAACCATTTGAATATTGTCACGCGTTGGAAGCTTCTTTTCCTCATTCTCACTATTATCCTAGAGTGGAAATGGGACCACCGCAAACATCATCATCCCAATCATCTACCACCATATTAGCCACCACTTCATCCAATCCATCATCCACATCTGATTCCACCGTCACTAAAGTCCAGATCATTGACAAGGGGTGTGGTGAATATGAGATGCACACAACTTTGAACGTGGCAACTATGCCACCCTCATCGCACACATATGGTCAACTGTCACAGTCTACGCCAAAACTAGAAGACAAGACCATCACCTTTAATGTTCCGAATATAGGATCCAACACCTTTCACTCTCCTGGGTTAAGACAAGATGCGCTAGAAGATGACATAAGCCAATGGGTTTACCGTGAGGAACCTAATCCCTCCCCTTATTTAAAAGAATATTTCCAGGAGAATTATCCTTGGCCCTCTAAGTTTGCAAAAAAAGTACAATTATTAGGGGGGAGGCCTTGGGATTGAAGAGAAAGGAAGGAAACACCATATTCAGGCTATAATAAGACCAAGATATTCAGGCTTGGGTCATGACACAAAACAAAAGGGACCTATAGCATCTAGTGCCTCTAATAACGTTAGTGAGAGTAACAGTCTCCTTGAAGACATACCAGAGGAGGAGTCCATCATACACACAAACGATGATGTAGATCACATCGACCTCTCTTCCATGTTTGACTGCTTACACATCTGCACCATTAACCTATCTCTCAAACATCCTAAACTCATAGATTGGGACCTACATGGTAGTGCACCTATCGATACCTTTCCCACAATGGATCAATACGTACATCTCATAGGATTGGGGGAAGATGAACACCCTAACCGCAAAAGTAAAAAGAAACAAAATAAAAAAGGGCCACTTAGTGAAAACCTCTCTGAGGCGCTTCCTGACCTAGAAAAAAGTAAAAACAAAGGGTGTATCTGATAGAAAATACCTCGATGAGGTGCTAGAAGATGGGGATGTCCATCTTCCCCTTGTAGAGACTCAACTCTCTGAAAGATCATCCATCCTGATAGAGGAAACACAAGAAATCCATTTGGGAACTAAAGAGGATCCCAAAATCACCTATGTAGCCAAGGCATTATCAGAAGAAGAATATTCTACTATCTCCAAGCTTCTTAAAGAAGGCATCATCAACTTTTCATGGACATATTCAAATATGCAAGGCCTTGATCCAACTTTGGTAGTACATCACCTAGACGTACGTCCTAATGCCAAGCCTGTCAAACAAAAGCTTTATAAAATGCACCCTCAAGTAGCCTTGCTGGTTAAGAAAGAGTTGGAGAAATTATTGGAAGTTGGATTCATAAGGCCCATCGACTACTCAGAATGGATCTCAAACATAGTACTTGTAGCCAAACCAACCGAAGCTATCAGAGTTTGTACAGATTTTCGTGACCTCAACAAGGCTTGTCCTAAAGATGACTTTCCTTTGTCGAACATAGATATGTTGGTAGACTTAACTACAGGGCACGAGATGCTTTCCCTCATTGATGGCTATTCGAATTGCACCTGAGGACCAACATAAGACAACCTTCACTACACCTTGGGGCACATTCTACTATAATGTCATGCCTTTTGGTCTATGGTCCTCAAGAAGATCTTTGAGTGTTTAGAACAATACAAGCTAAGGTTAAATCCAAAGAAATGTGTCTTTGGAGTCATGTTAGGCAAACTGTTGGGTTTCATTGTCTCTCACAGAGGTATCGAATCTGATCCAACAAAAGTTAAAACAATCATGGATATGCCTCCATGACGTAACCTCAAACAGTTAAGAATCCTTCAGGGTAAACTGCAATCCATCTGGTGATTCATTGCTCAGCTAGTTGATAAGTATCAAACATTCACTCACCTCTTGAAGAAGAATAACACTTTTAAGTGGACCTAGCAGTGTCAATTTGACTTTGACAAAATCAAAGAATATTTGGCTCATCCACCAATCCTTATGTCACCAATTCCTAGAAAGCCACTCCTATTGTACATTCTGCTACTTCAGTGGCACTGGGGGCATTGCTAGCACAACATGATGAATCATGAAAAGAAAGAACAATCTATTACATCAGTTGGACCCTTGTAGGATATGAACTCAACTATTATCCAATGGAAAAAGCCTGCTTAGCCATGGTTTTCAGTTCACAAAATCTCTAACATTACATGCTCAATCATCTCGTAAAGCTCATATCCAAGGTTGATCCACTTAAATACATGTTATCAAGAACAATTCTGACTGGTCGCATGGTTAAGTGGGTCATGCTTCTGAGTGAATTTGATATAGAATATGTAGATCATAAAGCTATTAAAGGATAGGTAATTGTTGATCAGTTGGAAGATTCCCCCCTTGTAGATGCCTATCCTTTCACCACATAATTTATTGATGGAGTCTTTGCAGTAACAAAAGCGGCCACGTGGACACTATACTTCAATGGGTCATACACACACAATGGATCGGGGGTAGGAATTTTTCTCGTCACCCCTCAAGGAGATTATATACCAAAGTCATTCAGATTAGCCTTCTTGTGCACAAACAATATAGTTGAATATGAAGCCCTTATTACTAGCCTTAGAATTGCAATTTAGTGGCATATCACCCACCTTAGAGTTTTTGGTGATTCTCAATTAATCATCAAACAGGTCAGTGGTGAATTTCTCACAAAGGATGATAAGCTACTGCCTTATAAATGCATGGTAGATGACTTCAAGAAGTATTTCACATCCATTCAGTTTGACCAAATTCCAAGAATCCAGAACAAAGTAGTGGATGCCATGGCTACCATTGGTTCCTTAATTGACATGCCTAAAGATAAAATAGAGTGTGAATTCCTCATTGAATAGCTCTTAATCCCAACATATGATATCCCCAAAAGTGAGAAGGTGTGTGACATTGTAGGTCCCATGTCCCCCCGATATCATGATATCTATAGTTATCTTCACGATAACATACTACCTTTCGATCTGACACGTAACCAAAGAAAATCCTTCATCCAACGTACATCCCATTACACCATCGTAGGTGATACTCTTTATCGACGTGGGTATGATGGAACCCTCCTCCGGTGTCTGAACGAGACTGAATCCCATATTACGTTAATGAAGGTACATAGTAGTGTATGTGGGGCCTACTCAAACGGTATGGCCCTAGCTAAGAGAATTCTCTAAGTAGGCTACTATTGGCCCACATTAGAACATGATTCCTATTGAGTTCATCAAAAAGTGAATCCCTTGTTAGTAGCATGCCGATCTGAAACATGCTCCAGCACAGGATCTACAACCTCTTGTTGCACCATGGCCCTTCTCTCAGTGGGGTTTCGACCTAATTGACAAGATCTATCCCCCATCCTTTAATGTCCATACCTTCATTATTACCACAACTGAGTACTTCACTAAGTGGGTGGAAGCAATGCCACTCTCACAAATCATAGGTACTCAAATCTCCAAATTTATCCTCTTCCATATTCTCTGTAGATATGGAATACCCTCCACCATCATTTCTGACAATGGAAATCCTTTCAAGAACCAAGCTATGAAACACCTTTGTGATACCTTCCATATCCAACATCGTTGGTCCATGCCTTATTACCCCTAGGGCAATGGTCAAGCAAAATCCGCCAACAGAATCCTCATCTGAATCCTTAAAAAGGTAGTCAACAGTATTGGTCGAGATTGGCACCTTCATATCCATCTCGCCCTTTGGGAATATCACACTTCCATCTACACTCCTAGCGGTGCCACTCCATATTCCCTTGTCTATGGTGCTGAAGCTATCTTGCCGATTGAGGTGGAAATTCCCTCACTAAGAATCTCCTTAAAAAATCTCATCAGTGATGTAGATGCTCAAGTTGCAAGGCTCATCCAACTAGAACTCCTAGATGAAAGACGGATCAAAGCGTATGATCATCTTCAAGCCTATTAGAATCATGTAAAAAGAAGCTACAACAAGAAGGTTTGTCCCCGTCAGTTCAATATTACTGATCTAGTCCTCAAAGAAAATCAACACATGCAACAGGATGGAGAAAAGAAGGGTAAATTTGAAGCAAATTGGCTTGGTCCTTATGTCATCACTGCAAAATATGGATCAGGGGCCTACAGACTTGAAACACCTAAAGGAGAACCCCTAGAGGAACCCATTAATATTATGCACCTGAAGAGGTTCTACACTTAAATCAACTGGGGTATCCTCTCTTGCAAAAATCCAAAAAATACAAAAAAAGTAAAAATTGTCAAAAATACAAAAATAAATAAATTGAAAAATTAGAAAAATCCAAAAAATAGTAAAGAGAAATAATTCATCCTATGGTGAAAACCACCCTTGGTGGCACCTTGGATAAGTACTTTTGGTGAAAATCCGGTCACAAGCACCATTCGTAGAGAGATTAATCATTATCTACCTTGTGTCCTAGTTACTTCATGCTTCCATCCATCTCAATCCCACCTCTTCCATTCGCACCTGTCATCCCATCACTTGGTATATTTTGGTTGAGCATTGGACAAGCTTCATTCGCTATTGGTCATCTTGAGATTTTATCCTAATATGAGCTTGTGTCGTCAATCTTGTCATTTTGTCGGTCCTTTACTCGCATTTAGGTTCCTTCGTTGTGTTGGTCTCCATTTAGTTCCCATCACGTCTTGTCCATCTTTTTGGTCTTTTTCAAACTATGTTGCCCCTGCACTTTCACATAGGCAAGTTCAATCAATTGATCCACCCCTAGGGCTTTGCTTTTGGTCAGTTCTTGTCACCGTTTTCCATCGCTCATCTCCATCAGTCCTCTTTCCGCTTTTATCCATAGTCTTTTCTTGAACTACAAGGGCTTTGCGCTTTCACGTAGGCAAGGCTAATCTTTGATCGGCCCCCGAGCCCCTAGGTCGTCAGGGTGTGTCAGTCTTGTGTCTCGTGTCTTGTGTCATGTTGTCAAGTATGTCCTTATCTAGTTGGTTCTTCACAAATGACATCCACTCATTTCATGAGATTCAATCGATTCTGGAATTTCCTGCGTCATTATCGATCTTTTAGTTTAGTATCCATCTTTGGTCTCAATAGGATGCATCCTTCCTAACAGACCTCATCAATCCCATTCATCCTCTTGATTCTATGGAAAGGGATGTTTTGCAATTGATTGTGATCTTTTGGTACTTTTGGCTTTTATTTATCATTTGAGCTCCCTATCACAATTTATCAAGGCCGCCATGATCTATCATATTATGGTGTGTTTTTCCGGTTAACATAGGGGTATATCTTGATCTTTTTGTGTTATTGTTGTCTTTTGGGTTGTTCCACATAGTACCTACCAAGATCCCTGAGGTCTTGTGTTAGGATAGGACATCCCTTTGTGCTTGTGGTTATCCCAATACCTAGCTCGACCAAGGTCTTCACGACTTTGGGGTGTTGGGATAAGCTTCTTGTCTGTTGTGTTTCATTTATGCATTAGACGCTAATTCGCCTTGGTTCACATACCATGGTACCTAGTGTCTTATGCTATAGCAAAAATTAGTGCTCCAAAAATGGAAAATTACATTAGGATTGCATTTTTATAATCAATTTCGTTGCATTACATTCATCTATGACCTATGACCTATGATTTTGGTTGTGCAAACATTCATCTTCCATCTCTCGTTCTTCTCAGGCTACCCATGGTTCTTGATAGGTGCAATTTCACACCCATCATCCCCTATTACTATGCAGTATCCTCATTGGCATTTATGTTCATGTTGCATTGCATTTCATGTTCGGTCATCACACCCACATCTCACACGTCTTTATCTTGTACAAGATCGCAAATAAATTCTATCTACCATTCACGTTGCATTTCATTTATCCATTAGTAAGGTATTTAATTGCATCATCTCTCACATTATAAGTTCATTGCATTCCATCTCATGTGAATTGTTATCTCATATTCAATTTAAGTTGTTTAGATTAATTATATTTGGTTATTCTAAGCATCCTAGATTCATTGCATTATTCATTCATTTCCATATTAATCTATACCATTAACACATTGCATACATCTCCACCTCCATTACAAATTATTAGACCCATACACATAGCATATAATATAATAAATTCATCATCACATCTTGTATCATACACGTTAGTCATCATATATATCATACATCTCACCCATATAAACGTCAACATCCATCATAAGCATATGCATATATCACATCATAAGGATCATCCATAATCAAACCCATAAACATTCACATATGCATAAATAGAATCATCCATCACATGAACATCATTTAGTGTCAATGAAGGCTGTCACATATCATATATAAAACTCAACATACAAAGTCCATCATACAGTCCGTAATAATGCCCATCATATAACCAAAATACATATCCATCGCATATATCATCAAACAAAGTAAAAATACAAAGCTCTAGATCAACTATGATCTCTGTTACTCTGTACTATACATCCATCATGCACCTGCAAAAATTGGGATCCTATCACCTATCCTTTGTCATCTCTATTGTGAGCTGCCCACATCTAACCTCTGTGGAGAGTCGAGCACCAATCCTCTGTGTGAAGGAGTTGCCTGATAGTCGTTGTACCTGCAAGTACGTGTCCCTAGTGACTGGGAGGGTGTGGGAATATGAGGCATTTGTTGGACATAGTGAGTTGTGTGCTATGCCGGATCTGGAACTGCATGCTGATAAGCACACATCTAGAAAGATGCCTCCCTCATATACTCATCTCTCTTTGCAGCCTAATACCTGACTGCATTCCACTCATGTCTATATTTGTCTTGATCCCCATAGATGGATCTCTGCTCCTGCACCCATGCGTCTTGCACTAACATCAGCTAATCTCTCTCTGCCCTCATCTATGACATCTTCTTTGTGACCCTATCCCTCTCAACCCCCATGGCCTGTATTTGTGCTTGCAATCTCTATACCTCTGTCCCTGTCTCACCACCCTTATCTTGCGCTACCTGTGACTGGGCCTATGTTGCATCTCTCTCTCTCTCTCTCTTTGCTACCTGTGCTCGTGCCATTGTTGTATCCCTCTCCCTCTATAAGGTCTCCACCTATATCTGTGTTGCATCCCTCTCCCTCTATAGGTTTTGTACCTGTACCTATGCTACATCCCTCTCCCAATAGGGTCTACACTTGTATTCATGCCACATCCCTCTCACTTTGCAGGTTTTGCACCTATGTCCCACTCTGTCCTCATAGCATCCTCCCTCCCCTGCATCAACCCTATGTCTCCCACTATCTGATCTGCTACATCCACCCTATCACAAAGCTCGTCTTGCTCCCATCTCAGGTTAGTCCTCTCTCTTAGTAGCCTCTCCACCTGTAGCCTCAAATTGTCCATGTCTCTCTCAGGCTTGTGCTAGTGTCTCTGTTGATGCCTGGTTTGTCACTCCTCCCGCCCCTCCCTGTCCTCTCGCCTGCCATATAGTCGTCGCTGCCTCTAACCTATCCCACTCCCATCTTGCAACTACCACCTCCTCATGCTCTCTGGATACCTCTCCCTCTAGCTGATTCACCTCTTCTTGTAGCTATCCCACCTCCGCCTGTAGACTATCCCTCTTTGCCAGTATCTCTGCCATGCGTTGTGATGCCTCATCTGCTAGGATCTGGTAGTTCCTCTGCCACTCCCCTCACACCCTCTCTACCTATGCTCGCAACCTACTCACCTCTACCTCCAAGCTGAATCTCACTGCCTCTGTGTCTCTCAGTCTCTGCTTTGTGATCCGTAATCTCACTATGGCCCCTCTCAGCAATATAGCTGGATCCTCTCCTATCAGTGGCAACATGGCCAATGGGGGAATATCATGGATGTCCATATCCACTTCCCCTGCCTCTCCCTCCTCTTTCATCCATCATCTCCACATTTGGATCATCTCCCCCATCATCTCCCCTGATCTCCACCCTAACACTCCTCCGTGGTCTCCTCCTCCTCACCCTATCCTATTGCTCTGTGCCCCCAACCGCCATCTGTCCCCTCTCTTGTTTCCCAGCTGCCTCCTACCCTCTCCCATCCCCTTGCTTCCCCACTATCCCTACCTCCTTTGCCTTGATCCTCACTCTATCCCTCCTTTGTTGTCTCCTCCTCCTCATCCTCTTTGGCTGCCCTATGGCCCCAGCCTCACCCTGTCCTCTATTCTGTTGTCCTATAGCCCTCGCATCCTCCTCCTGCCCCACTGCCCTAGCTACCTAATGTCCTCTCCTTTGTTGTCCCCTCCCCCCTCTCCTCTAACTTGCCAATCATCGTTCATCCTTTGATCCAAACCCTAGGGCACCCACAATCAACTCCTCTAAAGTAATTCATGGAGGTAGGTGATGTCTACGCCACTCGACATATTGCATGATCACTCTTGCCTCTATCTCTCCCCCAATCCTACCTAGGTAGGGCACCAACTGCAATGTCTCCCAGTGCTCTCTAGCAAACCTCGACAAAATTGTCTCTCCCCATGGCCACTCTCGTGTGATCCATTAAAACATGTCTAGACCATGTAGAATATCTTGTACAACCCCAAACTGTCTGGCTACTATGTCTGGCCTGTGTGCCTCCACTATGCAGGGCTCCCTCTTGACTATAAAGCATCTGGTGTTGAAGTAGCCTTGGTGTCTCCCCTCATCCTCCCTCCATCTCATATACTGTCATGTCATATACGACCTCCACACTATATTCTCCTCTCGCAGGTCATCTACTATCCTCCTCCATCTGTCTAAATCCCCAAGGTCCTCATAGTGCCAAACCCAACCCTCCTGCCCATACCACCAAGCTACTAGTGTTGTCTCATCCTCCCGTCCTATTCTCACCACTCCTCGCCTGGCAACACTAATGTGTTCCCAAGCCCATACCTGCAACAACGTCACATGTGTTACGATAAGCACCTCTTGGTAACAAATGACGTGCATGTCTTTGTAAAGCTGTGCTAGTATGCATGTACGCCATGCAAAATTCCCCTCACTCCCCTCGACGATATGTCAAATCACCTCCATAAACCTCAGTCTACAAAAGCGCCTACTCCAAATTGGTAGCAACAATCCACTAATCAGGCCACATAGGTATAGTGGTAATGGTGGCACCCCCAACGCCAGGCATCAGTCCACATCCAATCTCCCCCTTTGCACAGGTAGGTCGTCTCGTCCAAACAACACCCACACGGTATGATCCAGCTCTGCCCTTGTGGATCTTGTCGTACTAACCAGGAGGCCTGTTATAGGCAACCTCAGTATCTTCCATACATCCTCTAGTGTCACCATCATCTCCCCTGTCGAGAGATGGAAAGTCGACGTCTTTGAACTCCACCACTCTATCAATGCTGCCCGCATCGCCTGATGCGCTCTAATGGTAGGGTACCCTAATAAGTGTAGCAATCCCGCCTATGCTAGAGCCTGGTGATCTGCTCCGGTCATGGCCACCATCATCACCGCTAACACCTTTGAATGCCTCTCATGTGTCTGCACACTATCAAAGCTCTGCATTCGCACCACATCACATGTCAGTCCTCTTATCTTTTTCGTCTCTTTTTGTTTTCTCTCTCTCGGCCCTGAGATATCGTTTTACTAATTTTTTCCTCTCCCCCTCTTCTAGCCCAACTTTTGCTCATTTTTTCCCAATATTTTTTCCTCTTGTCTCCCTAAGTGATCACCCCCTAGCTTTTGGAAAACCTGCCCCGGCTCGAGGCGAGCCCACCCGAGCCTGGGGTGAATCCACCCCAGCTCAGCGAGTAGACCTGCCCCAAGCTCGGGGTGAGTTTGCCCCAGCTCGGTGGGAAGACCCACCCAACTCGAGGTGGATCTACCCTGGCTTGGGGTGAACCCACCCAACAAGGGGTAGATCCACCCCGGGGACGAGTGAACCCACTCGGGCGGGGCCACCCCTCCATGGGGCAGGGTCGCCCACATGTGTTTAATCTCATTTTTCCTGTGGGCTTTGCCCGACTCGGAGCCAGCCTCCCTTCCCCTTTTGCCCCATTGCCCTTTTTGGGCATTTGTTTTCATTTTTTTGGGGTGCATTTACCCTCTAGTTGGGAAAATTCACCCTCCCTTTTCCATGCCCCCAACAAGCGGTTCTCCCTACCCACTCGACAAAATCAAAATTTCACCCCTGACCCATTTTTATAAACTAGCCCAAAACCAAAACCCATCTTTTAAAAAAAGCATAAATACTAACAAATACATCAAAAATGCTTAAAATCACAAAGGGGCTTTTGAATCTAACCTGGCGTGGAACCACGCACTCGTGGTAAAACCGTCGTACTTCGTCCCCCCGATGGATGATGTCTGAATCATAGTCGTCCGACATCCTGTCTCCTCGTCTCCTTCCTCTCCTCTTCTCTCTCACTCAACTGCCAGGTGTGAAAATGAGGAGTGGTAATTTCTCAAATTACCTTATATAACTTTTTCCCTCCATTTTCAACCTTTTTAAGTGAAGGGTATTGTTACCTTTTATTTAAACCTCTTTTAATCCAACTAATTCTCTAACTTTCTGGGGCCACCATTTGCAAACTGTGTGTTCATTGGACTCTGTTCAAAAGCCAATCTTCATGGTTTTTCAAGCTCTATCCAACCCTGCCTTTCATTTCCTCATATCGAGAAGTCGCTCAGGGCCCCTTTTTCTTCCCCAACTACCCTCTCAAGGGGGCATACCCTACCATTCTTACCCATTCCTCCATCATGATCATTCCCTTGCGAGATTGGGGCATCTCTCTTCATTTCCCTCTATTTGGGAAGCTCACACAACTTCTCCCATGCTAGAGCATCATTTTCTAGTGACTTCCTCTACAGAGTCATCTGTATTTTCTTTTCTTTGAAACACTGTTATTCTAACAATATTTCAAAGAGGGACAAAATGTAGACATCCAAATTTGACCACTCCGACATGGTCAAACCTGTCTACTTTATTCGTCTATTTCATCAATATTAATTAAATGATTTATTTAATTAATATTTCACCTTCTAACTAAGGTTCTTAAATTATTTAATTTAACAATTAAATACTTTACCTTTCATCTTCTCCTCTCTAAATTAAATAAACATATCAATTTATTTAATTTAGTCACTTGACCTTTTTGAATTAAGGCAATTTGAAATTCTTCTTTTTCTCTCTCCTTATCACATCCTCCATAACCCTTTTCTAATATGGATTAATTTAATTAATCCATGATTAGGATGTGCACACCTTAATCATGATTAATGTCACATCCTCCATATTCTCCCACTTGCTTCTAATCCCTCATTAAGTTTCTTAATCACCTATTTGCACAACCTTAATCTAATCCCCTTGCTACATTTAGCATACCTTTTTGGTCAACCTTCACATTTTCCACATTTAGCGTAGACCCTCTTCCCCATGTGAATTTAAAATTCACTTTTTATTCCTCCAAAGGTTCTCCTCTTCCCCATGTGATCATTGAAAGGTCACATCAATCACATGAAACCAATAACCTTCTATTATAAGGACCTTGTCTTATCCACAAGGTACTTTTCAGTCTCCTTCATAAGAACCTTGTCTTATCCACAAGGTGCTCCTCATATGAATTTAAAATTCATATTTATTCTCCCAGCCACCTTATCCATTCCAATCATATGAATTTAAAATTCACATTTATTTGTCCAACCAATTCTCTCTTCCCCATGGGGATTTTTGAGAAATACTAAAAATTTTCATATGTCACTTTTCTCTCATATGGGAACAAGAAATTCCTTTTTGAGGAAATCCTCTTTCATCCCAAGGTACTTGCACGTACCTTCAACTCATTGGTACCTTTTCCACCTCACCTTGTCCTTCTGACACTTCACCCTCGACATGGCAAGATGTGAGGGCTTGTGATTCCTCAACTCACCATATCCTTTCATCGTGCCCATGTTGTCATGATCCCAACTGTCCAATTCTTTAGAGAATTATTCTCTTAAAATGAGAAATTCTCTCTCATTTCACACATTAGGCATTCATACACTTGCATTCAAGCTCTCAAGCAATTCATACTTTCAAACCTCCATTGTTGAACACTTGCAAGCTTCATCATTTGCATTTGCATTCACTCATCCAACTACCCACATGGCCCATTTGAATCCTCATCTCACATAGAGCATCTTGCATCCACTTTCATCATATCTTGCCATCAAAAGGAGCACACAAAGCATTGAAGATCAAAGGGCCAACCAAGGAAAAAGCTTAAACAAGGTATAATCAACTTTTTTTTTAATCTTTGTTTTGTTTAAGTTTAACATAGCCCTATCTTGAGGTGTTAGTGTCGTTTTCCTTGTTTTTGCATGTTGTTTTGCATCACATAGAATATGATAACTTCACTTGTTCACACACATCATCTTCAAATTCTTAACGATTTAGTTTCTATAGGTGTTAGAAAGTAGAAATTTAATGAAAACTGTTGATTTCAATGTCCTACTTTGGTCAAAAAGTGGGACACACTATTGTGGGATCACCCTTGAATAAAATCACTCTACTTCTTTTGAAAAATTGATCAATCCTAGTAATTAATCAACTCCAAGGTTCATTCTGCACTAGGTCTTGGCAATGTGGAGCAATTGAGAGGTCTATGTGATTTGTTTATAAGGGGCTTGTGCTGGTCAATATCAAGCTAGAAAAAAAATGCATCCAAAGAGTGAATTCTTCTATGAAAATAAGTAAATCTTGCTATGAAAATAAATTTATCTTTGAGATCTTATATCAAATATGTTAAAATGGTAAATAAATTTTAAATTTTCAAATAGAATTACAACTATTCTACTTCTAATATGCTTCTAATTTAACTGAGATATACCCCTAATCTAACCATATTTATAAAAGGATCAAAAGGTGTTAGATTTTTGGAGAAAGAATCATAAAATGAATGAACAATGATATTCTAAGTCTTAGCCTTAACTTTGAATAGTTTAATAAAATTCAATATAACTTATCATGTGATAACCAATATTTGCACAATCACCAACATCACAAGTGCAAGATTCAAATGATACTTAAAATGAAAAATTTCAAGTTAAAGCATAAAACCACCATATTTCATGTACAAATTTTACACTTAACTCTATAACAAAACACAATTTCACAAAGTTAATCAGATTACACAACATAAAAAAGGATATACATCACCACCAAGGCTAGGAACAAATGAATAAGGTAGGCACTATCCTTTGATTTCAAATTTGTGGATTACAACCCTCAACATGATTCCCCACAATTAAAAAATAATATTTTGATTGTACATTCAAGAGTGCCAAAAGTAGCCCCTAACAATATTTTCAAAATCTTATAAATACTCAACTTAAAATTCTAACACTAATTCCAAAAATGACAAGGTTGGATTGGACCTTAAATTGATCCCTAGGCCCAAAATTTATAAATTACAAGTTACAAATTTTGGCTCCAAAATTAAATTACTTTTTTTATTGATTTGTAATGGCGCAAATTTTCACCCTAAGCAAATTCCCCATTTTATTTCCCCTACCTTAGAAAATATAAAATCGATGATGTAAAAGCCACCACTACCACCTTGTCCCTTCCACATGGCCACGTCTTTTTGTGTTGGTGGAAGATTTTTTGTCGGGGACGCGCGTGCACCACATGGACGTCCATGCACCGTACTTCCATCCTGACAAGATTCCTACCCCTGAGATCTATAGAAATGTTACATTTTCCATTGGTTGCAAAGATTAATGTTCCCTACCTCGCTTGACCAATGGAATTCATTCCAACTTCTTCACTCTGGCATTTCTCATCACACTCTTGCTACACTCTAACCATTGCTGCCTCCTCATTTGGCTCCAACAATGTGGCAAAGCTCAACTTCACCACGTAACTAACTAAATCTATTCCTTTGTACGAAGCCCTTTGTCAAACCAGGGTCTATTTTCTGAGCACTCCAAATTGATGACAAGGTCTCATTCGGTTGTCAGATCCCTAAACAAATCCAAGAAAAGTTACAAAGCCATTAAACACAAACGGCTCAAAATGGCGCAGAACCCAAATGCCCCCATTTCTCCCCTGAAGTTGGATGGATTCCCAATAACAATACAAGGCTGAGTTTGTGTTGAAATCTACATAAATAGATTCTAACTAGTAATCAACATGAAATGAACAGTTAACTACAACAACTTGCTACAAAAATACTTACTAAGTGGGCCCCCTTAGCAAGCATCAACTAGATTACACAAGAAGTTGACTCAAAGCTTCATTGAATTTTATTCATACTCAGAACCAAGATACATCAATTACTCTGTTTGAAAAAAAACTTAACACAAAACTCTATTGCTTATTCAACTTAATTTTAACACATACTGTTTCATCCTCATTCACTCACACAGGAGGAACGATTATTTAAATGAAAAAGGCAACTAACTAACTAACAGAGGGAGTCGTGATCATAAATACATTTGAATCCCATAATAGATATTCATAAATGAAAGTCTATCTGCTCGACGCGACCAGAGAGAATATAGCATTACACACTCCCTAGATCAAAGGATTTTAAGCTTCTTCCCAAAGATTCGGTCAAAGAGTTATTACTGGAACAACTTCTTCAACAGAGCCGAGATTCTTTGCGCTTGATCAGCTCCTGCTCCCTCCAACAACTGCAATAAGTGACAGAGGCAAAGGAAAGCATACACACAAGTGACACAACATCCATTCATTAATCACACGTTAATCCTATTCCATTATCCAAAATCATAAGCATACATCAGCCATGCGGGAGGTCAAAAAGGTAATTAATAAAGTTGTCAAGCTACAGGAATATGGAATTCGTTGCTACAGGATACCACCCGAAAAGTCTTTAATCAACAGGTTTAAACAACTATTAATAACAAAATAAGAGTATCAAAAGTTTCAAACTATGAGCATATTTAAGGCTCATCAGACGTCCATGCGCCGCACTTCCATCCTGACAAGATTCCTACCCCTGAGATCTATAGAAATGTTACATTTTCCATTGGTTGCAAAGAGTAATGTTCCCTACCTCGCTTGACCAATGAAACTCAACCTCTTTCCTCCATTTTTTCCATTCAAATTGAATTCATTCCAACTTCTTCACTCTGGCTTCAATTTACATACTTTTCTCACACTCTAACACTTCATTCTCTCATTCTCACACTCTTGCTACACTCTACACCATTGTTCTTCTTGCTGCAAGCTCCTCATTTGGCTCCAACAATGTACTCTCATTGCAACATCAAGCTTCAACTTCTCTACGTGGTGGTGTCACTCTATTCCTTTCACGATTAGCCTTGAGAGCTCGTAGTTGGGAAGGTATATTTGTATTTTTCTACTTGGTTGTGTCATCGTGCTTATTGGATAGCATTTTAGTTGTCTTTGCTTTCTATCTAGTTGTACTACTTCCTTTCTATTTTCTTTATCGATTTCCATATCTTGTGGAATCTTGGTTGTCCATGGAGGTGGGAACACCAAAACGGGGGTACGATTGAGGTAGACCTCAAACATGTAGCCCAATTTTTTTCTCATTTTTGTGTGTGTAAGCATGTTAGAGTGGAGCTAATTGAAGAATCAAGTCATGTGAAGCATGGTACCTCTTTTCTATCCTCTCTTTGTCATTTCTAGAATAGTTCATTTCGAATATTTTCCTTTCAAGTACTTTATTTTTTTACATTTTTAGTACTTTCTATCAAGCTATAAAGCACAATTAATCCGATAGTGAGTAGGCTCATAGTGTTTTCCTTTTGCTTTCTGGACCTCTATCAGTATAGGATGCTAGCATGTCATGCTAGAGTTTGAGATCTGCACCGCCATCCTCAAACAGTGAGCTGTTTAGGCAGCCAACTGAAACCTCTGTAGTCGGCTCTTCTGATTTTGTAAACACTTGGTTTTAGTAGAAGGAAAGTGGTGCACTAATTTCCCTTCCTTTTCAGCCTTTGACTTTTGTCCTAAACCTATCTAGTCAACCTGAGGTAGTTTAGGGTGGTTTGTTCCTTAGGACTCTTCCGTAACCTAGAGTCCAGGTGATGAATCTCCCTACTCTACAATTTTGGTGAACTTGACATGAATATCTTTGTTTCGTTTCTTAGTATCGAGAAACCTTCTCTTATGTCCTAGGTGTTTTTTAGATTTGCGTGTTACAAGGTGTGTAGCCTCACAACCCAATCTATGAGCCCTAGTTGTGTAGTTAGAAGGACTCTTGGATATTTGGAAGCAAAATTTAGATAGGTCACTATCTAATTTCTCAATCCTCTAAGTCCTCTGAGTATGTGCCATCAACATACATTAATATGGTCTCATTCTCATGTATTCCTCCTACCCATTTTGTGAGTGCATTACTTGACATAACATTTACCTCACAAGACATATTGTTGAATAAAGAACCTTCTCCCTTATACACTCCTGCTCGAATCAATGGGAACATTGTGACTGGTGTCTTAGTTGACCCGATGAGTTGAGTGAATGTTATAACTAAAGAAGCTTTTTTTATAAACACTTTGCACAAGGAGGAATATGAAGAATCGAAGGCTACTATTTGTACACATGATGGACTCTTAGTTCCTTCTCTTGGCTCTATTTATTTTTCAGTCTTGGTAGGACCCAAGGCCATTGATACTTCCTTCATCATAATCCTAGAGTTAGACCTATTCAGAGTGAGGCTAGGAATCCCATAGCTAGTCTCCATGAGTGGAATCACTTTGATGGTTCATAAATGTCTCAAATTCTTGCATGAGGGCTCTGCGCACATAGTGCACGATACTAGTTATAAACCACTAATGTCACATGGGGATTTTTCATTGGATCATTTTTGGCCTGCTCTAGTTGGACCTCTCCTAGGGGGATTTGTTGTATTTTTCTTATGTCAAGTATAAGACTAGGGGAAAGACACCAAAAATGAGCTATCCAGTGTTCCCCTACGTTATCTTTGTGAAAGGCTCCATGACTGCAGAGCATTAAGCTTCCTCCTCCTCCCAACAAAAGGGGAAGGGGAAGCTTGCTCATGCCCAATGGTCTTCCTCTTCTATGTCCTTTACTTCATTTACTTCTACTTCCTTCCCTACTATGGTGCCTTTGGATTTTACTCCCATGCCTCGCATGGGAAGTCCGATGGTGCCCACTTGGCAAAAAGCTAAGCGCCATGTTTTTGAACTTCCTGTCTTGCCCACAGTTCCTAGACCCATTGCCTATGGAAAGGTAAAAGGTCCTTGTGGGGCTTCTCCCATGTCTCGGCCTCTGCGGCCTCCTATTGCTCTTCCTCCTACCCCTCTGGCAGTGAATGGGAAGAGGCCTACTGCCAAGGAACTTATGTCTTCTTCTCCACCTACTGTTGTCTCTACTCATGTGCTCCATGCTCTTGCCCCTATCCAGGAGGTTGTCCTTCCACTAGCCATGGTTGTGGAGGACACTCCTATGGTAGAATAGGAACCTCCCATTTCTTCTCAGGCTGCAAATTCTAGCGCTCGAAGCCGATGTAATTGGCTTGCACATGAGTGAAAGTGATAGATAAAAGATTTTGCCACAAAATAATTTGTCTCATAGAAGACATAGGGGAGCTAGTAGCTCTTATTTTTGTATCTTCTTCTACCATGTCACTTCCTTTTTCCTTAGTTCCAATCACCTTTGTTTTGCTTCTGATTCCCTGATGGGTGCTGATGATCCTCACCCCAAAAGGGTGTAGGTCTTCATCAATCCTTTCATGTATCCCCCTCTTTTGATGTCCCTCCCAGACATCCCTCCCTTTTCTTAACCCATAGACATGCCAAACACAATGGTGGTGTTTGTTGCAGGTCTGTCCTCTCCCTCCTCTGCTTCTATTTATTTTGCGGGGATATAGCATCCTCCATTAAAGCACAAGCAGGAGGATGACCTCACTTTGAGTGGTGGCCGGAAGAAGGTTTCACCTTCTTCGGGAGCTAGAATTGCTTTGGCTTGTGTCATCCTTGAGACAGAGGTGGCCCTCGAGTTCCTTGAGTTTGTCACTGCCCCTCTCGATGAGGTCGATAGTGGATCTTGAGCACCTCCTTCCCCCACCCAGTTAACACATGTCACTCCAGTGAATTTCATATTTAACTTAGTGGATGATGTCCCGACTCTGTCTGTGATTTTTGTGAGATCAATGACCTTCACCTCATAAGAGCTCAGTGAAGAAGACCTTAAGGGGCCTTCATACTTGGCCCTTGTTATAGGAGAGTTAGAGGGTAGTTCCCTCACTATCTTTCCCTTGTAGGCTTGTCCTCCCTCTCCCTATAATGATCTAGATTGGGAGTGGGATGACCTCCTGGTCAATGAGGAGCAGGGTGGTACCTCTTCTTTATCTGTAGATTAGATTTGTGTGTGTGTTTGTGTTCTCTCGTGCTTGTTTTTATATGTGTTTGTTATCCTGCCTATAGGAACCTTGCTACCCTTGTAGATGCTTGGATATAGGCCTGGAAAATTTGTAGTAAAGTTCTTCTATGTGTATCATCATTCTTCTATATATTGTAACTTTTCTTTTCGACAATTAGGCATGATGCAAAGTGTTGTGGGCATTTAGGCCCTCTTCCATGTTGACCCAATTTTTATTTTTATTTTGTCTTCATGTGCTCTTCTTCACGATCTAGGAACTTTTGGGATTGATTATCTTTCATTCATACATCATTTGCTACCCATTTATATATATGAATAGATTTGACCCCAAATTCTCAGATCCCATTGTCTCTTGATTTCTTCGTTTCTACTTGTCTCTCATTTTCTTTATCTTTTTTTTGTCTCTCTCTATCTGCTTAGTGATGTTGTGGTGCTTATGTGTTGTCCCTCACATGCGTGACAACATTCCACATTTAAATCTCACTATGTCTCACGATCCACATCTCTGCTTCTTTCTCTCCTTAGGATGCTACACACTCCTCTATGTAGCACACACCATCCTAAGGGGGGGCTACCATGCTTTTTCTAATTTTCAATAAGGTGAATTTGGTGGCCAATGAATCCCTTATTGAAAATTTTTCATTTTCCAAAAATGTATTCTTCAACAAGGATCCCTTATTGAAAATTTTATTTCGGAAATGAATTCGTGAAAAAAGAATCTAAAAACTTTCCTTTGAAAAAGGAGTGCTCTTCCTGATGAAGAAGTCTGAAAACTCACCTTTGAGAAGGAGCATTCTTTCTATCGGATTCCTTGATGAAATATATTTTTCAAAGGGATTCCTTGATGATAGAATCACTTGTGGAAAATGTCATGTCTTTCAAATCAGAGTGTACCTTTGAGTGGGCACCTTTCTATCTTGAAGGGTTCTCGAAGGGATCCCCTTTGAAAAATTCTCCTTCAATTGCATGCTCTGTGATGTGTGTGTCTATCTTGGCTTTTTCACCTAACATGTTTTGTCTACAACTTGATATGTTGCTTTGCAGGACCGAGAACCTGTAAAGCTCCTCTACAATCAAGCTTGTGTAGCAAGATCAAGCACCTCGTCAAGCTTTCCTTATGTGACTGAGAACTTGTAAGGATCTTTCATATCAAATTTTGTAGGATTGAGAACCCATAGAAGCCTTTCATGTCAAGCCCTGTAGGACCGAGAACCTGTGGTGCTTCCTTTGTAGGATCGAGGACTTGTAAAGCTGATGTCAAACCCTGTAGGACTGAGTACCTATGGAGCCAACTCTCTCTCTTTCACGTCAGGATTTCCCTATGGGGCCGAGAACTTGTGGAGCTGCCTCCTTCACGTCTAGGTGTGCCCGATCGAAGATCTACTTCCTTGATGGTTAAGGTATATTCTCTTCAATATCCTTCTACTTTACCTCACATCTGTACTGACACATATTCTTGCTAAAGTGGGGGAAAAATGTAATGGCAGGAATTTGCACCCTAGGAAAATTCCCCATTTAATTTCCCCTACCTTAGAAAATATAAACTCAATGATATAAGATCCACTATTGCCACTTTGTCCCTTCCACCTAGCCACGTCTTTTTGCATCGGTGGAGGATTTTTTTGGGGACACGCATGCGCTGTGCTTCTGCCTTGACAAGATTCTTGCCCCTAGGATCTGCAAAACCGTTACATTTTCCATTAGTTGCAAAGACTAACATTCCCTACCTCCCTTGACTAACAAATTTTGACCTCTTGCCTCCATTTTATCAATTCAAACTAAATTCATTCCAACTTCTTCACTTTGGCTTCATTCTTGCATGTTTTTCTCACACTCTAACACTTCATTCTCTCATTCTCACATTCTTGTTTCACTCTACACCATTTTTCTTCTTGTTGCAAGCTCCTCATTTGGCTCCAATGACATACTCTCATTGCAACACCACTCTCATTGCAAGATCATCAAGCTTCATCTTCTCTATGCAATGGTGTCACTTTATTCCTTTCTTTGTGCTTATTGGATAACATTTCAATTGTCTTTGCTTTCTATCTAGTTGTATTACTTCCCCTCTATTTTCTTTATTGATTTTCATATCTTGTGGCATCTTGGTTGTTCGTGGAGGTGGGAACACCAAAACGGGGGTTTGACTGACGTAGACCTCAAACAAAACCCAAATTTTTTCTCATTTTCATGTGTGTAGGAACGTTCAAATGGAGACAATTGAAGAATCAAATCATGGGAAGCATACCTCTTTTCTATCCTCTCTTTGTCATTTCTAGAATAGTTCATTTTGAATAGTTTCCTTTCAAGTACTTTGTTTTTTTGCATTTTTAGTACTTTCTATGAAGCTATAAAACATAACCAATTAGATAGTTAGTAGGTTCGTAGTGTTTTCCTTTTGCTTTCTAGACCTATGTTCGTATAGGACACTAGCACATCCTTGAGATGCTAGTGTGCCTCGTTGGAGTCTGAGATCTATGTTGTCATCCTTAGATAGTGAGTTGTTTGGGTAGTAGACTGAAACCTCTATAGTTGGCTCTTCTAATTTTGTAAACACCTGGTTTTAGTAGAAGGAATGTGGTGTGTTTCTTGCCCTTCCTTTTCAACCTCAGACTTTCATCCTTTTAAACCTGTTTAGTCAACTTGAGGTAGTTTAGGGAAGTCCATTCCTTAGGACTCTTCTAAGATTTGGAGTTTCAGAGGTGACGGATCCCCCTACTCTACATGATCAATTTATTTTCACATGCTTTGATTTATGCACAAATATTTTTATCCTCTTTGTATCCTTTTTGTTCTAGAAGTCTCCTAGTTGAGATTTCTTTCAAAATAAAGGCCCAATAAATTGTGTTTTTTACCACTTGCAAGGGGCTTCCATTGAACTCAAACACCATTTTCTTCTTTTTTGTTCTCAAGATAAATATTGCGACTTTGGTTTTTTCAATGTTCACTTTCATTCCCACCTCGTGACAATAACTTAGGGAGCTCACATTTGTTACACAGACAATAAGTCATTTTTTCCTAAAACAAAAGAAGATTTTGCTTTTATTATAAGCACCAAATAATTGATTTTTTGAGCTCTAGTGGTGAATGTGTTCATATATAGGCATTTACTTTAGGCTTGCTTTGATTTTTTTGCTTCAAGAATATGGTTTGAATTTTTGAAATTAATAAAAAATCAAATTGTATACTATAGTATACCCAAAGGATATTTACACCTATTTCCTAAAAATATGTAGAGCTATTTCATGCTATGGTTGGTTTTACACATTTAGGTTAAAAATTGATGGTTCAACCAAAGCAAAAATATTCTAGTAGGTATTCATAATGGAGAGACTAGGTTGGGTGTGTGCCTAAGGCTCATTTTGCACATTGAAAATCATAAGAAAATAACTTAGTGACAAATCCACATTGGAAATGCACTATGTAAGAATTACATTACTCAACCATAACAAAAATATGTTGGGTAGAGTTTAAGACTAGTGTTGCCACCTTGCCATTATTTGGAAAAATTTCCCATCACTTAAGCTATTTTTTGGAAGCTTGTGAAATAATTTTAAGGTCTAGAAATTCAAAAATTTCACCTCTTTAGTGACTCATAGTGTATATATATTAACCCATCTTATCAAGTTGGGTAGTGTTTTTTTCAATTGGGCCACATGCAAAACAAGCTAATGAGATTTGTTTCTAGATCAACTAGCCTAGGCAAACACCTCCTTAGCTTAATCCATTATTTAAAGTGTTTGGGAAAAAACATAATGGTTGAACCAAAAAAAATAATGTGTAGGTAGAAGAGCATATTAGTGTTGGGTAGAACTAATCATTATTTGATCAATTTTTTAAAGCTAGAAGAGATTTCACTTGGTCATATCATTCTTTTGACAACACAAGTGGAAAATTTCTTCACATAAGTCAATTCCAAGGCCCAAGTATAAATGCATAACAATTCAACCACTAGAAAATTTTCCTTCAATAACTGAACTATATATATTCATCCCTTTTCTTCTACCAACGCCTTTGATATTTTCTGTAACATTATCATTTTCTTTTTAATTGGCTTCTAGTGATCATCACCCTACAAATGTGTTAGTTGAACAATATGATCTTGTAAATTGATTGGGGATACCACAATTGACTTGTATTGGTCCACATAAATTATTATAAATTTGATGAAAAATGGACAAAAAATAAGTATGAATGTTGAATTTCACATAGGTGCAACAAAGGCGACTTGAGGAGTGAAATTTTATAATTTTTAGAGTTTCAAGTCAAAAATATTCAATGATTTCAATAGTATTATTTATTTCCTAAATTTTTGAGTTACGCTTTTAAGCATGTAAGCAATTCAATTTAGTTTTAATGTCTTTTAATGTTGATTTTATATTCTTGTCTATGAAAGAAAATGCTAATTTTTTCCTAGTTAGGATTTATCAAATTATGGTATGAAAAATGTTATTTATTTCAATTTGTAATTAGTTATGTTTAAAACTCAAACCTTTTTATCTAGTTTTCATGTCATTTTATGGGGTAAAAGTACAAACCTGTGTCACACTTTATAAAGGAATCAGTCAACATGAAAAAAAGTTCTCAACTTCAACCACATAAAAGTGGTATTTATGTTTTGAATTTGAAAATGATGTAAACTAATAAAATGTAGAACTTTTGTTGAAGTTTATTCTTGTAATTTTTCAAAATTTCAAATTTTTTTTTGATATTTTTTTATCAATTTAAAAATAGATTTCGTAATGTTGGAGATCTCAAGAAAAAGTGACGTTCAATTGACGTCAAGAAACAAATAGAAAAAAAAATTATTTTCTCCTAATTTTTTTCCCCAAATAGCTGACTTCAATATCTAGGGCATGGATTTTTTTTTTGAAATTTTGATATATATTTTTTTCGTAATAACATTTTAAAGTCAAACTAACCCGAATTTGATAGTTTTCAGTTGGCGTCAACTATTGTTTAATTTTTTTCATTTTCAAAAAACAAAATATAACCTTTTGAAGAAGATTCTCTCCTTTAGGGCATCATATATTTTCTAATTTATTTTATGATGATTTGCTATTTTTTATTTAATTTCAATTGAACATCTTTTTGACTTTGAACAACCTACTTGCAATATTTTAAAATATTTATATGCTAAAACTAATATATATATATAGATTTGGATTCAGCACTATGAGCTCTACAAAAGGGTATTTTAATTTTATTTTTAAATAATTTTGATTGAAGAAATATTCACCAGAAGTTGAAATTTTTTGGAAATTTGAAAAAATGGTGACTTTGCTGCCAAGTCACTTGCCATCTGGATATATTTGACTGAATAGTTTCCAACCTAAACATATTCGGTCGAATATTGTTCAGCCAGATCATATTCGACCAAAATGCTGATTTTTTTGATTTTTTTTTCCATTTTCATGAATTCAATTTCTTTCTGTTTTCATCCAATTTCTACTGAAACATAGCCGATCAACTTTCTAATTTTTTGAATTTGTTTTTTAGATTTTCCTTGTTTTTCATCCAATTTTTATTGAAATAACTATTTAAGTCAACTTTTATTAGTCTATTTTTTAGGTTTTTTCCATTTTTCTCCACTTTTTAATGATGTAACTATTTCCTATTTTTTTTAAAAATAAACTTTTATTATTTACTTTTGCTCTTAAATCACTAAGCATATAATACTAAACAATAATTTTCTAATCATTTGTCATAGGCTATCTAGTTGAATACTTAAATATGAGGAAAATCAAGCAATCTAAAGCAAAAGATTTGGTAATTTTCTTTAATTTATTTTTTGTTTTCAAGCTTATATGTTCATTGCTAGATTATTTTCTATTTTCATGCTTATATTCTCATTGTGTTTTAATCTGAATATTTTGAGCTAACACTTGGACTAACAAGTGGTGTAGCTATCGACTGTTGAAGACTAATATTTAAAAAAACTACTAATCTATGGTTTTGTAGGACGTTTGGCCATAGGCTTTTTATTTTTCCACTAATTTAGGCACTAAAGTTAGATTAGCGAGTAAATGAACTTGTTTTTTGTGCCTGGAAGGGTGTAATAGACGTATACTCACCTCTCGCACCTAGTGTGATCTTGGAGATCAAAAATATTTACATCTCTTCATTCTGTTTAGATCAATGTTTTAGGTAAACATAAGGTCACTAGCTTGTGCATATGCAATCCCCTCATGCTTCGTGCAATCTTGGGGATCAAAAACACCTACGACTTGGTTAAAATTTACAATTGTTTAGCATGTTTTGTGGTATGGTAGTGATTTCTTAGTGCGTATATACTTTTCTTGCACCTCGCAACAATTTGGAGAGCTAAAGGCACTTAGGGATTATTTCTTTTCCACCTACACATTTGGATTTGGGCTTAAAATGAACACCATGTGAGTGTGAGGAAAATGTGTTGTATATGCACTCTCCTTACGCTTAATGCAAATCTAGGATGACCAAAAACAACGTATTTCCTCACTTTTGTGTACCCTTTTAGAGGGTCTACCTTGGTGGGAAAAAGTACTCACCCCAAGGGAACGACCCAAGTGGTAAAAAGCTAAAGCCAAGCTCTTCCAAGCCACTATAAATAAAAGTGCTCTTTGACAGAAGTCATTTAGCAACGAGTGCGGATATGTCATACCAACAACTCTTTCCCTTAGTAGCCCCATGAGCTACATAAAAATCCTTCCTTAGGGAAAGGACTGGAATGCCTCTTGACTCGCCATAGTCTTGAGCTAATCTTTCGCGTGTATGGACACCTTGAGTGGATGCCCTTACTAGAAGCCAATTTATTTTAGTGTCCAAAATGCTTTTTTATACGCTCATTGATCATAGGAGATCAGACCTTTGAAGTCGCCCCACATTCTCACTATTCATGTGTAGAGGCAAAAATTCCTCTTTGGGGAATTGAGACTTGGTGAGCCCGAGAAGTGAGTGCACTATAAGGGGGAGCCTATGCCACCAAGTCTCTAGCTGTCCACCTTGAATAAGAGTGGCTGGAGAAATCCAAGTGGGGATATCAACCAATGGTTTCCTTGCCAACCATAGGGTATTGTGCATGTTGTCTATGTGTGTTTTCATTTGAAACAAAACATTTCACATTTAGACAAGACCAAAAACAAGTGTTTTTAGAGTGTTTGCAATGTTTTTCAAAACCAGATTTCACATTATCACCTCAAACTTTTGAAAAAAATAAACCAAAATTCAAACAAGTACACTGTGAACCACAACCGACTATCCTAAATCGCAATTACCCGAGACAAAAATCTAAGACAAAAAACTAAAACAAAACCTCTCTTTGATTAGTCCTGAGCATAACTAGAGTATTCACCTATAGAATTGCAAACCTATCATTTAGTATTCAGTCATTTAGTTACCATTGCATACCTTGCATCCATCATAGACAAAGCATTGGCTTACCTTTTAGCTTGCATAGACCTTGGTAGAAGCCCTAGAAAACTTAAGATTAGTCCATAAAGACCAAATTAAAGTTACCCTGATTTCATCATCCTCCATCATTTTAGTCCTTTTGTCACCTAGGTTGTCCCTCAACTCCCAAGGCTAGTTTGAGGGTCACCTTTTGTCAAAATTTGTCACTTAGTCACCATTACCATTGAAGTCTTGGCAACCCAAATTGGCATCTTTGGTCCTCTTGGTTTAGTTGAGCAATCTTACCTTTGGTTTCCTCATAGGATAGTTTATGGTCAGACATTTAGTCTCATTTCTAGATCATTTCCATTACACTTGCATTTTACTTGCAGTGGCATTACTGCACATTGGACCTCATTGTGACACTTACATTTGAGATCTTGACATTTTGTCACCTTGAATCCATAGTTGGTTATCATCCTTAGGCATATTATACCTCCAAAAATCCAAAAAACATAGACTAAGTTAATATCATTTTCATCCATAGACATAGTTCCATATCATTGGCATTTTGCCCTTTGAACAAATTTTATATGGTTGAAACCAGGTCAAAAAGGAAACACAGAGACAATATGTCTGACCCACAAGACTTTATCAATCTATTTGCAAACTCCTCACAAGGGACATCAAGACACTTGCCTCCTTTGGACATAGATAATCAAAATGAGACACTCGTGTCCTTTGGACACAAATAATAAAAAAAGTGACATGAATAACATCAAAGAAGAATATAAAGAAGCTATTATAGATCAAGTTAAAGAAGAAGATACAAAAGCTACCATGGATCAAATTGATATCCCGAATGATCAAGAAGAGATGATCATGACGGATGATAAGGCCAAAATATCCTATCAACTAGGATCATCCACTTTTATCAAATTAGGCTTTCTCACAGAGGAGAAGATTCCAAACAATAGTTTCCACATACATAATGATGGGTTCACATCTTGATTTCACAGTAAAATATAGTCATACCTCCATGATATTAGGGGACACTTTATCCAATACAAACATCAAAAAGTTTGAATACACATTATTTTTGTATGCAGGTGAATTCAAACCTGAGCAATTTGTGATGGGGAATAAAAAGACAAGAACAAGGTTGTATGATCAAAGAAGAGATACTAGAAATGTGGATGAAGGAACATCTTCTAAAGAACAACCCATGGAAATTATTGATGACCAAGGAGTACAGGTACTAGCACAAATTGAAGGTGGTGATAGAAATATTTTCCTTGGTATGGAAAATCTTATAGAGATGGATGAGGAATCCCTTTTCAATAATATTTCATCTGAAGATATGTTATCTAAAAGCACAATAAAATTACACTATAAAAGAATATGAGATAATTTTTTTGAAGAAAAGTCTCTAGTTGGAAGAGAACAATTATTTGTAAAATTATTTAGGAGGAAAGAAATGACCCCTGCTTTGTAGTTGTTAAGGGTTGATAATAAGAAAAATTCATCAGGATCATTAAAGAAAACAATAGTTGAAAACCTGCAAGAAGCATTGAATTCTATTGAAAACAAGAGTCAAGTTGTTGATTTAAGTGTTGCACGTAGAGCATTGATGACGGTAATTTCTAGTAAGAAAATATCACATAGAAGACAAGTTAAAGAAATTTTTGAATTATTCAATGTTTCTAAGAGAACTATTCAAAGATATATCAGAAAGAGAAATAGATTGGATGGAAATATTGAGAATAATTGGGTAAATATTTGTAGGGTTTCCCGAAAAGATAAAATCTCATAAGATGTAAAGGAATAGGTGATTGAATATTGGACCGGTTACCCTCATGTTTCTTCCAATAGAAGGGACACTATAGAAATAAAAGGTGAAGATGGTAAAAATTTTCACATCTGAAACATTTTATAGATATAACACAAAGTGAGCTTTTTGAAGCATTCAAGCAAGAATTTTCAGATGTGAAGATTTGTCAAAGGACATTTGAGAGATTATGACCAAGTTTTGTACGTATAAATAAGATACATGAGACTTGTTGTTGTTGAAATCTTGTTGAATTTCCTTTACACCTATAGTCATATAGAAAAGCTATGGCAGTAATCAATCCAAATATAGTCATCCTTGGAAGTACAACACAATTTTTGAAGTCTCTTCTATGCGAAAAATTAGAAGATTTAGATGAATTGAAAGTGCAGTGTATAAAATATATATAATGAATGTGGAAATTTGAAGAATCTTTTACAGGTTGACAATATTGATCATTTAATGCAAGTTATGTGGAAGAGATTTGAATATGATAAATACTCAACAAAGTCAGGAGTTGAGACCAGAAAATTTGTTCTCAAAGAGAGTGAGTTGTCTTACAATGAGTTTATGAACAAATTTTCAATATCATATATCCACATATTCAACATTGTCATGGTGCTAGATGGCAAGCTAAGCAATTTCATGACTCAAAGAATTTCTTTCCAGTGGGTTGTATTCTCTCTATTGTTGATTTCTCTAAGAACTATACATTTAGTCCTCAAACTGAGATTCAAAGTCAATATTATCATTAAGAGAAAGTTGCAATACTTGTACAAGTTTGTTATCGGCATGCTGGAGAACATGTGGATGGTCTACAAAGTAGCAAAGATGAACAAATTAAAATCAAAGAGGTTCACTTTTATATCAATGATGATGCAGGTTGTGATAGAAGCTATGAAGCCCATTGTTTTGCAATGTTTTTTGAAGACCTGAGACAACGTCAAATAGATGCTTCACAACACTAGATATGGTCTGCTGGATGTGCTGTAAGTGTTGATTTTTTTAAAAAAAAATTATATGTTAATTTGTTTACTTAACTTGTTTAGACTTATATGTTGTACACATATAGTTTATTTTTACTATCTTGGTTTTAAATAAAATTGGTTGTAACATCACAGGAAAATTTAAGTCTACAAAAGCTTTTAATTGGTTAAGCCGACAACATATTAGACGTGACATAATTTTTTTGTGGAATTTCTATGAGAGTGGACATGGAAAATGATAGCATGATGGAGCTGGAGCATGTGTGAAGCGTGCACTTCGCCAACACAAACTTGCAGGTAACACCATATGAATTTTTAGAAAAAATCTAATTATGTTTTTTAAGATTGTCTTTTCCTTCCAACTACAAAACCTCTTAACTTGACATTTCACCAACATGAAATTGCAGGTAATGCCATAAGGAATGCACATGAAATTGTAGGTAATGACATAAGGAATGCACATGAAATTGTTGAATGGTGCAAAATTCATTTTGCTACCCGTGATTTTTTTTTTTGAATTTCAATGTGTACATGAATTGAATTTTCAATTTTATACACTTTTTAATTGTATGTTTGAAATTTATAGATATTGATTGATCAACTCTTACTAATTGTCAAAAAATTAGTGGTATTAGAAGTTTGCATCAAATCGTGATAGTAGGACATAGTAGGCCTCCAGTAATTCAAGTGAGAAAAATCATGTTTTTGTGTTGATTTCATTGAGAACAATGCAAATACTCTACAATGTGAGAATATTAGAGATGGGTGTGTTTCACAATGGGAAATAAAACAGTTAGTGGCCACATCAAACCCTTTTGAAGATAATGACATTGTAGATATCTATGATCCTTTGTATTCAGCTGATTACAAACGTGTATCAAATTTAGTTGTTAAAGGTAAATTTTAAATTTGTAAATTGAATTTTAACTTACAATTGATTTATATTCTACCTAAGTTGAGCATGGTTTACTACATGGTGTGTATTGGAGATATTTTTGTTGTTCTTGCAGATCCTAACAATACAGAAGGTGTAGATTACTATCTACTAAGATGTATGCAACCAAAATGCAAATTGTTAGAATCAATGACAGATGGTGATGGACAAGAGTATCCTACTGGATCAATGGTTGTTGAAGGCACATACTATCAACAAACAAAGATAGTGTTGGAATCAAGGAACACTGAGAGGGGGGGGTGAATCAGTGTTCTGCAATTTTTAGCTTTATTAATTTGATCTTTAAAGCACTTATAGCATTCAACCAAAAGAAGGATACATGAGCATAAAACAAACAACCATAACACCATAACACAAGGATTTTTTACATGGAAACCCTGTTAGGGGAAAACCACGGTGGAGGTCAATCCATAATATGATAGACTGAGTATACTCAAAAGGTGTTTACAAAAGGGGAATGCACATGCATTTAGGCACATTGCCTAGAGCTCACTACTCAATTACAAAAGAAGACTCACTATCTTACAAAAGTATTTGGATTACATCTAGACGATTTGAACTGAAAAAATAACATCTGCTAATGATTGATTATAGTTTTGATTAAGTACATTAATCTCTTTCTTGACCTTTTGTCTGATTCTGCTCTTCTGCTTTGCCTTCTTTAATTCACATTACAAATCCTTTTATGCACAAGTGAAACTGTGCATAATTTCTCTATAATCTCTCTGACTTTTGCATCACACATCAACACACTTCGTACACACATCAAAATGATATAAATGAATATTTATATACATCCGCAACTAAGGATTTAATCAACCACATGTCGGCTTCAATAAAACATAAAATATTTACAATCCGTCGACTCAATCCACAAATAATTTTTAATGTGCACCAACCAAAGTCAGCCACAACATAGTGAGGACCCAAATCAGCATGCTCAAACACAAAAACACTTAAACAATTTCTTCTCGAAGATCCACAACATGCTACATTCACTTAGTCGGCCTTTTGCACTGATAAACATAAAATTAATCAACTGGATCTTCTAACTTGCACAACAATCGATACAAGGCTCTAAGATTCAAGGAAAACATAGATCATACATTGAACGACCTTCCTTGAGATCCACAACTCAAAATGATAATAGAAAATTGCATATGAATCGATGAACACAATTCTGTCGGATGCTCTGTTCTAGCTTGATAGTTAATTTCTTAGCTTCAATCTGACTTCTGGTATGAGAAAATGTTGATGTGTTGATCAAATCACTGACTAGGGTTTCCATCAATGACAACATTAGATGACATGTGCAGTGTATCTTGCCAACAGATAGATACAAATGACATTATATTTAATGATTACATGCCAAGTCAAAAGGTTTTACATTAGAGTCATTTAGTTATAGCAACAAGATTAAATCTTGAAACTTTACCAAAAAGAGGGTGTGCCAAACAAAGGTGGAGGTTGCCTATTGAAGACCATGAAAAGATTTTAGAAATAAGAAAAGATCGAGAGGATCCATATTATATGTACCAAGAACTTTAAGATATTTTTGTACATATATATTTTCTATGACAATATATACATGTAACATTTGGGGATGAGGTCCCCCATTTGTGACCTCACCGGTTCATAGCTCCATGCCAAAAGTGTTTACCCCTTGAATAAAGAAAAAACATTTGGACCTAAATTTGAAAATCTTTTTATTTTATGTTGAATTCAAATAATTTCATTCAATAGTAGCCCATGAAGCTTTCTTTTTTGTGATCTTATTTGCCTGTAAAGCTTTCTTAAGGTGATCTTATTTGTGATCTTATTTGCCTATAAAGATTTCTTAAGGTCAGTTTCATGTTTGTGGATATCTTTGGTGCATAATTATAACACATAATTTTGATGATATAGAAAACACTATAGTTGAGAACACTCTTCACTTAATTCCTAAAACCCGAGTCCCTTCATTGGATTGTGAATCACAAACATACTTATTAACATCAAAATGAATGTAACATCATAGTATCAGAGATAGAATAGTAAAATTTATAAATAACTTTCTCATTTTCAAGTTAATTTTATTTATTTGTAAATCTAAATATGAAATTTAAGTTTTGGTTAAAAATAAATATTTAATCCTATATTAAGTTCAAGCACCTTAGTTAAAATGGAATTTTGCTTGATTTAGTAAAGTAAAAATGAATTTGTGAAGTATGGTATACAAATTATTATTTAAGTTTTAATTAGACCAACTATAAGAGACCTTCAGATATGTGTCTAGATTTAATCCAATAGCATAGCCTTATTATATAATCACCATCACATAATCTTCATCTCAAGGCTCTAATACTAAGGAAATCTTGAAAATAGAAAATATTTTCCCAAAAACATGGGCTCAAAGCATGTGCCAAGTCTTGGTCCAACCAGTCAAAGTTGGACCCATGTTCCCTTCCACTTGAGTGAGACCTCCAAAAATAGAAATGAGTTCCTATTACACATTTTATTTTTATTACCAAGGGGATCATATGCAATTCTTAAGCACTCCATATAAGAGCACTAATTACACCTACAAACCTCTTCCATGTGGGTATTATTAGTTATTCAAAGATAATATTTCAAGTCCACTATGGAATCCCCCTCTATTAATAACCTTCTACCAGAAGTCTAGTCTTGTACTTTTTTTAACTTACCATCTACATTGAATTTTTATAGAACACTCATTTACAACCTATGAGCTTTCTTCCTTCATTTAAATCAACTAGATCTCAAACCTTTCATTTACGCAAGGTCATCATCTCCTTTATCATGGAATCTATCCAATACTTTTTCTCCTTTAAGGAGAGATTCTTTCACAAGTATAAGTTCATCATTAAAATTAGTTAAATTAAATGTACACAATAAAAAAATGGAGAGATATATCTTTCAAATTGTTTATGTTCTCTTGTGGACCTTCTTAAAGGCAGTGAAGATAGAGAATCTCATTTTATTCTTCTAAATTTTCCTATAATTTTTCTTCATATTTGGCTCCTTCAAATCCAACCTATTCATTTCCCTATGCATCTTCACCTTAACTTGATATCAAATTGTATTGTGTCCTCCTCTTCCTTTCGTTGTATAGATCTAGAAAAAACACTTACTTCCCTACAAAAACGTATTTCTAGAATAAATAATTTTCTAAGTTGGAGGATTCCAAATCTTATACCATTAAATTTTCTACCCATAACCAATGAAAAAAATATAATTTGAAATCTAACTTAGAGCATTTTTTCCTAGGTGTTTGAGTTAAGCCTCATAGCCAAACACTTCCAAATGTGCAATTTAATCTTTTTTCCCATCCATACTTTGTATGGTGCCTCTTCAAAAAGGATGGAAATAGGAAACTTATTTATCAAATAACAAAAAATACTAACAACTTACACCCAAATAATTTGTTTCAAATTAACACAACTTAACATGCTTTTATTTATTTCCTTTAATATTATATTCATTATCAAGTAGCTACCCCATTTATATATATATGGAATATTTTTCTATTAAATTACAATCCAATTATGTTTGCAAAAAAATTATTTAGATAAATATACCCCCATGTTATTTGATCTCAAATCTTTTATTTTTTTCCTTATGAGTTTCCACAAGCACCTTAAATTCCTCATGCTTAAAACTTCATATTTGTGCCTAAGAAAATAAACCAAATATTTTCTTGAAAAATCACCAATGAAGATGGCATAATATAGATTGTTTCTAAGATATATGAATTAACTCTAAAATCCATTTTGCTATGAGAATTTAACTTTATTTTGCTTATGAAACACACAATCTCACCTATATATTTATTCTTCAATGTTTTTGATCCTTTCTCACCTAGATGTGGTCTGATATTTGATGTCAAAACATTGGCATATCAACTAATTCATTTACATGATCAAAAGTCATGGTATAGTTAGATTAAGTAGTACCATCCATAATGTGAAACCATAATGTAAAATGTATATATACTGTAAAACATAATAAGAGGAACCATAATGTGAAACCATAATGTAAAATGTATATATATTGTAAAACATAATAAGATGAACCATAATGTGAAACCATAATGTAAAATGTATATACTGTAAAAAATAATAAGATGAACCATAATGTAAAATGTATATAATGTTAAGATCATGATCCAAGAACCATAATGTGACAAATCACAATATAAAATGTATAACAAATCATGTGTCTACATGTAAAACAAGTCAAAGTGGAGGATGCCTAGTATGACTGTGGATCGATCTCTCTCCTAATCCCTATCTGGATCCATGTCCTGATCTCTCTCTGGATCTATGGCCCAATGCCTCTCTCGATCCTTGTCTCGACCCATGTCCTGATCCGCCTCCTTGCATAAGAAAGTACATTAATTAATTTAATGTACATGTCTAAATGTAAAGTCATCTTAAAGTTTTATACTTTTAATGTTTGAATGTATCAAGTACTTTAAATATTATAAATATACCTCAAATGTACCATGCATATGATTGTCTACATGCTCCAAATCTCCAAAGCATGACGAATCCTCACATTGCCAGAAATTTAAAAATACAAGATTTCAATGAAGAGTGAGAACTACTTTAAAGTCAATTTTATTTAATATATGTATGAATTTTTAGAACGCAAAATATATAGATTATTTGAAAGTACTTGCGTCTCACCCTTGAGCACTCTACCAATGTCACAAGAATGCATGGTCACATTAGGGACACCTGTATTAGGTAAAGGAACAGTGCCAAAGAGAGGTGAGTTGTATGTGCCATGTACATTAGGTGCAGTAACCTCAATTCAATTTTTGTGCAGGGACTGTAGGCTAGTTTGGAATATGTTGACCATCTTGTGAAGCCGCCTCACCTCAACCCAACTGTCTACCAAAATGTCATCTAATATGAGTCAGTACAACATCTAAAGGAATCCCAAACTCCTCACTGATAAACTAGTATGATGATAGTAAATCAACAATGGAAACCAGACACACATTACGTAGAGTGTCTTCACTCATCTGGGCCACTATGGCGGTGATGGTAGCTCTGCACGAATGTAGGGATCATAATTGGCATATGTAGCCTTGGTGGGAGGAAGGCTAATCCACGAACATAATAAGTATCTGCCTACACGATCAGATGACATCTGATCCACCTAAGTAGCAATCGTGGCAATACTGTCAAAAATGTCATATCTAGTAGGTGTTGTTGCTACACCTCCTGCTACTGCTAGTTCCAAATGTTTTGGAAGAACCAAAAGGTTTGGACCAACTAATTCCATCTTGTTGACAGGCAGTGGCAAACCTACATGTCTATATTGAGCTTTGTTAGTAAACTTCCCTTTTCCCTATCCAACATGTGAAGGAATAGATGTGTAATCCACATCTAACCCTAAATGGAACTCAACATATAATTGTTTGCAAAAATAAAGTGGCAACTCATCATTGTGAGGCCATCTGTGATGGGCTGCCAACCATCTAGGATATATAAAGGGATCAACAAGCTCATCTGTACATCTAGTAACAACATATGCTCTAATTTTTTTTTGTCCCATATAATGAGGGAACATGGTGTGCACATTATGTAGTGAAACTCTATCAGAAACTGAATCAATTTTCATACTACCATTAACACTACTTGCAAGAGACCTATAAAACTCCTCAGTGTTGACCTCATCATAAGGATTATAAGATCAAATCATGTGAATCATACGGTGGGTCTCCTATTGAATCCTAACTAATCTATCTCTATTAGGGAGATTAGGGGAGTTTTGTATTGTTTGGTCCAAACATCTCAAAGCATTGTCTAATCTCTTAATGCTATCATTATATAAATTAGACCTAGCCTCAACTTGCTCTTGAGATTGAGTGGAATGATGTGATCCCTGATCATCAACCATATCTATATAAATACAAAGATCTGCATTTTAATTAAAAAAAAATACAAATATGTACTTATTTTATTTCTCTAAAAGTAAATATGCAATAGACATTTTTCTAGTAAGATGCTCCATAAGAAATTATAAAAAATAGGAAATATGAGCAATAAGTAGCTTGAACGTCATGAAGTAAAAATAAGAACAATTTTAAGTTCATTCAACTGTCTATGAAAAAGAGGGAGAAAGGGAGAAAGTAGGTATCTATAAATTCCAAATAACTTATACTTAGGGACATATTGTATTTTATTTTAGGATACTTATAACTAGTTTCACTTATCTATTCACATAAACTCCAATTACTACCCTTCCAAGATTATTTCAATAAAGTATTTGATTGATCAATTATTGTATTGAATGTACAACATCACCAAGCATGACCTATTAAACATTCACTTAGTGTGAGGCATCCAAAAAGGCCAATTATTACCCTTCCAAATTATTTCATAAATTGTTATTCAATATTCTTCTATATTTGATTGGAATTTTGCATGTTCAAGTGAATTGACTACGTTCGAAGGCTGGTAGGTCAAAGAGTGAGTCTAGAAATACATTTTGAACCCAAGTTTTCCTACATTCAATACAATAAATGATCAATCAAATACAAAAGAATATTAAATAACAGTTTATTAAAATAATTTGGAAGGGTAATAATTGGCCCTTTTTGTCATTCTCCATGATGGTATACATTGAATAAAATAAATGATCAATCGAATACTTTATTGAAATAATCTTGGAAGGGTATTAATTGGAGTTATGTGAATAGATAAGTGAAACTAGTTATAGAAATTTTGGTGCCTACACAATGTATTTTAGGATATGACTTACAACTTAATGTAAGAGTATGACTATAATTTCATTTAAATGCACCACTTAAATATATTCATAAAATCATGCATTTAAATGAAATTATATCTAGTTGTAAGTCATATCCTAAAATACATTGTAGGCACCAAAATTTCTACTATAACTAGTTTCACTTATCCATTCACATAACTCCAATTTAATAACTCTAATTACTACCCTTAGTAATTGGAGTTATGTGAATGGATAAGTGAAACTAGTTATAGTAGAAATTTTGGTGCCTAGTACAATGTATTTTAGGATGAATTACAACTCTATAATTTTATAATGCATAAAATTATAGAGTTGTAAGTCATATCTATAATTTCTACTAGGCCCACATCCTAAAATACATTGTTTTAGACACCAAAATTTCTACTATAACTAGCTTCACTTTTTTCAGCAAGGGTTGGTGTTGGTGAGCTTTCATTTTTTCATCAATGTTTACTAACTCTTTTGCTTAATCTAAGTATTTCATATATTTTGACTAGCATAGGTTATATGGTTTAGGTTGTTCTCTTATGCTCACAATTTTGTGTACAAGAAGGGTTTCATTTGCTTGGATTATGATTTGTCAAATAAAGACTCAAAAGTAGAAGAGTCTATGTCAATGAGATAATTTCATCACCTTTTATAGCCAAACATTGGAGTTTAAATTATGTCGTGAACCAAGAAACCTCCATAAATAGTGGTATAGTCATCTACCCCTAGGATTAGCATTAAGGAGACTCAAAACTAACTTCACATCCATCGATCAAAAACATGACAAGCACTTAAATTCCCCTCCATAGGTTTTAAAATTGCCCTCTGTACATTTTCCTATACATGACCATTAAATCAAGGACACGAAGCAACAACTAGCTCACCATAGGAATGAATAGGATGATGTCCCAAGACCATATGTTGGCCTTGGTATCATTATATCCCTTTCTTCACAATCATCTCAAATTCCAAAGGGGGTTGAAAGCTACCCCGAGCCAATTCATTTGTAACTCTGTCATCTAAGCACATCATTATACTCACCTTCTATATAAATGTTGGCTCTGTAAATTTTCATGATTACTTTTGAGTTATTTTAACTACATTTATACCAATAAAAATTATCTGCATGTGAAAGGTAAACTACTGATGTGTCTAGTTTTCATTATGTCTAGTTTTCTTGTATAGAAGCACTTTATTTTCTCCATGTCTATAGTTAGTTGTGTAATATATCTTTGAGTAGATCTAATTGTATTATTCAAAACTCTGAACCAAGATGAAGTCCAATTTTGAGATGGTTTTCTTGTATAGAAGCACTTTATTTTCTCCATATCTATAGTTAGTTGTGTAATATATGTTTGAGCAGATCTAATTGTATTATTCAAAACTATGAACCAAGATGAAGTCCAATTTTGAGATGGTTACATGAACTGAATTTATTTTATTTGAAAACTATATAAAAGAGTCCACTTTTTCAAGCCTCTTACAAGTTACAACATTTCACTATATCCTTAAAGTTCTCTTCACTTTGCAATTAGTTAAAAGCAATAGGAAAATATAATGAGGGTGCTCTTTTGATCACTATTGTCCAACAAATGTTTGTCTTAATTCTCATGTCAATCTTTCAAACATTGAAAAAAAGCCATGCACATTTTCTTAAAGAAATAGTAGAGATTGAAGAAGATAAAGTTGATTAATCAACTTTGATAATCAGTTATGATTAAATCTTCATGTCTTTTATGAGCAGGCAAGGACTATAAAAGGATTGAACAAAATTGAAATTATAACCCCTAGGATTTTGAATTGAAATTAAAAATATTGTTTTTAGTTTATCGAGGAAGTGACTCACACTTGTAGGAGACTTTTGCATATAATTAAATAAAGGAACCTTTATTACAATCAACTTTTGTTTTAGTCCTCTACATCCATTTAAAAAAAAAAGATGTCAAAGACTTGAACAAGAATATTTACAAACCATTTTTTTTGCCTTTCAATGTCGTTATGTTCAGGGTTTCACTATAGAGACAATTGAATGAATCCACAAAGGAAAAATTTTCATTGAGATTTTTCTTCAGCCTTAATTTTGTTTATTGTACTTCAGGTTATCATTTTAGAGCTAGAAATAAAGAACAAATGGAGATCTAGGCTTATAACCCTTATGCTAAAAACCCCAGAGAAGCAGCTATTTTTTAGTTCACAGCCAAGCCAAACCTCAAGGAATGGGAAAAAATATTATCAGATTCATAAGCAGAACTTGCATGTTGCAGTTATCAGATTCCTCAAGAAGAAACTGCAAATTAGGAATTTATTTTTTGATTTTTTCTAAAAATAAACCCTTAAAGGGAACAAAAACACCATAATTTCACATAATCAAACCCTTATATGAGTAAACTATATGACCTTTTTAAAAATGGCATGGGAAAAGCAATATTTAGCAAAGAATACTACAAAAATGAAAAAACCCAAAAAAAACCCTAATTTACAGTTGCTGCATAAGGAATCATCAAACAAACAAAAACATAACACTTCTAACTAATTGATTATCAAGCAAAACAATCACTTCAAAAATGAAATAAATAAACCAAATGTAAGAAACTTGGCTTTGATTTGTTTTTGTAGATGGGCTCTTTAGGCGAGCAGCCTTCGACCGCAAATTCTTCAAGCGAACATGCAAAATGCTTGCACCCAATATATTTTTTCTTTTATATTCATCTCATTTGATCGGAAGGTATTCGGCCTAGTAGGTTTCAGCTGAACCATACTCGGCCTAAATGACGAGGCCACATAGGCACCATGTCATCGCCACATGGTTTTGGTCAAATCCTATTCGGTCAAGTACCTTTAGATCGAAACTCGTTCGATAGAATTTGTACGGTTGGCCCAAAGTGTGACACAGGTTTGTACTTTTACCCTATGATGATTTTATTTTATGAAAAAAATTATTTTTAATAGTGTAATGTTCATGTAGGGTTTAAAACATTGTAAAAAAACATATTTTTTCTTAAAATATGTTGCATTAAAATGCATTTTTATAATTTTTTAAATACTAGGTTTTGACTTAGCATACAACATGAGATAAAAAAAGTGGAAGACAAACCACTCCCGAAAAAGATGCCAGTTGGGAATATGTCACATTAGGATTAATTTTAGAGGCCATTAACTACAACTACAATGAGTGACGAAATTGATCTCCTCAAGTACCACCTCAAACATATTGTTATCCATATTGTTAAATTATGTCTTTATGTTAAGAATGGGGTGGAAAAAGAGATACAAATAGCCCTTTCATTGGCGGATCAAAAGAAACTAGAGAGAATGAGAATAAACATATAAATAACACCATTGGGAATCCCAACATGGAGCTGAAAAAAGGTGGATATGATAGAGATTTTGTACTCCAAGCATGAACCATGCTTGCAAACACATCCACCTTGTCTAGCTTGGGTAGAGAAAAGTGACATGTTTTTTGTTCCTCAAAATATATTTGAATCAAAACCTTCATTTTAAGGTACAATTTGGTACAAGAAACAAAAAACATATATGACTTGTACTAATTCTAGTTTTATAATAACCTTCCCTTCAATGTGTTAGAGAGCCTATATTATGAATATTTAGTTAGGTTGATAGTTGTAAGGAAATAATACAAGGTTCGTTCTCCATATTACATAGGTGGGTGACTTTTTATAAGGGTATCATATATGCACAAATAATTTTATAAGAACAAATGAAGTAAGGACACCAATTTGGATACACCATACTTTAGATAAGTGGACAAATGGAAGGAATCATAAAATAATTAAATTTATAGTAGTTGAAAATGGTGATGGTGCGTTTGAATCCAACATACACCTCTAATATAGGAAAAATGATATTGAAAAATTGATTATAATTTTAGAGGAGATTATATAAGTCGTCAAATTGAAATTATAGTGCAAGTTGCAATTGATAACACAATATCATATGTGGTGGTAGAGATATTAATTCAAGAGAGACATCCATTGATTTTTTTGACCCCTAATGTTTCTCATTTCCTTAACCTTATTTTAAATTACTTAGGAAAAATTGATTGAGTGACATGGTGGAAGAAGCGAGGAACATCACCAAGTACATTAACAATCACCCTTGGATTTTTAGGTTAATGGTAAATCACACCAAGGGCTCATGTGAGTAGGATTGATGATAAGATCCACATATATAATAATATAAATAATTTAATGTGAAATATACACCACACAACATAAAATCAAGATTCCTTAATATCCAATATATGTAGAAATGGGGTAAACTCGTGAGGCAGGTAACACCATACAATACTTATTTTGGAAGAAGCCACTCCATGCTATATCTGCAAGATATCCCAAATACAAAATAATAATCCACATTTCTCCTTATGGTGATAATAACCTTCTTTACATATACCTCATCCTAATAATACAATGAAGGGGTAATCCTAATGAAGGCCTACTCATTAGGCCTGATATAATTAATTACACAAGTTGTCCACATGATCCAATATAACTAACTTACTTGGTACATGTGCCATATGTAAAAATTTCAATCCACCTAAATACATTTTGATATAATGTCCCAAGGTGCATATCATGTGCAATCCCTCCTTGACATGTTTCATCCCTAAAACATGAGAAGAATCCAAATAGTATGATCATTGCAAGTTATTACAAATATGATGGCATGACTAATCATCCAACCATCCATAGCTGATCCTCATAGTTTTTCCTATTTCATAGTAGTTAGATATCATTCTATCCATATTTTTTTCACCTATTTTATTTAATTCCTTATCATAGTAAGCCCCCCTTTGCTTTCATGAGTAGTCATCACTTATGTGATACCATTGATTGTTGTATTTGTTCCTTTGATTTCATGTAGTTCCATAGTAATTGGATTTTTGATTCCCTATACCACCATTCCTCCATGATGATTTCCTCCATTATTCTTGCCTCTCATAATAGTATGGATTCCTATATATTACACTCTTTGTTATCACTAGAACCTTCTTTGATTTTTCACCATTATTGGCCACTTTTTTTACTATCTCATGAATTAAATTACTTGTCTCTTCTTTTTTCTCAACATATTTCTCCTCTTATTTTTCCTCTAACTCATTGGTACAATATTCATGATATTCCTGAACTTTATCTTCCTTGAATTTCCTTTGGACTTCATTATGTGTAATATCCTATAATGTAACTTTTTCCCTCATGTACCAATGCTTCATGAAATTCTTTTGCATATTGATGTTTATTATTCCCAAAGATTCTAACCAAGGATAAACAAGAATAACATCCAACCCATCCATATCCAAAGCATTACATTTTTAACATGAAACATATTTATTAATATAGAGCTTTAGATATTAAAAAAAATGAATATTTTTACCTAATGTTTGATTTTCTTTGATGTTCTTTGCTTGTACATGGAGCTTCTTGGCTAAATCCATGTTGATAAAGTTACACTTTCTAATAGGTCTTATAGAGAAAATAATGTTTTCCTTTTGAATGCATCCATGAAATTGAAGGATTGAATCATCCTTCTTTGGAGCTAAAGTGCATGCACTTATATCCTCTCCTTCTACTTCTAAGTCTTTTTCCCTTCTCCATCTTATTTTTATTCTTCCTCTTCTTCCTCTTCTTGTTTTGGATCCCATCTATCTAAGAAAGCTTATTCTAGTTCATCCTAAGAAGAAATTCTCTTATCCAATGATGCATACAATTATTTAGCTTCCCCTCTTAAAACCAACCAAAAAATATATTTTTTCTTAGTATAGTTCCACGACAAGATATTTTATATTTTTACCACCATTCTAATGCATCTCCACCTCCATCAAAATTAGGAGGCTCCATTAAAACTAGGTTTTAAGAAAAATGCTTTCAATAGATTACCATTCTACCAAATCTAGTTGACCCAACATTGATTCAATTAATTCATGATATAATTTACCTCATATTAAAAAATAAAATTAAGACTTGAATTATGAATTTGATGAAATTTTTAGAAATGTTAAAATATTAAAATATTTGTTTATTTGTGGCTTAAAATTCAAATTTATGAAAAAAACATAAAATTGTAATAAATCACTAAATATTAATGATAAAAACCTATATTTTGGATTGTATCTTCCTTATATGATCCTCCCACTTCAGTAAAATATTTTAGAAGAATTCATGGTTGTTTGTCAAATATAGGTGAATCTTTCAAAACTAGGGCTTTTGCCACCTTGGCATAAATTGTAGCTCTAATACCACTTGATAAGATCCACAGATATAATAATAGAAAGAATATAATACAAAAGATAGATCTCACATAAAACAAGAGATGTTTATGATCCAAGATGCCTTAATATCCAATGTATGCATAAATAAAGTAGACCCTTGAGGTAGGGTAACATTATACAATATAGGTTATGGAAGAAGCCACTCCATGCTATATCTTCAAGTGATCCAAAATATAATATCATACTCCACATCACTCCTTATAATGATGGTCACCTCATTTATATAGACCTCCCCATGATAATACAATGGAAGGGTAATCCTAATGAAAGCCTACTCATAACATGATATATATAATTAATTACACAAGTTGCCATATGACCAATATAGCTAATTTAAGAGATGTATGCCACGTATCAACATATCCATTCACATAAATATATTATAATATCATATCCCAATGTACATAAAATTTGACATGGTTTATAACTAATTTATCACCTTACAAAAGCATTTATAAAATTTTAACACTTTTGACATAGGTGCAAGAAAATAATTGAGATGGATACAAAGAATTTTTTTATGATATATTTATGTAGAGAGTTATATATACTATCAAGGTAACTTCAAAATTTAGTTTAAATTTAAAATAAAATCCTTTAATCACTTTTTTAAAGTACTATTTTAATTATAACTTTAATTTATTTGTAGGTGTTAAAAATTTTGGTGAGGGTTTTATGCATAGTGGGTGAGAGAAACCAAATGGATGACTTTATGAGGCCATAGACATGCCATGAAGGCCATCCCAAAATACAATAGGGGACAACTGAATTTGAACTCATTTGAGATATTGTTGACTAAAGGTGGAACAATCAACTCCACCAGCTCATTCATACAATGAAGTACTACCTCAATCTTAAGTTTTTCTTCTTAGAGGACCTCATAAATGTTAATGAGATATTTATGGAAGTACTCTCAACATGTATGATGAGGATGACACAAGGTTGAGGTGAGGGAATTTATTATTGAGGAGTTACAAATTTACAAGAATGTTAATGGGGGACCCTTTTCTTTTCCACTAGATCTATAAGAGAGAACCACCCAAGCTCTAGGTAATAAAAAAATAGTTTTCACATATTTATAATCATTTATTGGAAACTTTAGAATATTTTATTAAAAATTGCTTGGTAGTAAGATTAAGGTATACCCTAAATTTTTAATATAGCCTTATATTTTGTCTCAACTTTATTGTGCTTTTGGATTTGAGCATAACCAAAGTTCTTTGAGGCCATTTACATGAAGAAGCATAAAAAATTGTCACAACAATGCTTTAATAGCCCTATTTTTGTGTAGTAGAAAAAAAATTCACACAAAAAAGGTGGACATAGCTACTTAAAATCCTAACAACATATATAATTTATCCATATAGAGACTCAACTATGTTGAATTAGGGACAAACACATGTTATAGAAGATGAGATTGTTGACTTCAAGGGGCAACTAGAGGGGGTTGCAATAGGATGAGATATTAGATCAAGGATGACATTATTACAAATGATGTTGAAATTGAAGCATATGATTCATTGTCATCTTATTTGAGGGTGGATTCATGACATTATAATATGAGAGTAGAGCCACAAGAAATTGCAAGGAATAGGCCCCAAATTTCACTAGGACAAATACGAGAAAGAGTAAATTGTAAATTATTGTAACTTGCACAAATATGCATTTTTTATGATGATATTATCTTCAATCACCATAGAATATCATGTTTATGGGATACCTATTATTTTATTCATAGTATGATGTATTACTATATTATTTTTAGATTTGAATAAATAGAAGCACTCCCCCAATGTTTAAAACAATTATCTTATACATTTTATAACTCTATTTAGCATAAAAAAATTAAGGAACTAAGTATTTTTAAAGTTGTTAAGTACTTGCTAAATTTTATTTTTTGAACTATGAAACCAATAATGGCTAATTATCATAAATTGTACCTTCTCAACTTACACCTAGTTAGAAATAATGTAGGCCTTTGTTACGAACTCCATTCTACTATATAGTAGCCAAGATTACTTGGTGCATATAATTTGTAAGTTGCATATATGTGATGTTAAATAAATGTGTGGATGCATATGACAAGGGTCATTTTCCACTTCGAATTTAAATATAATTATGTCTATTTGTCAAATTTGGGGTGTGTCCATGGCTATTTGCAATAAACCTCCGCCTATCAATTCTCCTAACCAATTTTAAATATACATTGTACTCCTAACTACTTGAAGAAAATAAAATAATTGACTAGATAACTACTCATTCCTTTTATTATTGCTTGAATAGGAGTTAACCTAATATAATTAAAAATTTTAGTAGATAATGAAATCATTAATTACAACAAAAAATAAAATCAATCTAGGATATCATGAATCATAGTAGATAGTAACAACTAATGGAAGATAAAATTAATCTAATAAGCTCACACTAATCAACAATAAATATAAACTAAATAAAAAATCCTAATACTAAGAGATACTAGTCTTTTCCTTAGGCTAGAGTCGGTCCTTACTCCACCTCCAGAGAGGCCAATTATTAACACTAAATATAAAAAAAGCTCATTCTTGCTGAAATTCCTCCTAAGCTGCAATTCTTCACTAGATGTTAGACCACACATGGATAACCATTGACTATAATCTTCACTTACATATTCTAATCAACCATTGACTATAATCTTCACTTACATATTCTCATCATTCTCTAGAGATAAATTATTAACAGTACATTCTTCCAATGTGCTACAAGCAACTCATAAATCAATACAAACTCATTACACATTTCTTAAACTTAGGAAATGTCATGACCAACATTCATGTGACTGTAAAGAAATGAATTACAACTACCATGAATCCCCAATCACACTCAAAACTTCACTCCTTTGATTGTCTTCTCTCTAAGATCCCCCAAGAAATCATCATACCACCTATTTGTCTACTCCATACAAACTCTACCAATTGAAAATGCCTCTAAAAGAAATTTGTTTTTAGTTGTCTTATATCAGTTTAAAGAATGTTAAATAAAGGAGGCAAAGTTAATTTGCTTGTCCTGTTCCTGATGCTTCTTTGTCTCTAGTAAATTCAAAGCTTGTTGATTGGGTGGAAGCATCATCCAGAGACTCTAGTACAACACAAGGAAGAATTTCTTCTACCATGAAGCTATAGGAGCATATAATAAGTCTAAAACAATGTTGTAAAATGATTCACACAATGTGTGTGACACTCTACTTGATCATATGAATGTCTAGGAATTAAAGATTGATTAAAGGACTAAAGCATAAATTCATTTGGCTACTAAGATGATGGAAAGTGATTTGATTCAAATTGCTTTCTTTTTTATTACCTTTCAACCATTGGAGTTTGGTTATAGCATGTACTAGGCACTATGATTCAATAATTAATGTTAGAGTTGAAACCATTTGAAGAAATCAACTTGGTAATCCTAAAAATTATGAAGTCTAATGGAATAAAAAATTTCAAGGTTAAATTAGGAGTTTTCTTGCAATTGGTTGCTCAAACCAAAGAGACCTAATTACTTGTCCAAGAAATTTTATCATAATTATTTCAAAGAGGAGCTTGGATTAATAGATTACTATGTTGAGTGGAGTGACCAAGTATTGAAAACTCAACATTCAAGAATTGGATGTTTAATATTATCAAACTCATGTATAAAGGGAGGAGATTGATTAGGGACATCTCATTATCAATACTAGTCATATCCAATTATTAAATTTCTCCCAAACCAAATCCTTTCACATGGTGTCATATTTGATCTACTCAATGGTTTGCCTTGAGTATTTCACACGCTTAAATAAAATTCAAACAACAGGTTAATTTTTTCATGCAAATTTGTAGTTGGAATACAAAAAGAGCATAAAGCACTTCCAAAGGGTCAATAATGTCGCCCTAATGTTGACAAGTAGAGATTTGGAAAAAAAGAACCATGCCTACATTTTAAAGCATGTTAGGATGGTCATTATGTTAGAGTAATAGGTTGTTTACTTGATTAATTTAATCATGTTGATTAATTAATTAAGTCACCTTTACTTTATTTCACTTAAGCTAAACTTAGGAATCTTTACTTTTGCATTATTAAATTAGTCATGTCATCTTGTTCATTATGATCTTGACACTTGTCACATGCTAATTTAATCCTCTTCCTAGGGTTCTCTTTAGGGTTTTGATCTCCTTTCTTAAGGATTGATCTCTTTGTAATTATTCATCTTCTCGGGTAATGCATTTTTGCTTCATGTTTGCAGAGCACCATTCTTGTGTCTCTTGATCTCCTTTGGTGACAGGTTATTTGATTGCAGGTGTTCATTGGGATTTGTGAGGTTGGATTAGCAACTTATACATCATATCAAAGCTCCAGATCTACAAGCTTTTTGTTCCTTTTTTTTGTGTGATCTTGCCTTGACATAGTTTTTCACTACATATAGGGTCAAATCAAACCTCTCCATTGAATCCAAATCTACCAGAATAGTCAAGATTGAACTTTGTTTCATCACATTTGACTTCCATTTGTTAGATCTGTGAGGGTTTGAAGAAAGGGTTGTTTTGCTAGATCTAGGGGGTGCTTTATTTTTTAGAGCATTTTGAGCCTAAAAAAACCTCACCATTGCGCTCAGAAGGCCTAAAAACCCCTATTTCCATATATAATTTGTCAATTTTGGAGTAGGTCACCCTGAGGCAAAAAAAAAATTACTTGGCAGGGGCCGTATGGCCTCCTCCATGCATTACAAGGTAAAAAAAATTCAAAAAAAAATTCCTGCAGATTTTTTATTTGTAAAAAATTTGGGTTTTTTTAAAAAGCTTTAAATTTATTTTATTTTTTTAAAAGTCAAAGGGCAAGGTACGTACCCCTATGCAGGCCCTACATAGTGTACTGCACCCTCATGGGGAATGGTGGGGGTGGCCCACATGCCCCCCCACCACCCATAATTTTTTTTTGTTAATTTTTTAAAAAACAAAAAGATTATTCCTTATGTAATTTATTATTATTATTATTTTTTTTCAAATAAGTCAAATTGTAAAAATGTGCCGATGACCATTTGGCCGTCAAATTTAGGCTCACAGCTTTGCTGCGACGACCATTTGGTTGTCAAATTTAATGCCGCAGACTATGTATTTTGCACTTTGGGGGCTGTTTTCTTCTGAAGGCCATAACTTTTTCCCATGGTGTCGAAATCGGGCAAACAACATCGGGAAGAGGATTTAGAGTACTTTCCAGTGGTGCATGTATTTTTTGGAGATTTTTTCGCAGGTCCCTGTTATTTCCATTCAAAGTAAGATCTTCTTTTCTAGAGTTTCCTTCAGTGTTTTCGACATAACTTTTGCATACGATGTTGAAAATCGGCAAACGAGATATCATAAAAAAACTATTTCCAAGCTCTTTGCAATGGTACAGGTGGTTTCCTGATTTGATTTTTGGTTTTATCCATAAATACTTCTTCTCAGTTGTTGTCCTTTTGGACCTTATGGGCTCACATTGCATGTATTTATCATTTGTAAACACACTGAAATAAAGTGCCTCAACATTGTATGTGTAGTATTCAGATTCTTGCACATCACTTTATGCCTTGTTGTACTCTCATTATGATATAAATTTCCATGGGGGTTGATGTTTTCCTTTGTTTTCCTTCATACCTTTCTCATGCATATGTGACTTTTGTTTTCACATCCTTTCTATCTGCTTGTACTTTCATGATTGCACCTTCAGATGTTCTTGGTTCGTCTTCATGCACTACTTTCAGGCATTTAGTTTCAGTGTACCTGTCACACCTCTCCCTTGTCATCATTATGGGGGGGTTTCTACTGTTGGTGTTAATGCTTCCGTGGTTTTGCGTTGGAGTGAGCTATGTACACAGTATTTGTTCCTATGTACTAGGCGGATGCAGCGGCTGGTTACCCATGCATTTTAGTGAGATGAAGCACTTACCATATGGACACTCTTGTATTCCTTCTTTCAATGTTTCAACAATCATTCTATGACAGTGTTTGCAACTTCTTCATGCTTCAGTGGTGCTTTCCATGTTCTTCCTTTGTTCCTATATTTTGAGACAATTTCTTCTTGATTGGAGGCTTCTTCGTCCTTCACTCTTGTTTGGAGGCTTCTTAGTCTTTCACTTGTATTTCTCTCTTTTGGAGAGGAGTTTTTCCCACGAGGTTTTCTCCTTTTCTCCTATTGTGAGAGATCTTTTACATTTGTACATGGGTACCTCATCTGGCCTTGTTTGTCGGGACCCATCTTTGCTTTCCTACATTTTTTCCTCAGTTTCTTAGCTTCTCCCTAAGTTCATCTTAAGGGGGGGTGTTAGAGTAATAGGTTGTTTACTTGATTAATTTAATCATGTTGATTAATTAATTAAGTCACCTTTACTTTATTTCACTTAAGCTAAACTTAGGAATCTTTATTTTTGCATTATTAAATTTGTCATATCATCTTGTTCATTATGATCTTGACACTTGTCACATGATAATTTAATCCTCTTCCTATGGTTCTCTTTGGGGTTTTGATCTCCTTTCTTAAGGATTGATCTCTTTGTAATTATTCATCTTTTCAGGTAATGCATTTTTGCTTCATGTTTGCAGAGCACCATTCTTGTGTCTCTTGATCTCCTTTGGTGACAAGTTATTTGCTTGTAGGTGTTCATTGGGATCTATGAGGTTGGATTATCAACTTCTACATATTCTAGACTATGGGATCAATTTATCCTTTTTTTTACTTTCACCTATATCAAGGTTTATGGCTTTGATTCATGCATAAAAGTTACCCCAATATTTGAGTGGCCAAATTATCTTAGTGAAATATTATAGGTAGTTGGTAGTATCTCATGATTTTTAGAGGAAGAGGCACAACTCAGGAGTGATTTTTCCTATACAAATTGAACCATACAAGTGTGCTAATATCCTAGATGCTAAAATATGGATGTAGAACCTTCCCATTTTTATCTTAAATTCCACCATAAAAATAATTATTTTGATTCAAAGGATTATGGTAGAAATACTTAGAGTGAAATATGTTAATGTATCGATATTAAATATTTTTGGGCTAATTATACTAATGAATATGAAACTTGAAGAAGGAAACAAAGTTATATGACCTTGAAGTAGTTGAAATATTTCACCTCATAACCAATACCAAAAGATTTAGTAGATTCAAAGGAAAAAATAAATCTACTTGCTTTGTTCAAAGAAAGGTAGATTTAAAGCCTTTTGATTAGTTAATCAACAATAAGAGTTGATATTTCTTTGGCTAGATGCAAAAATCCATAATGGATAGAACAAAGGGATTTTGAGAAAAAAAGCTATCAAAGAAATCAATAACAATACCGAGAGGGAAGATGCCAAGACTTTTGAATATGAGTCTAAGTTTTCTTAAGAATAGAGTACTTCCTAGCCCATAAGTCTAAACCATTGGTGAGGAAAATGCAAACAGTGTATGAAAATGTAAAATGTTAAGAAGAAATTGAAAGATTCAAGAAAGGTTGATGAGACTCCAAGGCCAACCAATTGAAATTGGTTATGAAGGAGGTGAATTATACTTTACATATTCAAATGATTGCTTCCTTGGTTCCTCTTATGGTATTATACATTCTTTCATCACTATTTTTTATTTAGCTATAAGATTTTCTTTGAACTTCTACATCTCCTTTTTGTACTTCTTTTCCATGAGTTCAATTTGGGGAAGAGATGGAAACCATGGATAAGAAATATAAGAATCTTGAAAAGAGGGTTTTTGAGTGGGTAAAATTATCCTTGGTCAAAAACAGTGAGTGGTTGTTGCACAACCTCTCAATTTGAGTGGTGTGTGTAATATAATTTAAAAAACAAATAATATTAAGAAGAAAACAAGGCTTATAAAAGATAAAAAAAGGGAAATTCATTCCTTCAATAAACAAAAGTATCCAAGAAATGCAAGCTACTGGTTTTTAAATTTCACAAATCAATCTAGTGCTTGAGAATAGGTGAGATAGTATAGAATTGCTAAAATTTGCAATAGAAGTGCCAAGGAGATGTTGGAAAATTATGGAGAAGATACGACAACTTTGAAAGATGATATTAGAGAGGTAAGATCTTGTGTTGCATATTTAGTCAATCCATTGGTTGAATCAAGTTCAACATCACCTCAAAGGATAGAGGAAGTGGAATAGAAAAGACAACTAAATAAGCTAGTCTCATAGAATAGGGAAATTTAGTAATGGATCATGAGGTTTTGTAATAAATTCTTAAGGCTTGTTGAGGAGTTATTTGTCTTGTTCAAGGATATTAGGGAAGTCTTGTGTCAATCAATGGATTTGGAGTATGCAATTACCACAAGTATTTCCTCTTGTGGTAGCATAATGAATCATTTGGAGCCTCTTAGTATTTTGGTGTGGATGAGTTTGTGAGATGATTATTTTATCCCTAAGGATTGCCAATTTTTAGAGTGGATAGAAAAATTTCAAATGATTTTTTAATTTAAATTCTTTCTTTGAATACAATCAAGGATAATATTAGAAAGTTACAATTTATTGACCAATAAACTCTCACTTTCAACATATCTATTTCTTGTCCATTCATGGATGACAACTTGGAAGAATTAAAAACTAGATTTGAGTAGTATGTACAAATGTACCTAGGAGTTCATTCAATGCTGACAATATGGGTGAATAAATGAGGTTCTAGTGAAAGTGGCATCACTTGAGATTAATGTACCAAGTTTTTAGTTATTTGTTAGTATTAATAAAAACTTCATTCACTAATAGTTGGATAAGGAGAATTTGGTATATAAGTCTCTTGTTGCCATTGCTATAGAGTTTACTGAGAAAGCTTGACTAGCTAGTGAGAACAATGGAACACCAGCACCAATTATTTAAATGATTCTATTTTAAATTTAAATGTTGATAATGAGGTTTCAAATTAACCATTTCTATCTATTTTTATTTTTTATTGTTTTTTTTGTTTGGGAAATTAGGGAGTCCCTGTTTACGATGTTTATTCTTTCATTTTTTTTAGAATGGATTTGCTTTAAAGTTGATTTATTTTCCACTTTATTTAACTTTTAGAGGTTACTTTCAAACTTTTTAGGGATAATTAATTATTATGCCCAAATCCCTAAAATCATATTCATTGTAACCTATTGTTAAGTGCATTGGACATAATATATTCTTAGTCATTATTGAAGTGGAGTTTATGATCTAAAAATTATCATTTGAATTTTTTATTTAAGTTGTGTGTGTTCTTGTGTAAGGTTTTTTTAAATCCATATTGTAGTGATGAATAGTTTCAAGATTGTATCAACACCACCTTTAATCTTAGTAACTTCAAGTGTTTATAAGGGTTTATCTTTCTAGAATCTTGCACTATCATTTGTCATTAGAAGTAGTTTTTATTTAATCCGTTGTTGTGTATGTGGATATATTAGGCATTGTTTTCAACTAATTAGGAAGCATTCATGATTTACGTTACTTTTCTTAAATTGCAAGCTTTTATTCATAAGAAACCTCATTTGTGAGAGAATATTTTAGACCTTATGCTTTACCTCCAAGATTTGTTTTAGAAGATAGGCCAAGGTTTGTTTTCATTTAGATAAAACCCCATTGATGATTTTGTAAAGTGTGCATAACTATGAAATTTGTTCATAGCTTAGGGTTTAGTATTGTTTATTTTTCAAGGAGTTTTCCCTAATAATTTGAAGATAGGTTTATAATCATGTTTTATTTCATGTTGTAGTGTTTTAAAAGGGAAAAACTAAAACACTTACAACTTTTTAATGTGTTCAATTGCTCAAACAAGCTTGCATATGTAGCATGAGAAAATTGCAAGGGTCGGATTTGCTTTAAAAGGAAAAAAATCCACATTTATGTTGTATTTTTGCATCAACCCATAGGTTCTTTATGTATGGTGAATGCGTGAAAAACTTGTGAAGTATTTAGTGTGAGTCCACAAATAGACTCATGACTTGATGAGTTTCTTCTATAAGCTCATTGTTGAGTTGATTGGCCAACAAAAAGACTTCCAAGTTGCACAAATACTTGCAAAGTTTTGAATTTATGATTGGATAGGTCAAACCTATTTAGCTCTAATTGGACATATATTATCCACAATTACTTAATATTAAAGTAATGATAGTACAATTGGATCTAAGAAAACCTAATTAGTACTAATTAGAAGTGATGTTTAATTAGTAGTAATCAAAGTAAAGTAGGTGAATTTCAGTCTATATCATGTCATATTGAAAGTAATTTATCACAAACAAGTCAACAAGTGCTAATTAGGTACCACTAGGGTCAAAGAAGACTCAAGTGTTTTGAGCTATAAGTATATAACTAAAAATATCCTTTGTAATTCAACTTATATACCTCAACCTAGTATAACAAATCAAAGAGAATCTCAAACAAAATCAACAAGGTGCAATAGCTTAAATGGTTACATCAACCTGCGTTCTGTTTCTATCCCATTTTCATGGTCAAAAAATTTAATACTATTGTTGTTGGATTGTGTCCCCTAAAATATATTTATACCACTTTTCACCATGTTTGTAGACATCACAATATTTTTTATATTCACTAATCAATATTAGGTTCCTAGAAACAACTATACATTGGTAAGAATCAAATCCTTCATCCAAAGAATCCAGTGTAGACAACTAATGTAACTAAATAAAAAATTACCACTAATTAGAAAGGGAGAGTTCAACTTTCAATATAAAGCAAAATATTTCAAGAGTTGAAACCACAAACTACAAAGGGAATTTTATATGCTAGAAAATCATTGAGAACAACTTTAGAGGTAAAATATTAGTCATAGATTTTGAAAGACCCCACTGGTAATCAATCTCATAACCTAAACAAAGATTTACACAAAGGCTATATAGATAATCAGATGCATTATCTCCTCCAAGATTTAGACAAGACCTTCACAAGTCCAACCTATAATCTAGTAAGGATCATTTACACACAATGGTAAATGCTTGCTCAAACACCAAACTCAAATTGGCATCTACGCAAGTTAGTATAGGAAGCTAAAAACCCAAAATAAATATTGAGAAGAAAGAAAATAGTCATCACAAAGAACACTCATTTTTGGTGGTTTTGAGAACAAAGCCATCAAATCCACCTAATACAATGCATTTCCATATTAAGTTACTAATATTGGAAAGGTATTTTCTTGAGAGTTGTATTTTGGTGATAATCTTAGGGAGTTTACCTTAATGTCCCATTTGCATTAATTCAACACCTATGGGATCAATGAGCTCATTTATATGCTTCTTGATGGGTAGTGGGTGCCTACTAGAGAAGTATATACTAGTTAAGGTTGGTTCTTTCTACTTTCCCTAATATTTTTTTCAGTTTTGGATCATTTCCTATATTTTAGGGGCATCCTAAATTTTAGGTCACTTGAAGTGGGACCCTTATGATTATTTTTCTCATGGGGGGATTTTTCTCAAGGAGACCTCTTTAATATTGGCATTATTAATACCCTTTGAGATTTTTTAAGTGTACATGTTCGTATAAGTGTGGTAGAGAAAACTATTTCATATTTCTTATGGGTTTTTGGAAGACCGTGTCATATAATCTATTATTGGATCTATGTATGAGTTCGCTGATAATAAAGCTTTATCTTGGGTCTTTTTAGTTAGTGGTTCTCAAGTTATGGTTTGTTTACTAATGAGAGATAAAGGTTTATTAACTACTTGGGCAATTTAATGTTATTGCACTAGATCCATGTGTACTTGATTATTAAGTGATATTGATCTCATATCAAATAAAAATAATATTTATTTTTGTAACTGAGGCTAGGGGTTTAGGTTTGGACCATTTTGGTGAATGAATAGAGATCAAACAACATTGAAGGAATCATTATATGAGTTTCATATTTTTTAATCCTAGAGAAGGTGGTTACATCAAGAAACATTCATATTATTATTTGATTGATACAAATCTAAGGTTATTATTAGGGTTTATTTTGTGCAATGCATTATTCTTTTCTTCTTCGCATCATTCTATTTTTAATTTATTTTTAAATAGATATCTAGGGCATAATAGTGCTATAAAAGTCGATACAATTTCCTACTAGCCTATGAACCATGGATAAACACGAGAAATCTAAGGGATGAGGAAATAACAAATCTCTTTAAAAATACCATAAAAGAGATTTAAAGGAGTCAAGAAATAATGAAAAACTTAATTACATAAATGTTACAACTTTAAAGTAACATGCATGTCATCATTCCTTTGAAAAAAATCAAACCCTGGTACATTTTAAAGAAAGGGAAGCTCAACTTCACATAGTTGACCAATGGTTTGTTAAATGGGTGGCATTCTAAAGCTCATTAATCCCATGTTTATACAAAGGAAAATATATTAGAAAAGAGATAATTATTTCAAAGTAGTTAGAAACACTATTTTTGGAGTAACAAGATAAATTAGAAGACTTAAGGCTACAATAACTTTTGTCAATTTCTTGGAAATACTAAGAAATGCTTGTACCAAGTCAATGGAGCCAATGGTAGCAATCAATTTGATGACATGAGAAATTTTCAACATAAATTGAATAAACTTAGTACTACTTTTGATGACAATGACAAAATATCTACTTGGGTGTGATTGTAAAAGTTGCATACTTTACACTTATCCCTATGATGGAAGAGGATACCAAACAATTCACTTCATTGCATTTGGAGGGTGTTGCTTGTGATTCAAGGTGCCACAATTTGAGTACTCAAAGGCACAACCATGTATAGACACTTGATAAATTTAACCAAATATTTTTAGATTGCTTTGAGCATGAAGATGAGTACTCTAGGGAGCTTGCTAGAATCAAAAAATAAACTTTAGTGGAGTCATATGTTACTAAATTTCAATGAGTGGTGAGAATGGTACCCAATGTTTCATAAAATATAATTACTTTTCTCATCACTATAATATGTTATTAAAAAGGCATTGACACTTGAGCCTTCTATCCTTACGAACATATTTTTGTCTCAACATAGAGCACCTACTGTTAGGTAGTAGAAAGGGATTTTTTAGAAAGGAGAATAGCAACAGAATAATTTTAATTCACACCCTCAATGAGCTACAACTCCACCCACTGCACCTATAGTGGCTAAAAAGATTGATAAGAAAATCAAATATGAATTTTAAAGAAAAAAGTTGTGTTTTACTTGCAAGGAGCATTGGGAGCTAGTTCATAGATGCCTTGGCAAGGTTCAAGCCCATTATGTTGAGGTGGTATCTGATAAGGAAGAGGTTGTTTATCACTACGATGAATCAAATCAACAACAAGAAACAAAATAGTAGATGATTGAGCATGACCAATAGTTGTTGACAAAGGATAATAGTAGCACAAGTAAGGGTACATTTTCAACTCTTTCATGGGCACCATAGTATCACCCATTAAGGTTCCATGGAGAGTTTTTGAGATAATAGATGGTCATGCCCATTGATAGTGGAGCTACCAAAAAAATTATTAATGAGGGCCTTGTTGCTAAGAGGAGATTCAAGGTGGAGGAATTATCGTGGTTCAAGACATATTTTTGTTAATTTCACTCTCCCATGTATTAAGGTAATTCATAAACTCAAGTTATCCTTGAGTGATTATGTTATATGTGATGTCTTATATGTCATTGGATTGGGTGAAGCACACATGGTTCTTGGTATAAAATGGTTGCATTCCCTTGGGAAATTTTCTCATAATTATCAATCCATTGAGATTAGGTTTAACTCATAGGGGAGAGACACAATACTTAAGGGCATACATGATAAATCACCACAGGTAGTTACAACCAAGAAGATAGAGAGGATCTTGCATAAGGGACAATATTTATGGGTAGATAATTTATTCATGATAAAAGACATTCCTACCATATCTTTAGATGTGAACCATCATTAGCATATTGAAATTTAGACTATCTTGGAAAATTGTAGTGTTGTGTTTAGTGTTAGGTCTACAAGTTTGTCACTAGATAGAGGATTTCAACACACAGTAGCATTGGAGCTAGGATCTAATCCCATCATGATCACCCCCTACCATGATCCATGGATATATAAAGATGAAAAATAAAAAGGCTATATAAGAACTCATGGAGATGGGACACATCAAACCTTGTTCTAGTCCCTTTACCTCATCAACTAGTTCTTGTAAAGAAAATAGATGATATGATGAGGATGTGTATAAATTACTAGGCCCTCAATAAAAAATGATCAAGATTAGGGATCCCATTCTTAAGATCAATGAGTTGCATGGCACAATCTACTTCTCAAAAACTATCTTGAGGACTAGCTATCACCAAATCCATGTGCATGAGGACATACACAATACAACCTTTAGGTGTCACTATGGACACTGGTATTTTATTGTCATGTTATTCAAACTAATGAATGCACTAGCCATTTTCCAAATAGCCATGAACCAAGTATTTAGTGACTAGTTAAAAAAAGTGTTTCAAGATTCTCCAATGACATCTTGATCTATAGTATAAACTAGGAGGACCACTTAATAAAATTGGATATAATCCTTAAGATAACATGCATGAGTGGATCAATCATGCATCTATAGTATTGACTAGTTGAAAAAAGTGTGAATATGAATTTATAGAGTTTCTATATTTAGGCCACATCATTAATGTTGAATGTATGAGTGGATCAATCATGCATGAGCCCAAGGATCACCTACAACTAAAATAACCTTCCACACAAGAGAGAAGCAATTTAAATGTTATGAATCCAAACAATTCATTGGAATATATAAATGAAATTGATATAATATACTATGAGGAAACCCTTGTTATTAAGACAAGGATGAAACCTATTGATCTCTAAATCTTACTCTTATGAGAAACAACGTATGGGAAGTTCTAAAAATGGGCGACTAGAATGCATTCTACAAAACAATCTCCAAGATTTTAGAAGTCGGCTCTTCTTTTTGTTCCAAGGACAAAGGAGAGAGAGAAAGCATGAAATAAACTAAACTAAAGCAATCTGCCAAGATTTTACAACATTTCAAACATGAAGCAATATAATAGAATCTTAGTTAGACCAGTTTCTAAATTTTTTTGAAAGAGTATCAGACATGATTCAAAGTTCTAAATATATTAATGTAACTGAAATTATAAAATCTAAAATGGAATAGATCACAATTGCGTACACTTCAGATAAACAGAGTATGAATTCAAGCAAATAAATAGAGATAAACACATAGCAGAGGAAAACATGGAACAATTTTATGTATTTAGTCTCAAATCTCTCAAGAACATAACATGCTAAGGTTTGTTGTGTTATAAATATTCTAACCCTTAAAACAAAGAGAAAATATGCATAAATAGAGAAATCCCCTCATCCGAAGGAGATGGTTGTAACCAAAAATATTTTGGCCTGATGCCTCCCATGAGAGCAACCATCATATGACAGTTGCAAGAGTGGGTAATCATGGTCTCCTTTATTGGCAAAGACAATGTCATTTGGGAACTCCATTACCTCCATCTCAACTACCTAGTGAACTAGGTCGAACACCTGCCTTACTGTTTGCATCTCTTGTTTTGATGCGTGGCGTCATCTGCTATTTCCCGTGGGCCAATCTAGCTTTGAAATGGACCAATGACACACCTTTAAGTATTTCCCAAACTCAAAACATTCACGATCTTGCGCTTGTCTGATGCGTGGTACTTTTAGAAATGTGGGGCTTTGAATAATAACAGTCGTTTAATATCTTCAAAAGGTAGTGAACGAAGCTACCATATGGTGCTCCTGCGCAACACCCTAAGAATAGTTGTTATTGGGTTGGGGAAAACATGCGCAGTGTGAACACATGTCACACTCCATGAATGTTATTGAACTTGAATATGCATAAGCCTGCAGCCTCAAAAATATGAGTGAAGCCCCATTATAAATTAATAACTCAAACTCCAGCCGAAGGCTATGGTAGAGAAAATCTATAGCTCTAGCGACTCCTTGGGGACTTTCACCTATGGAGGTAAAGATCCCAAAAATACTGGTTCACAACCAAAATTGGAAAGCAAAAAGGAGAAAGTGTGGAATCACAATTCCAAGAGAGTAGATTGGAAAGAGGCCCAATCTGCCTCTGATGGATGTGCCTTCTGCTTCAAGTCCTCAAACTCCTGATCCAAGTCAGTCATCTCCTTGAATGGGAGATTACTTTTCATTTATAATGTAGCTTCCATATGAAAACCAAGCTGAGCTAAGGAATGTAAAATCCCTTCTATTTTTGTGACACTTAGAGGCAAACTTAAAGTCTAAAACATAGATAAGTCTTACTGCCTGTCTTCCAGAAGTTTCTTTATTTGATCTTGGGGTAGAACTGACCCATCGAGGAGAAAAAAATGAAGGGAGACCTAAATGGACTAGTTGTGCAATATGCTCTTTTATTTGCTTCACCTTTTGCTGCTCTATTTCATTTAATGAATTCATTTCCTTTCCTAGCAGCTTGTCTTCTATCGTTGATCCATGTCACTGCCAAAGTACTTTCAATTGCAATGTACAACTTCTTGATCAACAACTCAGATTTTGTAACCCGTTGTGCTATACTTGATAGAATGTGTTCCTTCATGATGCCAACATATGTACTCAACTTCTGTGCATCTACTACGAATTTTAGTGTGGGTTGGAAAGTGCTGAGTTTTGTAGCTCGAAAGGTGGGATGTGGATTTGTTTTAAAGAAATTCGAGTTGGATATGCTTTAAATCACTTTAAAACAACTCGAGTTAGATATGATTTAAAACAATTCAAGTTGGATTTTTAGCAACAATAGGATTTTTATTCTTTAATAGAATGTTTCTGAGTTTGTGAGGATAAGATAAATCCAAGAGTGATTTTATGTGTAATTAAAGCCAAAGAAAGCAAGGAAATATTATTTCCTTGCACGCTAAGTAAAGCAGCTAGGCTCTATAAATGTAAGATTGTTGTAGCAAACTCATTGTATTTTCGAAAGAAAAGTTTGCTGTTAGGTTGAATAGAAGATCCAACATTTGCAGGTTTTTCCCTGCATTGGGGTTTCCTGGGTATATCTGTGTTATTATCTTTTTGTGATTAGCTCCTTGTTATTTTTGCTTCCGTTGTTATTAGTTGTTAATTAACCCAATTGTGTTAATTGTTATAAATTAGATTTCTTTCTGTGAATTTATTGTGCAATTAATCTATTGCTGGGTTATAGAAATTAATATGGTATCAGAGCTCTAAACTCTGAATACGAAGCCAAGATTTGTGACGCAGATTTCAAGAAATTTTTTTTAGATTTTTCATCTCTAGTTCTTTTGTGGTTATGGCAACCAGTGTTCGATACGAGGACAGGCTTGAGGGTGCGTCTAACTTCTTGCAGTGGAAGGTTCGAATTACATCTGTTCTCAAGGAGAATAGGCTATGGATCTATGCTAGCACAGAAGTGACTCCAACAAATGATCCTGTTGCCTTAGATTTGCATGAAGTCAAAGAGGCCAAGGCTTAGAGGATTATCCTAGATGGAGTAGGAGATCATTTAATTCCTCATTTATCAGGGAAAGACACCACCAAGGAGATGTGGGATACACTCACAAAACTTTATCAGAGCGACTATCAGAGTCGTAAGATGATGCTCAAGGACAAATTGCATAATACCAAGATGTCTAAAGGCGAGAGTGTGACCTCTTACTTTTCCAAGCTGACATAGGTTAAGGATGAGCTTGCTGCTATTGGAGAGACGATTAATGAAGATGAGTTGGTGTGTATAGCCTTGAATGGTTTTTCGAAGCACTGGGAAGTGTTTGTCAAGTGTGTTGTCAGCAGAGATCGGCTACCTGATTGGGCAAGACTTTGGGATGATTTTGTTTAGGAGGAGATCCATGAAGGTGCTCATCAGGGAGATCAGATGAAGAAGGGTCAAGATGAAGAAAATATTGCTCTTGCAAGCAAGGGTAAGAAGAAGTCCAATAAAGAACAATTGGAAGGTTCTTCTTCCAAGAGTGGGAAGAAGAAAGATCTGAGCAAGATTAAATGTTTTTGCTGCCATCAGATGGGTCACTATGTCAGTCAATGTCTGAATAAGAAAAATAAGGACAAGTAGAAGAAGCAATTTGCTGCTACAGCTGAGGTGGACGAGTTTGCATCACGATTTGAGAATGATTTTTCACTCATCACCTGTCTCTCAAGTTCAATTGCCAACAGGGTATGGTATATTGACAGTGGGGCTTCTCGCCACATGATGGGAGTTAGAGAATGTTTCACCAAGTTGGAGGAGAAAAATTTGGATTTCTATATTGAGCTTGGAGACAATGCCAAGTACCATGCAACTGGTATTGGCACCGTCAAGTTTCAGAGGGAGTTTGGAAAGCCTTTGTTGGTGGAGGATGTGTTGTATGTCCTTGGCATGACAAAGAATTTAATCTCAGTTTCTGCTTTGAAAGACAAGGGTTACATCGTGACCTTTGAGAAGGGAAAAGTTTATATTTGTCCCAAAGATTCCAAGGTTGCAAAAGTGATTGGAGTTAGGCATGTAGCTTGTTTCGGTTACAGTTTGAGCCAACACATGCGTTGGTTAGTAGTTGTAAAGGGATAAGAGAATGGTGGCATAGGAGAATGGCTCACCTTCACCATGGAGCACTTAATATTCTTAAGGAAATAGTGATGGGGCTTCCTGAGATGAAGACAAAAAAGAATGAGGTGTGCAAGGGTTGTGCTCTTGAGAAATATGCCAAGACTAGTTTTCCAAGTAGCGACACTAGATCTAAAGGGATTTTGGATCTTGTACACTCAGATGTGTATGGGCCTATGTCAACAACATCCTTGAATGGATATGAGTATTATGTTACCTTCATTGATGATTTTTCCAGGAAGACGTGGATATATTTCATGAAGAATAAAGATGAGGTCTTCAGTAGGTTCAAAGAGTTTAAGGCTCTCATGGAGAACCAAACTAGCAAGAAGATCAAGATACTGAGGTCTGATAATAGAGGCGAGTATACCTCAAATTCCTTCAAAGATTTATGTGCTCAGGAAGGTATCAAGAAAGAGTTGACAGTTTCGTACAACCCTTAGCAGAATGGGGTTGTTGAACAGAAGAACAGGGCTATAGTTGGAGCAGCCAAGGCCATGCTTCATGATCAGGATCTGCCTTGGTTCTTATGGGCAGAAGCTTGCAACACAGCTGTGTATTTGCAGAATAGGAGCCCTCACAAAGTGTTGGGAAAGTTGACTCCAGAAGAAGCATTCTCTAGTAAGAAACCAAACTTGGGGCACATTCGCATCTTTGGATGCCTTGTGTATTGTCACATTCTTGTTGAGAAGAGAACCAAGTTGGAACCTACTGCAGAGAAGGGTATCCTTGTTGGGTACAGTGAAACTTCTAAGGCTTATCGGGTTTACATTCCTGCTCTTAGGAAAACAATTGTTCGCAGAGATGTAAAGTTCGAGGAAGAGAGGGCTCTTCAAAAATCTAGCAACTTGATGAATGAGGGGGTGCAATCAACCACAGTTGAGGCAACACAATTTCCTCAAACTTCAGTCACGCAAGCTAGAGAGAAAAGTGAGTAGGACGAGCAGGGTGATCAGAAGGAGGAATCAATAATTCCTCAACCTCAAATTCCTATTACAAAAAAGAGGAGAAATAGGGTAGCTGAGCATACACTGAGAGAGGCTCAATAATATGTAGGTGATCCTCAAGATTCAGCCAGACAGAGAAGGGCTCCCAAATGTTATTCAGAGTATGTGGCACCTATGAGTGAATTAATTGAGGTAGAACCTTCTAGCTTTCAGGAGGCATCCAAGCACCAAGTGTGGAGAGATGCCATGGTGGAAGAGTATTCTTCCATCATGAAGAATAGTGTGTGGGAGGTAGTACCACGACCAAAAGATAAGTCTGTGGTGGGCTCGAGATGGCTATATAATATTAAGCATGCTATAGATGGTAATGTGGAGAAGTTCAAAGCCTGGTTTGTGGCTAAGGGGTTTTCTTAGAAGGATTCGACTATGATGAGACTTTCGCTCCAGTAGCCAGGTACTCATCCATAAGAGCTATCATTTCTGTAGCAGCACAAATGGGTTGGAAGATTCACCAGATGGATGTAAAAATGGCCTTCCTCAATGAAGTGATTGAGGAAGAGATTTACATAGAGAAGCCAGAAGGATTTGAAGCACATGAGAGGGATTCTCATGTATGCAGGTTGAAAAGAGCACTGTATGGACTCAAGCAGGCTCCCAGGGCATGGTATTCACGTATCGATAGTTACTTGCAGAGTGTGGGCTTCATCAAGAGTGAGGCGGATCCGAACCTGTACTATGTTCAAGTGAAGGGTGAACTTCTCATATTGTTGTTATATGTTGATGACCTATTTCTCATAGGGTCAGAGGAGCTCATAGCACACTGCAAGCGGGATCTTGCAGGAGAGTTTGAGATGGACTTGGGGTTGATGCATTACTTTCTAGGATTGGAGTTGTGGCAGAAAGAGGGAGAGATCTTCCTTGGACAAGGGAAGTACTTAATTGATATCTTGAAGCGATTCAGGATGGAAAACTGTAAACCTATGTCAATGCCACTTGTGACCAATTGGAAGAAGATTGATGCTTCTAGATCAGAGGCAGTGGACCCAACTTTATACAAACAGTTGGTAGGTTCTCTTATGTATCTGGTCAATACTAGCCTAGACATTTTTTTTGTAGTGAACTCACTTAGTCAGTTTATGGTGGAACCTAAACGTGTGCACTGGATAGTTGCGAAGCATGTTTTGAGATATCTCTGAGGCATAGTTGATTATGGGCTGAAGTATGTTCAATAGGATGGAGTGAAGCTCGAGGGGTTTACTGATGTAGATTGGGCAGGCAGTACAGCTAATCGAAAGAGCACTTCAGGGTGCAGTTTCAATTTGGGATCAGGAGAAGTCTCTTGGTACAATAGGAAACAGAAGTAAGTTGCACTAAGTTTTGCAGAGGCCGAGTATATGGCAGCCAATATGGCTACATATGAGGCTATCTAGCTTCAGAAACTTCTAGCTAGGCTCTTTGATCAGGAGTTGGATCCTACAATCATTTACTGTGATAATCAGAGTTTTATCAAACTCTTTGAGAATCCAGTGTTTCATGAAAAGTCAAAGCACATTGAGATCAAGTACCACTTCATCAAAAATTGTGTGGAGAAGGGGATAGTGAAGCTTCATTACATTCCTACAGACAAACAAATAGAAGATATCCTGACGAAGGTCTTGATGAAGAGCAAGTTTGAATTCTTCAGGGACAAGTTGGGTGTGGTGCAGAACAACTTCCTCGCTAAGAGGGAGTGTTGATTTTTGTAGCTCGAAAGGTGGGATGTGGATTTGTTTTAAAGCAACTCGAGTTGGATATGCTTTAAATTGCTTTAAAGCAACTCGAGTTAGATATGCTTTAAAATAATTCAAGTTGGATTTTTAGCAACAACAAGATTTGTATTCTTTAATAGAATGTTTCTGAGTTTGTGAGGATAAGATAAATCCAAGAGTGATTTTATGTGTAATTAAAGCCAAAGAAAGCAAGGAAAGATTCTTTCTTTGCACTCTAAGTAAAGCAGCTAGGCTCTATAAATGTAAGATTGTTGTAGCAAACTCATATTGTATTTTCAAAAGAAAAGTTTGTTGTTAGGCTGAATAGAAGATCCAACATTTGCAGGTTTTTCCCCGCAATGAGGTTTCCTAGGTATATCTGTGTTATTATCTTTTTGTGATTGGCTCCTTTTTATTTTTGCTTCCACTGTTATTAGTTGTTAATTAACCCAGTTGTGTTAATTGTTATAAATTAGATTTCTTTTTGTGAATTTATTGTGCAATTAATCTGTTGTTGGGTTATAGAAATTAACAAAAAGAGGTTTTTATATTCTTTATTTTCTCCCAATAGGAGGCATATTGTTGTTGTCCAGCATAGGGAGGGTACTTGACTGCTGCACAGAACTAGATAATGCACCTTGCAATTGTTGTATTTGTTGCTCCTTATCTCCATTTTGTTGTTGGAGTCACTTTATCTCGTTCATAGAATTAGAGATCTCTTGTTGCAATTACGCCAAATTTTATTCTTTCCCTTGCAGTTCAGATTCAGTGATTTATTTTGCTTTCTTCTAAGCATCTAATTGAGCTTGTATTTTTTCCAATTTCTTTTGGAACTTGGCCTCTTTCTCTTACACCTCTTGCTGAACTTTCACTTGTATGTCTGATGAATCAGAGAGCTCCTACTAAATTTTTGCTAGCTCATACATCTTCTCATGTAACTAACTTTCAACTACTACTCTCTCCTTTTTCTTTGTTTCAACTTGAACTTGAGCGCTATCTAATTATTTTGTAGATTAGCCTCTTCACTTTGCATGTCTTGTTGTAACTTTTGATGCAAATTTGTTGTTTCGGAGAAGCTCATTTGTAACTAATTAAATTATTGTTCCTTTGCTTGTAGCTTAGCATTTGTGACTGCTCTATCCTCTTTGTTTGCATCAATTAAAGCTTGGGAATCCCGCAACTCTTTTTGCAACCTAGAGATCTCCAGATCTTTACCTTTTAACTCAACCTCTTGCTTGTCAACTGTGGCGTTAACATTTTTTAGCTCTTGTTCTCTCTTACCTGCCCATCGACTGACCTTTAGATAATCTTTTGTAACAAATTTTTAGGTTTCCTCCATTAACTTTACTTTATCTCATGGGTGGGTTTGGCTGAGGTTGAGGCCAATGAAATGGAAATCATAGTCCTTGGGTTACATCTATACCTTAGGTTTGTGGACAAAAGGGGTCATCATCATGACCATTAATGTCTTGTGTTTCTCATTATAAATCGATTCCATCCTTGGTGTGGTCGGGGCTAAAGCTTCTTTTCTTCTTCTCTTTTACATTCTATCCTCTCGATCTTTCTTCGTTGCATCTATTTGACCTTAGTATTTTGAGGAAGATGAGATATATTTCCTGACAAAAGGGATGCTGACAGGAAGGCCAAAAGGAAAAGGAACAATAGAAGTCCCCATTTACTCTCCCGCAGGGAAGGTTAGTGGAAGTCTTAAAGTCATCGAGGAGAAAGGTGTGGTGCCTTGCAAGCCTTGTACAAGGCACAAGGTTACTTGGGTGACCATATGGGAAAATGAGACCAAAGGCATTATAGATGGTGGCAGTGATGAAATTTGCATAGTTGATGTAGCTGAAGTGGTATTGGCCGCGAATGAAGGGACAATCGCAGGATTGGAAAGGGGGGGTTGCGGGATGGCAGAAGTGATTGTGGCAGTAACCCCAAAGCGGGATGCAAAGAAAACTATAGACACAGTTAGGATGACTAAAGACTGAGAAGAGAGAAGAGAGGGAGTGAAAGATACCTGCATCGTGGAGACTGCCAAGAGCTGCAAGACTTCGGCTATCTCATCTTCCTCTTCCAAGAGATTGCTCAAGTCTTCCCTCTACCATTTTATTTTCCTTTTGCACAATGATGTAGCTTTTAAAGAGGATCCCTCACTTGCGGAGCTTAAAGAGGCTTGAGCCTACTATGAAGCCGAAGGCTTCCTTTTGGTAATCCAGGAGCTCTATTGTCTCGGCGGAGGGCTTAGTGGTCTTTCTTCTACTCTTTCTCTTGTAGGGATTTGTTGTTAGGTACCACTTGTATTTGATGGTAGAGGCGATGATAGGTGTTTTGCATCCCACTTAGTGTCAAATTGGTCATCAAACTCGATGGTATCATACAAGGAATTCAAATCATGAATTTCTTGATGATATACCAAGAAGGCTGCAATCTTTTATGCATTCCACCCTTATCTTTCCAACTGATTTCTTAGCTTTTTATGTATCTTGATCTTTGGGTCATACTTACTCTTGAGATCATAGAAAGATAACCATTTTGGCCTTGACTGCTTAGTAGGGATATGTGATAAATCAGTGAACGTCATTACTCCTTTGACGCTTGGAGACAGTCGCTCCTCCCAGTACTGACATGGCTCATGAACCAATTGTGCTGTTATTTGCAAAACCGCGAGGAAATCATTTGGATCATAATTCCACTCATCACAAATTACATCAAGACCAATATCAATTAACTTTAAAGCAAGCAGACCTTCAACAAACCTTTTTGTTATAGAAATGTGTGCCCTTGTAAGCAAAGTTGCAAAGACAGCTATCATTTTCCTTCCAGCTCCAAAATCTATATCAATTACTCATACTTGTTAGGCTAACTCCAGGGTCTATCTGTTAAGTAGGATAGGAGCCTAAAAGGCTCCACCCTAAATCCATGCATCTACACAAAAGTAAAATTGGTCTCAAAGAACCAATCACAAGGCGACCTACACTTATGTATCTATTCCTTTCAAAGATTTACAATTCTAACTGGGTTCTCTTGACGATTTAAATCCAAGAGGGATGGAGTTAAAAATAACCCATAAAATGTGTAATAGTCATATTTCATAGATAACACGTGTCCACATGGATATCGGATTTTATTTTTGAGCATTAGATTCATCTGTAGTAGTTAATTGCATGTATGATTTGAAGAAATCAACATTTTGATGAAGCAACATGTGAACTAAAAAGGATGAATACCTGAAGGTGTATTGCTTTGAATATGCTTGTAGTTGATCATGCATGTTTTTTGCTATTATATCTATTAAGTCCATTATAAAACCCTCCTTTTGTTTTCTTCAACGAAAACCCAATTCCATTCGGAACTCATAAACCTAAGTATCATTGTCCATGTTGAAGATAGAAGCAAGCATAGAAAATACATCCTTCATATCTTGTAGATGGAAGGATTTCCATGTAATAGGAATCTTTGGCATTTGTGTTTCATCTTTGTCTCTCACGAGATCGTGATTAAAAAACCTCAGTTGATCTCTCTGACTTGCTCAATAATATTCCAATTTTTGTTGCGCACACATCTCTACAGATGGGTTGAGAGGAACACAGAGCATATCTCTAATTTCTTGAGTGCTTATAATAAGCTTGAGATGATGCCTGACTAGAATTCCACTCTCAAGGTCATATAAATGTGTGCAAGCATCAATAAGCTCTAGACAGGGGTGAACCATAAGCAGCATAAAGTGCGACAAACCATAATTACATAGTCGAAAGCCTAAAGAATCATGCTCACCCTTGAGCCCCCTTGTGGTGATGTTTGGGATTCCTATGTAATTTAGGATCATGGATTTCATCAACATAATTTGAAGCCAAACTGGAATTTCTACAACTTCATTTATCCAATCTCTTAGTGTTTGGCACTTTGGGCTCAGGTGGGATTGGAGCGGAAGCAAATGATTTTCTCTTCGAGAGGTCAGGGAAGAGTCCTCGAGCTTCTGCTTCCACACCAAAATTTGATTTTTTTGGGTCCATAGCTCTTAATTCTTCTGAATTCTGAATTATTTAATTTGTCAATAGCTCTTAATTCACACCCTCTCTATGTTATGCACCTATAAAAGCTTCACAATTTTTTCTCAATTCTTTTTGCTCTCTTAAAATAATGTAAGGGAGAGGAGCCGATCATGGGACAGGGTCCCATCGGTGGTATAGTTATGGACAGCTTGGGGCCCATTGGTGGGTAATATTTATAAAAATAAAAATTTCAAATTTCCTTTTAAATGTGATATGACAGATTCATATTAAATTCATAGTATGTCCTATCATAGGTTGACTTTTTTGTTGCCACCTTCTCAATAGTGGGTGAATGCAAGTGGACATTTATTTTCCTATTTCACAATATCAAGTGAATGCATAATGATAATCTTATTTCCACAATATAAAGAATATTTGCCACCTTCCTAATAAAAGGTTGTTGTGAAGGGATATTTTATTAACCAAAATATAAGTCTTCTTGCATTAAAAGTTAGTTGACATGTACATAAGGCATTGCCAAGTGATTTAATTCCAAATATATTTGAACAAAATACATTTCAACATGTCTCATTTCTCATATTCTTTTTACTATCAACTGGTTCCCAAATGTCCATAATAACCAATCTTTTTTTGAATTTTCCTACAAAATTGAAAAACACGAACTCTCAGGCTCACTATACATTGCAAAATTTCATTATAACACTTAATTATCACTCTATTATTTACATATCCACCTAAAAAACAATAATCATAAAAAAAATTAAAAATTGGTTACAATTCAAACAAACTTAATATCACTTCAAATCACCAACAAAAAATCCTACGTACCCATTAAGCTATCACTTCTACCATTAATCAATTGAATGCATATCAAATTCCTGCCCATAATTCAAATTAATCCACTTGCTACCAATTCAAATTCAACAAACCTATTTATGCAAGCAATCCTCATTTGTGCGATGCAAGTTACACATTACAGTTTATTCAAATTTCTCACTTTCTGCTACATGCTCCTGAGCGACGATGACCTCCTCCAGATCAATGTGGTCTCCTCCTTTAGCTTTTACGGTAAGTCATTTCCTGCCTTCGCAAAAATATAAACCGCATTTCCATTTTCTACTATCACCAATTGCCTTCTCCATTTACATTTAAATGAATCGACACCTTGGTAATTTCCATAACCATCCTTTATGTTGTCATCGACCAGTCTCCCTTTAAGCTCTGTTATGGTAGAAATATTTCTAACCCTTTTGAATACAACATTACCATACATATATATGCTATACAAAATGATACATATCCATGTATGTTTCCCACAACCCTATCCATTTTCATGAAACTTACACATTTATCTATATCTGCAATATATATATATATATATATATCCCTATTCATTTTAATGAAACTTACGCATTTCTCTCCCCCTATAGATATATAATATATTTGTAGAGATAGATAGATACCTAATTTGAATGTAAATGAACAAGGTATAAATTGAATGTACATACCTATATTTGTTGATGAACTGTTCAGTAATATATTAATTTCAAATTAGGTATCTATCTATCTCTGGAAATATAAATATATATATATGTAGGGAGAGAGATATGCGTAAGTTTCATTAAAATGAACAGGGCCATATATATTGTAGATATAGATAAATGTGTAAGTTTCATGAAAATGGATAGGGCTATGGAAAACATACATACATACATACATACATACATACATATATATATATATATATATATATATATATATATGCAGAGAGATAGATAGATACCTAATTTGAATGTAAATTAACAAGGTATATATATTTCTATTTTGCAATTTGAAATTAATATATTACTGAACAGTTGATCCACAAATATAGGTATCTGTACATTCAATTTATACCTTGTTCATTTACATTCAAACTAGGTATCTATCTATCTCTGCACACACACACATATATATATACACAGATAGATATATATTGCATACTCAAATTTATATATTACTATACAGTTCATCACCAAATATAGGTATCTATATTCAATTTATACCTTGTTCATTCACATTCAAATTAAGTATCTATCTATCTCTGCAAAGTGACTATATGTATGTCCTCATTTACATTGAACCTAATTAGATGTATGTTTTGTTTGTCGTTCAATTAAAGTGACTGTAAATATTAGCCCCTATCCCTTATAGTCAACTGTCATAATGGCTAACTCCTAATTATGTTACATATAATAATTAAAATCCATGACAAACAAAATTACACATTTATACGTTGTATTTGCTATATCTGAGTATGTTGTTTGAGAAATGATATTAACATAAGTAGGACTTAGCCATCATCAAAGTTAGCTGTAAGGGAAAGGGGTTGATATTTACATCACATTAAAACACTCTTGCCCTGCAGTGCATGTAGTTAGAACTACTATAAAATCCATGGAAAACACCATGACTTATAAACTATTGGAAAATGCCAAGAATCTAAATTTCATGGCAAATGCCATGAACTTTATACCACTTCACTGCATTCTGCATTCTCTGTAGTGTATAAGCAAGCTTTCACATACCATACCCACCATATGTCATATGTCCAAATGTATACCCACAATCGGCTCCTATTCCCACACATAGCTCCTCTCCCTTTTGTCTATGTGTTTGTTCTTCAATTTAACTGAGTGTAATTGACAACCCCTCTCCCTTATAGCTAACTGTGATAGAATATGACTCCTACTTGTGTTATAACCATGGAATGAAAGAGCATAAATAACTTGAAACATCAATAAGATAGATATATACATACATATATAGATATATATATATATATGTATATATATGTATATACATATATACATGTATATACATATATACATGTATATACATATGTACATATATACATATGTATATATATACATACATACACACACACACATATATATATAAGTTTCATAATGCCAACTCGACTGTCAAGGGACGTGGCATAAAAAATACCCAACTAGGACGCTGATGACGTGGACCCCTTGCTCAAAGTTACTCTACCCACCATCGGTTACATTCAACTTAATTAGATGTATGCTTTGTCTGTTCTTCAATTAAAGTGATAGTATGCAAAGAATATCTCAAACAACATTATGAAACATTAACACAACTTGAAACAATAGTATGATAGAAATATTTGAAACCCTTTCTTGTCTCATAAAGCTGTTGGAAGATATAAATATTTGTATCATGCTATTATTGCAAGTTCATATATACATGTATCATAATGTTGTGTCTATTGTATGATACTATTGTTTCAAGTTTATATATAATGTTATCATAATGTTGTATGACAAAGGGTTTAATGGTATCACTGAAATGTTTATAAGAGGTAGAGTTCTACATATGATAGTATAGCATGCATTGTTTGATTCATTGCAGACATACCCTTAGTCATTTCAAATCAACTCAATTATATGCATGGTTAGCTTTTTCTTCAATTACAGTCAATAGTAAATTCATAAACTCATTGTTTCAGTTGGTATCATTATTTTCAATATTAAGTGTATGCTATTTACTAATCACTATGTTGGTTCAATACAAAGGAAGATAAATGTGCAAACAAATAGCAGACAATCTTCAAGGAGGAAGCCTCCACAAAAGCGGAGTTGGACAACTATTTCCACACAAAAGAGAGGTGTGCATCTCCACATAGCGATGAGGAGGATGTCATTCCTATTCACCAACAAATTGAAGAACCAAGTAGTGAGGAGGAGGTAGAAATTGTTTTGGAACAACCAACCAAATCTATAGTGCAAGCTAACCCAGTTGTATCAACCAAAAAGGTTGCACCAAGGTGTGAATGGACCCAAGCTGACATGGACCATGCCCTTGAAGATGTTGAAGACTATGGCTAGTCAACTAGAGGCGCAGCAAAAAAGTGGGGTATTCCTACCTCAACATTATCTAATTGGCTAGGTGGTGTGACCACTACAAAAAGGAAAGGGCCCCCAATAGTCCTAACTGAGGAGGAAGAGTCGTTGATTGTCGAATGGTGCAAGGAGATGGCTGTTGTTGGCCAAGGTTTGGAGATAGTCAATCTGGAAACAAAAGTGGCCCAAATATGCTAAACAAGGAATAATCCCTTCAAGAATGGGATTCCTGAAAAGTCATGGTGGATAGGATTCAAAAGAAGGCATCCTAATCTTTGCTTGAGAACAACCCAAGGTCAAGATAGAGACCGTGCTATAAATCTAAGGCAATCATTTGTAAGTGTTTTCTACAACACTTTGGAGAAGGCATATGCAGGAGGGAACTATGGATCACAGAGGATTTGGAATTGTGATGAGACAGGCTGTAAGTTGGCCAAAATGGTAACATGAAGGTGCTTACCATGAAAGGAATGAGAAGTTTTGCTTACATTATCCCAAAGAGCTGGGAGTGGATCACTATTCTAGCATGTGTAAATGCTGCAAGTCAAAAACTTCTAGGTTTTTATTTGTTCAAGAGAAAAAAAAATGTGCAAAACTACATAGCCAACTGTGAGCCAGGAGCATTGATGGCTATTCAACCTCACACATGGATGATGAAAGAATTTTTTATCAAATGGCTCAAGTTCTTTGCTATACAAGAACCTGAGGGTTGCTCACCCACCCATAGACACCTCTTGATATTTGATGGGCATGGCAGCCATGTAGCCTTCTCTACCATTACCAAAGCAAGGGAGCTTAGTATTGACTTGCTCACCCTACCCGCCCACACATCACACAAGTTTTAGCCTCTTGATGTGAGTGTTTTCTCGTCTTTCAAGTGGAACTTCAAAAAGGAAAGAACAAATTGGACCATTAGACATCCAAATCTGGAGATAAGAAGGGCAGAATTGGCTACACTTGGCAACCTAACTTTTCAAAAGTCATTGACTTTTTCAAACATTACAGCTGGCTTCAAGAGGACAGGTATTTGGCCATTTGAAATATACCAAACCAATTTTTTTTAATTTTTGATTACAAAGAGCAATGCAACACACATCCGTTAGGGTTAGCACTTAAACCAAAAATGATGTAGAGTTCAACTCTAACCAAGAATGTACACCAGGATCCTAAGTTGGACAAGGTGTGAGCATATGGTCAGAGGATCTCAATGCAATGCTGATAAAAGGAACTCTAACCAAGAATGCGCCAGATGATGACAAGCATATGGTCAGAGGGTCTTAATGCAATGCTCATACAAAGAACTCTAACCAAGAATGCACCGGATGACAATGAGCATGTGGTCAGAGGATCCCTACCAACTACTATGCTGAAAGTAAACTCGAAGTCAAGAATGTGCTTCCCAACCCAAGATAGAATTGGAGCTACCATATGATGGAGATGCTAAGTATTACAATGCAGTATTCAAAGTACAATAGGCGGTAAGCCAACCTCTTCCACTTATCTAGCAGGTATTACAATGAAATATAAGAGAAGAAGTAAGATTGCTGATAGTACTACTGTTCAAATTACAATATTTAGAGATTGCTTGCCAATAACATAGAATAAGAAAATATAACCATGCTGCAGTAAAGTAAAATGTCTTCTCAAAGCTCACAATGACTTCCCACCCAAACCCAACTCAAATAATGGACTTAATGCAAACTGATATGATTGAACATGGACTGAAATTACTTCACCAGCAATACAAAACCCTATTGAAATGCTCACAACTCACTCAATTCTCAACCAAAAGACCTCAAATCAAATTCCTTATCTTCCTAACATGATGGCGCCCAAGTAACAACCATGAAACTGACCTTAACCAATGTATATTTTTTGGCACAAATTTCCAAGCAAGGTAGAATGGTACGACCCTCAAGAAAGGGTGATTTCTTCTAGAAAATTTAATTTTTGATAATAAAATCTAGTACTTGTCAAGATTGGTCACCCAAGGCATAGAAACACAAGGGTTTAATACCCAAAAGAAGAATAATTTTATTATGAGAGCTATGAAAGAAACTTACAATCAGCCATGGTGAACAACAACTCCAAAAATTGATAGAATATGCAAGTATGCAACTCCAACATGCAAATAGACCACTATAATGCAAAATCTCACTACAAAATCCAACAACTACAACTAACTCACCACTAGTTGCTATCTTTTAAGCAAGAAGCAATGCCAAGGCTAGGAGGCATTCATTCCTCGAAGTAGACCTAGTACCATTTCGGCAGCATAACATTACTGTAGACATAAGATGATGAAATGAAGTGAAGAGGTCTCCTTATAAAGACACAACAAGGAATCTCCAGAAGCTTTTAGAAGAGGAGCCCTAATTTTCAAATTTGAAATAAACCTTTTCCCTCCAAGAGATGGCATCCCTTTTCAAGGCTTCCTTTTTTACTTTTATTTTAATTCACCTCTTCAAGAATAGGTGTCCAACTTCAAGCTTCAAATTTTGACCTTAATAAAATATAAAATCACCTCCATGAGGCGCCCACCCTTGAAGACCACTTTTTAAAACAACATTAAGTTATAAGACTAGGCCAAGGGGGGGGTAATATAACATTAAAATATAACATTATTTAAATAAATTGAACTTATCTCTCCAAAAAACATCCCAAGGCCAAAAGTGAAGAAACCAACTGAACTAGCCGAAGAAGAGAACCAACTATGCCAAAATCAACATGACCACTACCATAAATAGAATTTACTAAAAATAATAAATTCTAGAAAGTGCTCAAAATGCAAAGCAAACCACACCATTGCGAAGCTCTCTAAAAACCCAGAAAGAATCCACAATTCAATCTCCAAGTCTCGAGCAACAACAACCCCCAAAATAGGAAACCCTAATTTCAACCTCCGAGTCTTCGGAATAGGCCAACGGTCAACTGAGTTCATCACGCTTGAGAAGGGGACATTACACCATTTGATCAAAATGCTTTGGATAATGACATGAGGGTTAGCGAGACATTCCACTTTTCTACCCCTGAGGAAGCATCAGTTGCTACAAACATTCTAAGCCTTTCCAACAATGGTTTAGTAGTCAATGAGGGTGAGTTTAATATTTGAACTACAGAAGTTGGAGATCAGAAAAATGGGATGAATGGTTAGTATGTTCTGCATTTTTTGTATGAATTTATATTTCAGTATGTTGTTACACTATGTACCATTGTTTGATATGTTTCTCATTTCAAATTAGCTCAATTAGATGTATGGTTAGTTTGTTCTTCAATTACAATCGATCTTACATGTATGCATTTGTTGTTACACTATGCACCATTTTTAGATATGCATATATATGCAAATCTGCATATGCATATGCATATATGTAATGTTGTATGAAGTTAAATTTCAATATGTTGTTTGAGAAATGGTATTAACATAAGTAGGAGTTAGCATATGGTTAGTATGTTTTGCATTTGTTGTATGATGTTATATTTTAGTATGTTGTTACACTATGTACCATTGTTTGATATGTTGCTCATTTCGAATCAGCTCAATTAGATGTATGGTTAGTTTGTTCTTCAATTACAATAGATCTTACATGTATGCATTTGTTGTTACACTATGTACCATTTTTAGATCTGCATATATGCAAATATGCATTTGCATACATGCAATTGTTGTATGAAGTTAAATTTCAGTATGTTGTTTGAGAAATGGTATTAACATAAGTAGGAGTTAGCATATGGTTAGTATGTTCTACATTTGTTGTATGATGTTATATTTCAGTATGTTGTTACACTATGTACCATTGTTTGATATGTTGCTCATTTCCAATCACCTCAATTAGATGCATGTTTAGTTTTTTCTTCAATTACACTCAATCTTACATGTATGAATTTGTTGTTACACTATGTTCTACATTTGTTGTATGAAGTTATATACGCATATATGCAATATGCTTATGCATTGCATATATGCATATGTTGTATGAAGTTAAATTTTAGTATGTTGTTTGAGAAATGGTATTAACATAAGTAGGAGTCAGCCTATGCAATATGCATATGCATATGTTGTATGAAGATAAAATTTAGTATGTTGTTTGAGAAATGGTATTATCATAAGAGTGAGTCAGCATATGCATATGTATGTGGATATTGTTAGCAATTTCCTTCTCTATTTGCATTTAAATTACATGGATTGGATTTGTTTATTCTTCAAATACTTTCAAACTTACATGTATGAATTTGTTGTTTCAGATTCCAATGAACCACTTGAACCAACAGTATTGGGAGACCACAATACTATTGGAGACATATCTCTTTCCTGCCAACTCCACCTGAGCAACCCTCCTGGCTCTTAGATGGTGCTACCAATCTTGCTATGGATATGCATGTGGATGAAGAACAAAGTCTTTCAATGCCATCTCCACTGCACTGCATGGGTCTGAACACGTTAGTTGTACATTTATAATTTGATTGTGGAGACAATGAAGGTGAGCAGTTAGGAGATAGAATGGATGCTACAGATAGTGAGATGCCAGAAACAAATAATGCCAATTTTATTGAGCCTTTGGGAGGCCAACAAACTTCACGCATCTCACAATTCTTGAAGCTACTGGTTCATGTGGTGAAAGACAAGTCTAATAAGGTAGCTGACTGTGGGATAAAATTGCAAAGAGGATCCCAACTCCTAACTACTGATGACTTCATGGAAATGCTAATTGAACAAGATGAAAAGAAGATGGAACTAGAAGAACTGAAATTGAGGAAGAAGCAATAGCTTGCAGAGTGCAAAATAGAAAGGATTGTAGAATTGGAGGTGAAAAGTCTTATGAGAATTGAAAAGGAAAAGCAACGAGTAGCAACAGAGGCTGAAAAGTAGCTGCAAAAGAAGGAGGACAAAAAAAGGGAGGACCAACAGAGAGAAAAGGAAGCCACAAAAAGGGAAAAAGAGTTGGAGAAGGAACAAGAAAATGGTGCAAAGGAGAGGCAACTCAACAACCCTCTAAATCCCTTGCCTGAACACCATAGGATCTTCACAAATTTTGTATTTATTCAATGCCCCAATATTGTCCATCACCTACCCAAGCTTCCAACCAAACATTTCAGAGTTGTAGTCCTTCTCACTCGCTCTCATATACACACTCACCTAGCCCCACAAGAAGCCAACCATATGAGAGTTGAAGTCCTCGTTTACAGGCCTATCAAACCTCACCCACCCCAAGCATAATCCAACCAACTCAATCATGGAGTCCTTCTCCATCACAGGCCACATCCAACTCACAAGACAACTTGCCATCAAATTTTAGTTTTCCTACATTTTTTGATTGATTTGAATGTTTGGTTGCTAATTTTTTGTTGTGAACTTCTTGATGGATTTGAAACGATGTTTGAATTTTTTTTGTTTTGAATGTTTCTAACTTGAAACATCAATATGGATACCATAGAGACAACATAGTCCATCATGTTACTTTCTATCTCTGCAATATGAAACATATGTATCTATCTATCGCTATGAGAGGAAACTTATGTATCTATCTATCGTAATCTATACATATATGTATCATAATGGTGTATCAATATGTTGTTTTAAGTTAATTTGAAAATTCAGTATGTTGTATCATTCTGTGCAACATACATATGTATGGTAATGTTGTATTTGAAAGGGTTGGAAATATTTTGACCATAACAGAGCTTAGAGGGAGAGTGGTCAATGACAACATAAAGGATGGTTATAGAAATTAACAAGGTGTCCACTCATTTAAATGTAAATGGACAAGGCAATTGCTGACAATACGCACATACATATGCATATGTGGAATTCTACTTATGTTAATACTATTTCTCAAACAACATACTAAAATTCATAGTGTAACAACAAATTCATACATGTAAGATTGAGTGTAATTGATGAACAAACTAACCATGCATCTAATTTAAATGTAAATGGAGAAGGAAATTGCTGATAGTATGCACATACATATGCACATGCACATGCATATACATATGGTGACTCCTGCTTATGTTAATACCATTTCTCAAACAACATATTGAAATTTAACTTCATACAAGAATTGCATATATGCATATGCATATTTAACAATGGTATATATTGTAACAACAAATGCATACATGTAAGATCGATTGTAATTGAACAACAAACTAACCATGCATCTAATTGAGGTGATTGGAAATGAACAACATATCAAACAATTGTACATAGTGTAACGACAAATTCATACATGTAAGATTGAGTGTAATTGAACAACAAACTAACCATGCATCTAATTGAGGTGATTGGAAATGAACAACATATCAAAAAATTGTACATAGTGTAACAACAAATTCATACATGTAAGATTGAGTGTAATTGAAGAACAAACTAACCATGCATCTAATTGAGGTGATTGGAAATGAGCAACATATCAAACAATGGTGCATAGTGTAACAACATACTGAAATATAAATTCATACAAAAAATGAAGAACATGCTAACCATATGCTGAATCCTACTTATGTTAATACCATTTCTCAAACAACATACTGAAATTTAACTTCATACAACAATTGCATATATGCAAATATGCATATGCAACATATCTAACAATGGTACATAGTGTACAACAACATACTGAAATTTAACTTCATACAACAATTGCATATATGCAATATGCATATGCATATGCAACATATCTAACAATGGCACATAGTGTAACAACATACTAAAATATAACTTCATACAACAAATGCAGAACATACTAACTATATGTTGACTCCTACTTATGTTAATACCATTTCTCAAACAACATACTAAAATTTAACTTCATACAACAATTGCATATATGCATATTCATATTTGCATATATGTAATATGCATATGCATATGTAGCATATCTAACAATGGTACATAGTGTAATAAAAAATGCATACATGTAAGATTGATTGTAATTTAAGAACAAACTAACCATGCATCTAGTTGAGCTGATTTGAAATGAACAACATATAAAACAATTGTACATAGTGTAACAACAAATCCATACATGCAAGATTGAGTGTAATTGATGAACAATCTAACCATGCATCTAATTGAGCTGATTGGAAATGAACAACATATCAAACAATGGTACAAAGTGTAACAAAAAATGCATACATGTAAGATAGATTGTAATTGAAGAACAAACTAACCATGCATGTAGTTGAGTTAATTTGAAATGAATAACATATCAAACAATTGTACATAGTGTAACAACAAATTCATACATGTAAGATTGTGTGTAATTGATGAACAAACTAACCATGCATCTAATTGACCTGATATCAACATAAGTAGGAGTCAACCATCATCACAAATAACTGTAAGGGAGAGGGGCCAATATTTACAATCACTTTAATTGAAGAAAAAAAAAAGCATACATATGATCACTTGAATAAACATGTAATTGTAGACCTACAACTTGCATATATATAATGGAAGTATTAGAACACTATCATACATGTATGTGCGTATAAGTATATACACACATACATGTATGCATGTGTGTATAGTATGTATACACACATCCATACATGTATGTGTGTATAGTAAGTATACACACATCCATACATGTATGTGTGTATACATACTATACACACATACATCTAGGTATGTGTGTATAAGTATGTATGTCTATGTCTCAAATACAGACATGTATACATAAATAAATAATTATGTAGTATGTATGTATGTATGTGTGTATACATGCATACATAATATTTTATTGTTTAGTCTAATATAAAGATGTTGAATATTATATCAATTTTAAAAGAAATGTTTTGTCAATTAAAAATTAAAATGATTACTAAATTGACCAAGAAAATCATATAAATGATTAGTCAATTAAAAAAAAAAAATTATTACGAAATTGACTAGGAAAATCCTATAAATGGATATGACTGTATTCCCTAAGACTCCATGATTCAAGCAGAGATGAAGGACAAGGAAGAGTGAACGATGGGGGTTAGGAATTTTTGAGTGAGGGGTTCACAACAATGGTCGAAAGAGCCAGCTAAAACATAGGTGCATAAAATCCTTCATAGTCGAGCTACATAAACACACGAATGGTATGTATATGTATACACACAGTTGGTAAAAAATATACACATACTGCCACTATACATATGCAAATTATAGAGGTATAAAATGCAAAAAAAGCTCTATATGAATGGCGGACTATATGTATATGTGTGTATACACACATATATATGCATATATTCCAATTACAAAGGTATAAAACAAAAACAAACACATATATTATGGCGGTGTGTGTATATGTGTGTGTAGACATATAAATATGGATATATACAAACATATACACATAGTCAGCTGTATATACACATAAATGTAGCTGTATACACACAATGGGCCATTTATATGCATATATATAACTGTATTCTCACATATAGACACAATCTGCCATTATATAGTTCTATTATTGTTGGAAAATTACATTTGTGGGCCATTGTTGTGTGTATATGTGTATACATAGATATATATGCATATATATCTATGTATACACACATTTACAAACAGTTGGCCATATATATGCATATATATATCTGTATAGTCACATATACACACAGCCAACCATAATATACACAGTAGCGGCCATGAATAAACTGCAACAAAGCTTCATTACACAATGAAAGCATTACAACTTTTTCTTGTTATTTTAACAAAAGAAAATCGCAAGAAAAACCTAGAAAAATATTACAATGCATAGTTACTGCCTGAGAGAGGTTGGAAGACAACCTCACCTGTGTAGCAAGAATTCATATAGTTTCCTTTTACTGAATATGGTGTTGATAAACACAGAAAGCATGAAAAATGTATCACCACCACTCAGCCATGGCCTCACCATTGTCGGCGTTTGTCCTAACTAGAGTTGGTTATGAATGGAGCTACTGAAAATGAATGATGTCTCATGAATGGGTGTTTCATGAATAGAATGCAAGACCAAGTGAATGGTGTGCATGCCAAGGTGGTAGGCGTTAAGATTGACGGCAGGGAATGTGTAGTAGTTAATGCACATTAACTAGGACTGCTAGTTGCAAGTACTGGCGTGGCACCAAACAACCATCAGTCATACAGACGTCCGTGATAGGTATACGCCTAATTTTTACACCTTTTTGGTGGTTTTTGGAAATATCCCCCAAAATCTTGGAAAGCGTGCTCAAAATATCCCCAAATTTTTATTTCAAACTGCCAGCTCGACAGTGAAGGCACGTGGCAAAAAAAAATTAGTTGACTTAGACCCTAATGTCGTGGACCCCTCGCTCAAGGTTACCCTACCCACCATCGGGCCCTCTCCCTTAAATGAATTTGTGAAACAACATTTAACTGCCAATGTTGAGGCCACTCATGCAAATTTAATGCCATTTTCCCTTGGGAAACAAAACTCATAGTGGACAGAGAATATATGACTCACGACACCGTATTTTTGGGAACCCCAATGTTGAAATAATAGTGTGAGATAAAAAGTGGCATAATTTTCATTAAATGAAGCCCAAAAGAGGTTTGTTAAGGGGAAACTCATTCATGATTACTCCTGGAAAGAACTACCAAGGTCGTAAGAAACCTAGCAACAAAATTGAATGGCCTGTGTGTACCACACTTATTGAAAGGGGAAGCACACACAAAAACAAACCAACTATTTAAAAGGGGGTCTCACAAGATACCAATCAATAATTAAAATGCTTTAGAGTGATTTGTTCACCAAAATCCCGAGAGCATTTCCCTCTAAATCTTTGAGTTTAAATGCATTGCTCTCTTTGCAATTGTCAATGCGAAATGGGCCTTTCCATAGTGAATTAAATTTAGCATGCTAACCTATATTAGTGGCTCACTAATCATATTTTAGGACTAAATCTCCTTCTCAAAAAATGAGATCAAATGCTTTCTTATTGAACCATCTTTTGACCACCTGCTAACGATTGGTCATGGAGTTGTGAGCTTTCTCTCGAGTTTCCTTGACACTGAGTAACTCTTCCAGTCTCATCTCCATAGCTATGTCTTCCTCAATCTCCAAAGACTTAAGCAATTGTAATGTTGAGATTTCCATGGAGATTGACAACATAACTTCTTTTCCATAAACCAATTTAGACGAAGATGTCTTCAAAACCTGCTTAGGAGTAATTTGGTCAACCTAGAGTGTTGTCCTCAAGTCCTTGTGCCATTCTCTCAAATGGTTTGTGCCTATGTACTTGATCAATCTTATCAATTCTTGTTTGTATATTTCGTTAGCCTATTACCTTGCAGATATTAATTTGAAAAGTATGGAGAAAGATCACATTCCTTAGTGCAAATTCTAAAACTTTGGAGTCAGGGAAATCTCTTGCATTTTGTAAAATAATAGTATTTGGAGAGTCAAAATGTGTCACAAACTCCTCTAGAAAGTTGAGAATTTCATTCTTTGTGGCTCCCTTAAGGGAAACTTCCTTCGACCATCAGGTGAAATATTTTATTGTATTTAGAATCAATTTATGTCCATCATTCGACATCAGATTGATCATTCCAATGAAGTCCAAGCCCCATTGAGCAAAAGGATCGTCAATCACTATTGGATTAAGAGGCATGACTAATTTTTTTTGTTTGCCAACAAAGAACTAGCATTGCAAACATTTTCTCACCATACTATAGCAATCTACGAACAAGGTTGGCCAATAGTATCCTACATGTATTATCTTCATCATGGTTGTTTTTGTAGAAAAATGACCACCCACTAGATTGTTCTAAAATTTGTGTAGAATCCTATTGGCTTAATGCTTATCCACACATCAAAGTAGTACCCATCAAAGTTCCTTTTGAAAAGGATTCCTTCAAATAACACATATTTGACACCTTGTAATCTATAGAATCACCTTTTATAAGATGAGAGACCTTTCAAATACTTACTAGTATCCATGAACTAGGCTCTATTTGCAACCCATGATTTCACAACTTCAAACTAATTAACCAATACTCTCTAAAAATTCTTCTTCAAACAGTGATTCAACTTCATTGGTTAAGTATTCGCAAATTCCCCTACCACATATCACCTTGGTGGGCTTGACTTCTACATCATACTCTAGGATTTTAGTGATCCAATTTTATCTCTTTTTGTGATCTCCCCCTCCATGATGTACTCTCTGACAATGGAGTGATCATTATCTTATTTCCTGCTACTAGATGCCTAAACTTCTAAAGGCCTTTTACAATATCAAATGCTTGCTTCTCCACAAAATTATACTTAGCCTCATATCCCTTCAAGGTTCTTAAATGAAAAGCAATAGGATGCTCTCCTCTTCCTTGTTCTTATTTTTGTGCTAATACTATGGCAATACTATGCTCAATGCCATTAACATACATTATAAATCTTTTGAGAAATCAAAATTAACTAATACCAAAGCTGAGGAAATTGCTTCCTTGATTTTTTCAAACATTGCCCTTCCATCAGGGGTCCATTTGAGAACCTGATCATTTTTTAACATCATAATGATGGGTCTAACAAGTCCAACAAATTCAGATATAAATTTTCTAACAAAATTTATCTTTCCTAAGAAATATTGGACTCCTTTTTTGTTTATAGGTAAGGTTAATTCTCTAATTCCTTTAAATATCTCAGGGTCAATAGAAATTCCCTCTTTAGACACAACATATCCTAGCAGTTTACCCTTTGGAACTTTGAACACATAGTTCTTGGGGTTCAATGATATTTCAAACTCCTGACACTTCTGGAAGACCTTTTCTAAGTGATCAAAATTAGCTTCCCTTGATTTGGAAAACATTGTGAGGTCATAAAGGTATATAAGAATAATTAAGTTTATCAAATCCTTGAAGGAAATAACTATTGCTCGCTAAAAAAGTGGCTCCTTCATTCAAAAGGCCAAACAACATTTTGGCATATGCAAAGGTTCCCCACTTTTTGTTGGATGTAGTCTTGTTTTGATCCTCTTCTTTCACCCATACTTGGTTGTAGCCGATGAATCCATCAAGCAAAGATTTTTTTTTGAACCAGTGATTGTCTAAAGGATTTACTCCATGGAAGGCATAGGGTAGTGATCCTTTAATGATGCTCTATTCAAGTCCCTGAATTCCATGCATAGCCTAATGTCACAGTTTTTCTTTTAGATAGGGAACAAATTAGATACCCAGATGGAATGCTTAATTAGATATATGATTTGGGAGTTAATGATTTTTTCAACTTTTGAGCCATGAGAGACTCATTTTTTGGGTTTATTGGCCTCTGCTTCTAGTAGATAGGTTTGTCCCCTTCAATTAGATCAATGGTATGTTGAATCACATTGTGTTCATAACCTTGCAGATCATCATAGGTCCATGCCATAAATTTTTCATACTTATTGCAAAAAGATATTAGCTTTTCCTTGTCTCTTTGAGGGACAACTTTTCCAACCTTCAACTTTATGCCATCTCCGACATCTAGGTTGGCGTAATCACCTTTGTTCATGAAAAACTTCCACTTATCATTTCTTGCATCATCGTAGTCAAACAAGTTTTCCAAGGTGATTAGCCCTCTAGGAAGCTTATTAGTTTTGAGCTTAATTATCTAGTCTTCATAAGCTTATTCAATTTTTGGATGCAATCTCTCTACAAACTCACAAGATTGTTGAATGAACATGGAAATCTGAGCATCACTCTCAAACACTTTCCAATTTTGATCATTATTGAGAATGGTTGGTCTCACAATTACCCACACCAAGAGCTTTTTGGTTAGTAAGTTCATCACTAGATTGAATTGAAAGCCATTTGTTTCCATCCTATCTGCCTCAACATTATGAACTCTTAGAACTACTTGGATATTGAAGGCATCAGATCCTTCAATCAATCCCATGCTCTATGGTGGTAGGATCACATGTGAAATTTTTTTGTAGCTAATGTCCCTCTTATTACTTAATCACCAATTTGGAATCTCCAACGACCTTCAAAAGTTTGATTCCCATTCTTTCTACAAGGCTTAATCCTTGGATTAATCCTTCGTATTAAGCTTCATTTTTGGTGCAAGCGAACTAAAAATAGAATGCTCTCAAATTTTTTTCTTTGATTGGGGATATTAAGTGGATGCCACCTCCTAAACTAGTTCTACATCTTGCACCATCAAAGTACAAGGTCCACAAGTTGGACCCATTACCAGGGCCACCTACATGATCTTTTGGCTCCTTATTGATTTTGGGAATGACCTGATCATCATCGAATACTGCATATGTCCTAAGGCTAGTAGCATGATAATTTCCAAAAGGATCACTATCAATGAATTGGTTTAAAAGGAACTCTTCTTCCACATTTCTTTCTCCAATTGCCACTTTATCCTCTAGCATTTCTACACAATACATCTCATTTTTTGAGAAAGAGGTATGGGTAGCTTCAAAGTTCATCATAGCATCATCTGCTATGTGTTAGGGTTGCAAAGGTTCAGAGAGTACCTTCATCTTAGATCCATACTTGGTCGGAAAGATCAAATGAGTCCAATCAAGTGATAGGTAACTGCCAATTTTGGTAGTAAAGTCTCAAGATAGGCATAGACCAAAAATGGGAGGAATATCAATTACATCCACTTCTTGTGGGACTATGATAATAGGGTAGGAATACAAGGTCAATGGAAGGCTATTAATCATCCCTAGGGCTTGGACCTTCTTCCCATCAAGTTGCATGGCCACTTTGTCCATAGGCTCATACTCTAATTTTAGCATATCCATTATTTGTTTAGGCATAACTGTGGTGCTAGCACCATAATCAATTATAGAGTTATGTAACAACTTGTTTCCTACAATGAGAGTTAGGAAGAAAGGGGTAGATTTAGGCTTACCTACTTCCTCTTTTGCATTTGCTTCTTTGGTGTTTGTGAATGTTTTTGCTGGCTAGTTTTGTGCACCCTTAATTGATTCCTTATCCTCCATTCGATTGTGTTATGAAGTTATTTCAACTTGAACTAGCTTTCTGTGACCTTCTACAACTTCCTCCAACAAAGTTTTCTACTCTAGAATGGCCAGGATGTCCCATAGCAATACATTAGCAAGGTCTTTCTTCAATTGTTCCACAACATTGAGTGATTTGAGTAGTTGAGCCTTTGAATCTTTCATCTTGTAAGAGAAAACCTCTTTAAAATTTTGAAAAGGTTGCACCACTACTTGCGGCCTAGCATTATTTCATAGGTCACTTTCGGTTGTTGTGTTTGGATTACTAGTTCCCTAGTAATTCTTCTCTTGGAGTGGGTGTTGTAATCAGACAATACCTATGAAGCTTTTGATGTAGAATCTTCATTAGCAAATACCACATCTTCCCCCTCCATCCATGAAAAAAGAGCATGGCCTAGGGCAATTTATGCTTCTTGCTCAAGGGACATGTCTTGGACCTATGCCATGAGCATAGCACTTTCCACCCCAAGAGATTGATAAGCATAAAATCCTGCATTAGGTGTGATGCCTTGGATCCTTTATTCTTCTATTTTTTGCTAGAGATTACCTCTAGGGAAGTTATGGGGCATATGTGCATCATTGCATGGAAAACACCATACATTTGAGTCATCTTATAGATTATTCTAACCGGCCACCATCTCTCTATTTTTATTTGTTGGGATGGTTTGAAGTGGCATAGGGACTAGAACTATATAATTTGAAGGTTGGGAATGATTACTCATTCGTGCTATTCCTTGATAGGAATTATGTTGGAAAGGAGGCCTTTCACCTAAGCAATTCTGATTAGGGAGGCTTTTGAGGCATGCCTGAAAATCTTAAGATCGATTACCTCATTTGAAAATCTTTGCAACAAACATTTCATATCATTAACCTTTGCACTTAGTAATGAAGAAGCAGGTGCACTTATTTGTGTCTTAGGATATACATACATGGAAGCAAGAGCATAAGACATGCTTGGAGCAATATCTTCTTGTGATTGCTTCAACATCTCGAGAAATACTAGCATGGGTGGCCAAGGAGGAAGTTTTCTAGCATCTACCAAGCTATTTTTCAGCTCTTACCATTAGATCATAGGCATCTGGCAGAGTCTACCCTCCAAGGGACTGAATCATAACAACTATGTCTAAAATAAAATCTTTCAAGTAGAATACAAAAGCCATGTCCTCTAGGGGTCAAGTTGAAACTAGGATTACTTGCCAAGTTTTTTGAAATCGCGTGTTGAAGTCTATAATAGCCTCTTGAGGGGCCCTTTTTATAGTTATTAGTTGTTGGAGTAAAGATGAACAGTCTCCCTTCTCTGTGAATTAGTCAAAAAAATGATCCCCAAGTTGGTCCCAAGTACCAATATAATTAGGGGGTAAATATTGGTACCAATCTTGAGCCTCACCTTTAAAAGAGGTCGTGAGCAATCAAAGTGTTATATTTTTTTTTGTGGCATAATGAATGGTATGGACATCCACCGCATCTTGTAAATGCTCCACAGGCATTTTAAAATCTTCCCTAGTGAACTTAGGTAGTGCTTTCAAAGCATTAATAGGTATGGGATCTCATACTACTAGAGGGGTCAGAGGAATTAGTGGGATCTTGCTATTCTAGGACACAAAATTCCTTGGGAGCCTATGATGAGCCATATGAGTTTGCGCTTGAGTTTGAGTTTGGATTTGTGTTGTGCTTTGACCAATAACTCTTGTTTGCATTACGTTCACTAAGGGAGGTAATAACAAGCTTGGGTCTTGTGCAGTTTGTGACCTTGTAACAAGCCTCTAGCTCATAAACCCACTTCTAATCAAGAATTAAATTTGTCCCACCAGGCATGTCAGAAAAGGAACTATTAATCTCTAAAGCTTACACTTATGAGAAAAAACCTATGGTAAGTTCTACAAATGGGGACTAAAATGCACTCTTCAAAACAACCTCCAAGATTTTAGAAGCCAACTCTTCGTTTTATTTCAAGGAAAAAGGAGAGAGATAAAGCATGAAATAAACTAAACTAAAGTGATCCACCAAGCTTTTATAACATGTAAAACATGAAGCAACATAATATAATCTTAGTTAGACCAATTTCTATAGAAGTTTGAAAGAGCAACGGACATGATTCAAAGTTCTACATATATTAATGCAACTAAAATTATAAAAGCTAAAATGGAATAGATCACAATTGTGAATGCTTCAAATAGACAGAAAGTATGAATTCAAGCAAATAAATAGAGATAAACATATAGCAAAGGCAAACATGGCACAATTCTATGTATTCGGTCTCAATTATTTCAACAACATAACATGCTAAGGTCTATTGTGTTATAAATCTTCCAACCCTTAAAACAAAGAGAAAAAATGCATAAATAGAGAAATATCCGCATCCAAAGGTGGTTGTAATCGAAAAGATTTCAGTTTGATGCCTCCTATTAGATCCACCATCATGCAATCATTGCAACTGCAAGAGTGGGTAATAATGGTCTCTGCTTTGTAGAGATAGCGCCATCTGGGAACCCCACTACCTCCATCTCAACTACTTGGTGAACTAGGTCAAACACCTGCCTTATTTACTACATCTCCTACTTTGATATGTGGTGTCATCTACTATTTCCCATGGCTGATTCAACTTTGAAATGGACCAATGGTACACCATTAAGCATTCCTCAGACTCAAAACATTCTTGAGCTTGTGCTCGTCCAACGTGTGGCACTTTAAAAAATGTAGAGCTTTGAACAATAATAGCCATTTAATATCTTCAAAAGGTGGCGAGCAACTGCCACATGGTGCTCCTGTGCAACACACTAAGAATAGCTACTGTCAAGCTAGGGAAAACATATGTGGTGTCAACACATGTCACACTTTGTGAATGTTATTGAACTTGAATATGCATAAGCCTGCGACCTCAAAAATATAAGCGAAGCCCCATCGTAAATTAATAACTCAAACTCTGACCGAAGGCTGTGGTAGATAGAATCTATGAAAGCCTAGAAAATATACCATGTTCACACCAACACCCCCTAGATAAATAGAAAGGTAGAAAACCTTGTAGCCCCCTCCAAAAGAGAGAAATGATACAAACAAACATGTACAAGTGAAAGGACTCAACATGACTCCCCAAGTACTACTTTCATCACCAATGTATAATAGATATCTCCCCCATAGGAAATAAAGAGAGAATGTGTATCCCTTACAAGTAGCTCATGTACCAATGGTGAATGCTTGTAGATGAATGTTGAAGATTATCAAATAACAACAATTCTCTTAAGAACAAACAAAATTCAAGTTTGTATGTAGAAGAAACTCTCTTTTTAAAAAGAGTGACGAGGAAAAAAGCCTCGTGATTTGTGTCTCTAAAAATTGGTTAAGTGTCCACGTGTCGAAATTGGAGGATGTCACAAAGCAATGAGATAAAACCAATCGAAAAAATGTGAATACAAAAAATATTGAAGGACAAAGATAATGTGATAATACATGTGTTGTAATTGTCATCAAAGAGGAAATGGATATCCTCAAGTGTTTCTATTAAAACTACAAAATGGGGTTGCAAAATAAATTGGTAATACCTATCAAAAAATCATCCCATGAATGAATTTGAGAGAATAGAAACATCATGTTGAACTGAAGTACTAGAAGCCACAACAACACTAAACTTTAAATGAGCAGGAGGTGGATGAGGTGGAAAATCAACACAATTCTTAAAAATTGAAGTGGATGAAACAATACCAAGGTTCAAGCGACCAAAATTCTCCCTAGGAATGCAATCCACACTAAATGCATGAGTGTGAATATCAATCAAAGGAACTATGATGCAATCAAGATCAGGGGGTTTTATCAAACTATCCAATCTTGTAGTTCTAACGTGTCATCTAATCCATATTAACATATAAATGGAAAAAGAGTCTGAAATATATCTTTATTTCAACATTCATACACATTCGTACATGAAAATTCCTCAAGATTAATTACATATATGGAGGATTCAACATTGAATAAAAATAAAATAAAATTACAAGCTTTTCTAGACACATCTTGTCTACAAGTCTTCAAATCCTCATGTCTTCAAACCTTCTTGGCTTCACTCATCTTCTAAAACCTGATTTTTATCTTCATTAAGAATATCTAATGGCTGCCTTGAACACCTACAATACACCTACAAAATCTCTTTTCTCTTCTTATATTCCTCGTCTCTTCACAAGTTTATTTCCTGCACTCTTTCTTATGCAACTCTCAAGAGTAACCTGCAAGTTCTTTCTCCAGCCTTTTTGTTGTTTATTGTTGTATTTTTAAAACCATTGTTTATTGTGTATTTTTAAAACCATTAAATATTTTATTTTATATATCTTAAACCATTGCAAAGTACCGAAACATGGCACCCAAATCTGCTCTTTCATTTCCCTCAACTTCACCTCTCAAATTCCTTCGCAAAGAATTTCATAAAGTCATAGTTTTTCTCCCAAAATGTGTTGTTAATGTTGCTTCACTGTATCAAATTTATTTCTATTGTAGATTCCTTTAGAAAATGAATAAAATACAAAACCAAGTCATGCTTTTTTGGTAATTGAAGAGTCATTTATCATTTTTTCCAAAAATCACCATCTTTTCCCTCCATTTTAAGCACCCAACAAGACAAGAATGGAATGTCAAAGGTCACTTGATTTATGAAAATTTATATAGGAATACAAATTGATAAAATGAATACTAATTCTTATTTTTAAGTTCCCTCTAACATGCCAATGGACCCCTTAAACCCTTCAAGCCTTGAAATTATATAATACAATAATTTTAAAATCACATTAAACACATTGTTTTTCTCTGATTTTTGAAATGAAGTCCAAGTATTGGTAAATGAAAATTGTATCCTTCAAACACTCCAAGAGATGCTCTTGAAGCTCCAACCCACACCAAAATGAAAAAATTAAACATGAAAAGAATATATAAATATATATTGTGATGTAAGATTGCTTGTGAGCCTGAATGCTCCTACATTAGACACACTAGGTAAGAAAATTTGTGAGCATAGGATCACAAAGTGGAGTTGAGTAGTAGAACTACTCTCTCAAGTTGTAAAACCTATAGTAAACTTCATCGCTATGATAAGTGCACCAAAATTAATTATTTTTCCTCTTCTTCTAGCATCTAGTTGGAACATATGCCATTTTCCTCCAACAACTTTGTACCCTCTTCCTCCTTCCCCTCATGGACTCATTTCTACCATGAATTGTCCTTCTCTTCCAAATAATTTTGTATCTCCTCTCCTCCCTTGTGGGGTTCAACCCACCATTATTCGGCCTCCTCCACCAAATAATCTCTCCATTCTTCTCCTCTTTTGTGGGTTTTGACCCACCACAAACCGACCAACTCCACCAAGTTTCACCTACAACATTCTCTACAACTTCTACACGCACATATGTACTATCTACATAGAAATATGCAACTACATTCTCTACTTTCATCTTTCCAAATAAAGGTAAACTAAACTAAAAAAATTATACATTTACCTCATTCTCTTTTTCTGCCCCAACATCTTTTTTTCGTCCTTTGTTGCAAAATTTATCTTCTTGCAAGACACTCTTCTTTTATTGACAATAAATCCTCTTTTATTTGTTGCAACCTTCTCAAGCTCTATCATTGCAACAACATATCCATCTACAACAACTGCTACACTTTCTTTAGTTGCAAATAATTATTTTTCTTCCTTATCTCCTCTCTCAATAGGAGATCTTCTCCTTCCTCACCAATCACCTCATCATACTTAGGACACTCAAAGTCCATATCAACTTCTGCTGCAACATATTCTTTTGCACATTCAACCTCATCATTCTCCACCATTATGCCTTCAAAGAGACATATTAACTACATTCTCAAGTTCATTTGACACCCCTCCTTCAAAGAATCTTTCTATTCTTCCCACCTCTTTTAGTAGGATATCATCCTCATCTTCACAAAAATCTAGGACTCTATAAGTCCTCTTGAATTTCATCATTTTCTTCCTCAACCTATGAGGTACTTTCACACTCTCATCTTACATTAGTTAACTAATGATCCACAATGACCATTTTCTTCTCTCTCCTTTTCATTTCTTCTCTTTATCTGCACTTGTGTGGGTTGCTCTCACATATTTATTCTATCCAAGGGTTGTAAATGTCCTCTTTCAAGGGGAATTTTCTTTTTCCCATATCCCTCTTCCTCTTCATCTTCTTTTCCAATACACCTAATCTTGCCTGGATTTCTCCCAATTCTTCGCGAAGCTTCCTATTTGCCACTTCTTCCCAATATTTCTCCAAAAATAAAATTATCAAGGGTCTCCTCATGAACCATATAATCCTCCTGTAGACACCCAAATTTGATCACTCCCATATGATCAAATTTCCCCCTTTATTCATCAATTCTGTCAATATTAATTTATATTGCGCTCCTCACATAAGACTCTTAAAGTGTTTAATTTAATAATTAAATACTTTATTTGGTACTTTTATCCTCTCTAAATTAAATAAATACACCAATTTATTTAATTTAGTCATCCTAATCTATTGAATTAAAATCAATTTAAAATTCTTCTTTTCTCACTCTTTGTCACATCCTCCATAATCCATCTCTAATATGAATTAATTTAATTAATTCATATTTAGGGTGTGCATCCTCTTAATCAAGGATTAATGCCACATCCTCCTACATTTTCCACTTGTCTCTAATATTCCATTAATTATCATAATCAAGTGTTTGCACAACTTTAATCAAAGTCATTAACCATTTTTATCACCACTTTTTGGTCAATTCTTCCATTTTTCCTTTCTGGACATTGACCCTCCTTCCCATGAGAATTTTTAATTCTCATTTATTCATCCCATGTCTCTCTCCTCCCCATGTGAATTTTTAATTCACATTTTGTCTTTCCAAGGCTTCTAGAATATTTGACATGTCACCTCATGCACATGTGACCAATTCCCACCTTTTTGGAGACCCTCTCTTATCCTTTAGACTCTCCTAAGAATGTGAATTTTTAATTCACATTTATTTCTCCAACCACCTCTCCTTTTCCCATGGAGATTTTTGAGGAATTCCAAAATTCTTCAAATGTCCCTTTCACTCTCACTTGGGGACAACAAATTCCTTTTTGAGATCTTCTCACTCCCCAAGGTACCTAGAAGGTAGTTGTCCTTCCTCCACCTCATGTACCTTTTGGCCACCTCATTTACACCTCACCCCCTCTTAGCCACTTCACCATCCACATGTCAAGATGTGAGGGCTTGTGATTTCTCAACCCACCATAGCCCTTCATCTTGACCTTGTTGGATCAATCTCAACCGTTGAATTCTCTAGAGAATTCAAATTCTCCTATAAATACCCCCTCCTCAAGGGCATTTACAACACTTAGCCATTTTATAACTACATGCTGCCATTTTGTGCACTCATCTAGCCTTCAATTACATTCACTTGCATTTACATCCAAGCACATAGTAAAATCCTCCATTTAGCCACATCAAGAGCCATCTAAAGAGCATACAAATTTATCCAAATCAAGGGACAACCAAGGAGTTTCAGTTACAAGAAGGAAGGTATAACCATTTATCTTCATTTAACATTTTCCTCTTTGTAGTTTCAAATTCCTTAGGCTAATCTTGAGGTGTTTCATTATGTTTTCCATTGCATTTTAATTGCTTAGAATAGGTTAAATATTTTGATACCACATTTCTGGCATGCCCGGTGGGACCCACAAATGGGTTCCTATACTTCACATTTGCTATTGTTGAGATTTTTTGCAGGAACACGTCGCAGTGGGGCGATTACACCCCTGTTTTTACCGCAGTGAGGCGATTACGCCCCCTTGGTTGAAAACTATTTTCTGTGCTAACATTTACTGCAGTGAGGCGATTACGCCCCCTTGGCTGAAAATTGTTTTCTGTGCTAACATTTTCTGCAGTGAGGCGATTACTGGCTGAAAATTATTTTATGTGCTAACATTTTGCAGTGAGGCGACGCCCCCTTGGCTGAAAATTATTTTTGTGCTAACATTTTTGCAGTGAGGCGATTACACCCCCTTGGGCTGAAAATTATTTTCTGTGCTAACATTTTCTGCAGTGAGGCGATTACGCCCCCTTGGCTGAAAATTATTTTCTATGCTAACACTTTTCTGCAGTGAGGTGATTACGCCCCCTTGGGCTGAAAATTATTTTATGTGCTAACATTTACTGCAGTGAGGCGATTATGCCCCCTTGGGCTGAAAATTATTTTTTGTGCTAACATTTTCTGCAGTGAGGCGATTATGCCCCCTTGGCTGAAAATTATTTTCTATACTAACACTTTTCTGCAGTGAGGCGATTACGCCCCCTTGGCTGAAAATTGTTTTATGTGCTAACATTTACTGCAATGAGGCGATTACACCCCCTTGGGCTGAAAATTGTTTTCTGTGTTAACACTTTACTGCAGTGAGGCGATTACGCCCCCTGGGCTGAAATTTGTGCTAACACTTTTTCGCAGTGGGGCAACTGCGCCCCTGGTTTTACCGCAGTGAGGCAATTACGCCCTTGATTTGCTATAGTGAGGCGATTACGCCCCTGATTTACCGCAGTGAGGCGATTACACCCCTAATTTGCTACAGAAGGGTGACTGCGCCCCCTGGAAGGTAAAACTGTTATCTTGGCTTCAGTTTTCTGTGCTATTTTCTCCCTAACATTGTTCTTGCAAGGATACATGTGTTTTTTGCTAACTTTTTGCAGCATATTCTCGTGAAGTTGATGGAGAAAGCGGGATAAAACATCTAACATTTGCTTGCAGGGCTATCCATTTGCTCAAACTTTTTAAACTATCCTTGTTGTTTGCATTAATCTAAGAACATAGTTTAATTAGAGGAAGTAATATTCATTGCTTGTTGTGCTTGTCTTTTTGTGTTACCCAAAGGGAGCATTAGCTTGTTTTCACTTTCCCCTTGCACTTTGTGTGAGCTTGGGGAGTAGTTGGAGACGGTTAGTGCTTTCTTTATAGTGGGACCTGCTTGGGGATTTTATCACCCCAAGGGATGATTCCAACCACACGTACCGGTGGGGTATATAAAGGGGGGAGAGAAAAAGTTGTACCCCAATTCAGTCATGTCATAATTGGTGGAGTGTCAAAGCTATGGTGATACCTAGATAGACGTGAAGAGTTGGTTCGAGCCCTTAGTATCTCGCTGGGGTTCCCGACTCACGCTTGTGATGGGTTGGTGTTCACGGTTGTGCCTCACGTACTAAGAGTATATCGAGGACTCCCTAGACACCTTGTGCATCCTAGATTAAGACCTCTTTGGCCATACCCTTAACACTAAGCATAGGGTTGTGTTTGCTTGAGATTATTTTCTTGTGAGAAACCAGTGAAATTTTGATAATTTGGCCTTATCATTGTCATTTTAAAGTCCTTGCCATTGTCATTTGCATCAAACCAAGCCCCTGATTTACTGCAGTGAGGTGATTACACCCCTAATTTACCACAGTGAGGCGATTACGCCCCTGATTTATCGCAGTGAGGTGATAACGCCCCTGATTTACCACAGTGAGGCGATTACGCTGCCTAATTTACTGTAGTGAGGCGATTACGCCCCTGATTTACTGTAGTGAGGTGATTACGCCCCTGATTTACTGCAGAGGGGCGAATTTTCCCTCCTAAACACTCGAAATCGCCCCATTTGGATCCCTTTAGCCTCCAAACCATCATTTAACCATTCCCAACCATTATCTCATCATCCCAAGCCTTCGTTTTGTCACTCTAAACCTCCAAAAACCTCTATTTGACCATTTTAAACCTCCATCTCATCATTCCAAACTTTCGTTTAACCATTCTAAATCCCCATTCATTCTCCATAATTATCTTTAATCCACCCGTTCATTTTAATTTCTCCCTAGTCCATTCAAAAGTCCATACCCTCACCTAACGACCACCATAATTTTACCATTTACATCGCCAAACACCACCCATAACCAAACCATCCTAACCTTGTATTACAAAGTGGTTACCCCAAATTGACCATAGCACTTGAACTTGATTATTAGTCTCTAACTTTGACCCAAATCAATTTGCTTCCATCTTGAGGTGAATTCGGTGTTGTAAGTTATCATCCTCAGCCCAATCAATCCATTCCTATCTTAAGGTGCATTCGGTGTCGTGATCATCCTCTTAATCAATTAAAGCTCTCGGTCATTAAGGGTAACCTCCTTTGGTTAAACTCAAGGTCTCTCTCACATCTTTTATCATCCAATCATACCCATCCAATCATCCTAATCTATCAAAATCGTTCATTCGATCAAATTATCCAATCAACCAAATCACATCCGTTCAATCAAAATCCGATCCCATCCACGTCCATTCTAATCCAATATATCCAAACAAAATCTGATCAAAATACAAATCCTATCAAAATCACATCTCATCCAACTACAATCAAATCATTCGTCAAAAGCATTTTTGTAATCCACTCATAGCACATTTGCATGCCCATTCAGACCCGATCACAGGTAAAGAAAATGGCCGACCAACAAGCCCAAAATGCCCAATCAAACAACCCTCAAGATCCCAACAACACAATGAACGCCTCATCAAATCCTAACAAGGGTGCTAACATCCCTCATGATCCTCATAATGGTACTTCATCACACTCCAACACCGAAAACCAGAACAACTCACCACCCAATGAAGAGAGTATGGCTAATCAACCTGAACTCACACTTGAGGAACATTTTAGTAATCCCGCCAATGTGCAAATGAGTGACCGTCTGCTTGAAAAATATGGGGAAGAAATTTTAGCCCACCTAATTGAGAAGGGTGTCAAACCCCCCTCGAGTGTTGACTTTTCCAAATATAGGAGTTCCCCATCTAACAAACTCCAAGGTTCACAAAATGCACCAGAAGGTTCGTACTTCCCCAATGTTCCTCCAGTTGAAGGTTGGCATCAACCTGAATTTGGAAATGCTGTTCTTTATCATGTTAACCATCCCCCACATGCTTCAACTTCAGTCATGAGAGGTCCTCAAGTGCCTGATCCCAATAATCCTTTTGCTTATGGTATGCCACAAAATGTTCCACAACCCCCGCCATTAACACTAACAACACCCCCTCTTTCGAGTCAACCTACAGTCAACACAGGGGGCACCACCTTTACCACATCGCTTCCACCTCCTAGGATCACAAATCTACCATCATCTTCATATACATCTCAACAGCTCCACTAATCCAATATTCCACCTCCATTGCCTCCATAAGGTTCACCCCAGCTGAACGTTTCAGGTAATACCCAACAACCCCCTTTACAAAACGCTTCTACGCTACCTCAGCCATCTCATTAGCAACCACCTATACATAACACTTTGGTCTCTTCACAACAACCACCCTACTAACCACAAGGCAATCCATCTCGGCCTATTGCTCATACCATATCCCCTTTTCTCACATCCATTTTGCACCCACAGGCTCAACCACAACACAACATCCCATCATGACCCATACAACAGTTGACATCACAACAACCTCCCCAACACTACTACTATCACAATTAGCAATAATTTCACCAACAACTGCTCTATGCAACCTCCCAACAATTACAACAATATCTTCAACACCAACAAACCAACACGCAACGTCCCATCCAAGTTCCTCAACAACTTACCCCACGTTTATCAAACAAATCCATACTATACCCCACAACAACAGCCCCTGTATCAACAAAATCCCCCACCTTACTAACAGGCCATATCATCATCCAATCATCCAAATCCATATTTCAACAATCCAATGCCCTTTCAGCAGGATCCTTTATCATCCTATCATCAATATCCCCCCAACCCACCACCGGCTAGCTCGGATCTGTTGGAAATCAAAGCCGCACTTAAGGACCTTCAAGCTGGGGCTACCAAACAATCATTCAAATTTGAAGACATATGCCCATATCTGTTTGATCCCTCCATCTCATTAATCCCATTTCCTAAACATTTTGAGATACCAAAGTTTGACAAATACAAGGGAAACAAAGACCCTAAGGCTCACTTGTAGGATTTTTACTCCCAGTGTCAAGAAGTTATGTACAACGACAACTATCTCTTGCGCCTGTTCCCGCGAAGCTTGGCAAACCACGCCCTAGATTGGTTCATGACTCTCGAAAAAGGGTCTATAAAAACTTTTGCAGACCTATCAAAAAAATGTGTATCCTACTTCTCTTTCAATTTGGAGAAGGATACGGACACCTTAGATCTCCTCAAAGAAAAACAACGCGAGGGGGAAACCTTTACTAGCTACCTACAATGGTGGCATGCATTAGCAAGCCGAATGAAGACCCCTCTGAAGGAAAAAGACATGGTCACTCTTTTCGTGGAAAACTCTCATCCAGACATGGCCCATAATTTTAGGTTACATTGTGTCACCACCTTTGCGGAGATAGTTGAAAAGGGGCCCATCCTTGAATGTGCCCTTATTGCCAAAGGACACATCAAAATACATAGTCATGATAAAGAGAAGTCATTTAGCGACAAATCACGATTCTGGAACAAGAACAAGAATGCAGTGAATGACAGCACGAAAGACACTAAACACATCCAAGTGGCTAATACATCCAAAAAATGACAACCGTCTGCACCCAACACCATATCTGTACCACAGGGGGCACCTCGTCCTCCTCAACAGTCAAACCATAACAATCAAGGGAACACAAAACGTCAATACACTCAATTAGGAGAACCTTTGAGTGTTGTTTTTAATAAGTTGTTACAAATCAATTATCCCATCACATACCCTGTCACCAAGCCATTTGATGAGTCTAAACCCAAGCCCGCATGGTTTAAGGAAAATGAATATTGTGAGTTCCATAAAATCAAAGGACGCTCTTTAAACAAGTGTCAGGGTTTGAAAAACTATGTCCAAGATCTCATTGATCGAGGTGATATCAAGGTTGACCCTAGTCAAGCTTCGTCATCCAATGCTCAATTGCAGATATATCATAACGCCTTTCTGAACCATAATCAAGGCCCAAGCACATCTAGCAATAATCCCTAAGGAAACAACACAAATAATGTGAGCTACAAGAATGTGCCCTTCAATTACGAAGGTGTTATTCATTACATTGAGCAGGTGGAACCCCGTGTATCCATGATACATGTTAAAGCCAAAGACCCTCAATGTGTTGTTACTACACGACAAGCCTGTATCATTGTCCCTGCAGCCTCTACACCCGCCCAATCAAATCCTGTAAGCTCTCAGTACAACATCCTTGATCACTTAAGAAAGACCCCTGCTCATATATCCATTTTGGATTTGCTTAAGTCTTCCCCGGTACATCAAGAAATCCTCAATAGAGCCCAGCAGGAAACCCATGTGCCAAATGACATCGACCCCACGCAATTCCAAGCTTTGGTGGGACACTTGGCTTTATCTCATCACCTGCACTTTAGCCAAAATGATATGCCAAACATTGATGTCAATCATAATTGCCCCTTACATATTGAAGTCGTGGTTGCTCGCCATAAAATAAAAAGGGTCTTGGTAGATAATGGCTCTGCCCTCAATTTGTGTACTTTGAAATTCATAAAACAGGTGGGGTATACTCAAGCGGATTTAAGTAACTAGATCATCACAATCAAAGCCTTTGATAATGTAGAAAGAAATTCAGAGGGAATTCTTAGTCTTCCTATCCAAGTGGGACCTGTGCTTTAGTATACTACCTGTCATGTCCTTGATCTGGACTTACCATATAATCTCCTCCTGGGCTGCCCATGGCTCCATGCTATGCAAGCAGTCCCCTCCACATACCATCAGTGCCTAAAATTCCCCGTCAACGGACAAGAAGTCACCATCTACACTGACCCCCAACCATTTGAATATTGCTGCACTTTGGAAGCGTCATTTTCCCATTTACATTATTGTCCTGGGGTTGAAATGGGGGCATCCCGGTCATCATCCGCAAATCCACCCTCCATCGTGATAACCACTCCATCCTCCACCACTGATCCTTCAGTCACCAAAGTCCAGATCATTGACAAAGGGTGTGGTGAATACGAAATGCATACGGCTCTCAATGTAGCCACCATGCCACCGTCACCACATGAGTATGGTCAACCTTCGCAGGCTACACAAAAGGAAGACAAGACTATCACCTTCAATGGTAAAAACATCCCTACCACCACTTTCAGATCCCCAAGTGTCAAGATAGATGCACTAGAAGAGGACATAAGCCAATGGGTCTACCGAGAAGAACCCCAGCCGGACCCTCCTCTAAAGGAGTATTTTCAGGAAGCATATCTGTGGTCAGCTAAGTTTGCAGAAAAATATAACTACCAAGGCAGGGGCCTAGGTAAAGAAGAACAGGGGCAGTTGCAACCTATTGATACACCAAAGTTACCAAAAAACGTAGGCATTGGGTATGACAGAAAATAGAAAAGCCCTACAACATCACCTAATACTTCCAATAGTATCGCCATGGACAATGGCTCATTGGAAGACATACCCGAGGAGGAATCCATCATACATGCGTATGACGACGTCGATCACACCGACTTATCATCCATGTTCGAATGCCTATCCGTCTGCACCATTAGCCTATCTCTTTGTCACCCTGAGCTTATTGATTGGGACCTACGTAATACCACACCTGTCAATATGTCCGTGGATACATATGTCAACCTTATGGGATTGGGGAGGATGAACACTTCAGTCACAAAAATAAGAATAAGAAAAGTAAAAAATGGTCATCTAGTGAAAACCTCCCTGAGGCGCTTCCTGACCTTGAAAAAGTAAAAATAAAGGATGCATCCAATGGCGAAAACCTCGAAGAGGTGCTAGACGATGGAGATATTCATCTTCCCCTCGTAGGAACTCAGTTATCTGCCCGATCATCCATTCTAATCGAAGAGACTCAAGAAGTTAATATGGGTACTGCCGAAAATCCTAAAATCACCTATGGGGCTAAGTCACTCTCAGAACAGGAGTATCCAGTCATTACGCAACTACTCCGAGAAGGAAGCATCAACTTTGCTTGGTCATATTCAGACATGCCAGGTTTAGACCCTGCCTTAGTAGTTCATCATCTAGACGTTCGCCCAGATGCCAAGCCTGTCAAACAAAAACTCCGCAAGATGCATCCGCAGGTCGCATTGCTAGTCAAAAAGGAATTGGAAAAGTTACTAGAGGCAAGTTTTATTTGGCCAATTGACTACTCTGAGTGGATCTCCAATATAGTACCAGTTGCCAAACCAAATAGAGACATTCGGGTCTGCATAGACTTCAGGGACCTTAACAAGGCCTGCTCAAAAGATGACTTCTCTTTGCCTAACATTGACATGTTGGTCGACCTCACGGCAGGACACGAAATGCTCTCCCTTATGGATGGCTTCTCTGGTTATAATCAGATTCGAATTGCACCTGAAGACCAACATAAGACTGCCTTCACAAAACCTTGGGGTACTTTCTGTTACAATGTTATGCCCTTTGGTCTAAAAAATGCAGGGGCAACATATCAGAGAGCAATGACGGTCATCTTCCATGACCTCATCCATATCATCATGGAGGATTATGTTGATGACTTGCTAGGAAAATCAAAAACACGAGCAGAACATCCTACTGTCCTGAAGTAGATCTTTGAACAGTTAAAACATTACAAGTTGCGGCTAAATCCAAAAAAGTGCGTCTTTGGAGTTACATCAGGAAAATTGTTGGGTTTTATAGTCTCCCGAAGGGGTATTGAAGTTGATCCCGCCAAGGTAAAGGCTATTCTAGACATGCCACCTCCACGCAATCTGAAGCAGTTAAGAAGCCTCTAGGGGAAGATGCAGTCCATCTGTCGATTCATAGCCCAACTAGCAGATAAATGTCATCTATTCACCTATCTTTTGAAGAAAGACTCCACCTTCCGATGGACCCAGCAGTGCTAGATAGGTTTCGACAAAATTAAGGAATATTTAGCTCATCCGCCGATCTTGATGCCACCTATTCTAGGCAAACCCCTCCTGCTTTACATCTCTGCTACATCAGTCGTGCTGGGGGCATTATTGGCACAACATGATGAATCGTTCAAAGAGAGGGAAATCTACTACATCAGTCAAACATTGGTTGGCTATGAATTAAATTATTCCCCCATGGAAAAAGCTTACCTTGCGCTAGTCTTCAGTACACAGAAACTCCGTCATTACATGCTCAGCCATCCGGTCAAATTAATCGCTAAAATTGATCCTCTGAAGTATTTGTTATCTAGAACCACTCTGACTGGCCACATGGCCAAATGGGTCATGCTTCTAAGTGAATTTGACATAGAGTATGTAGAGCGAAAAGCCATAAAAGGATAGGTCATTGCTGATCAATTGGCTGAAGCACCATTAGTAGATGCCTACCCACTAGACACTGAATTCCTAGATGAAGAAATCTACACAGTTATAAAAGCACCATCTTGGACGCTATATTTCGATGGTTCATACACTCATAGTGGATCTGGAGCGGGAATTCTATTAGTCACCCCTCAAGGTGACTATATCCCAAAATCATTCAGGATAGCATTCCCATGTACGACCAATATGGTAGAGTACGAAGCCCTCCTCACCGGCCTTAGAATTGCAAAGCAGTGGCACATAACTCATTTGAAAGTCTTTGGTGATTCTTTGCTAGTCATTAGACAAGTTAATGATGAATTCCTCATGAAAGATGATAAATTGTTACCCTATAAACGCATGGTGGATGATTTCAAGAAATATTTCACTTTCATACAATTCGACCAAATCCCTCAGGTACAGAACAAAGCGGCAGATGCAATGGCCACTATTGGTTCCCTAATTGACATGCCTAAAGACCGAACAAAATGTGAGTTTCTTGTTGAACAACTTTTAATCCCCGCATATGATGTTCCTGAGACTGATATGGTGTGCGATATTGTAGGTCCCGCCTCCCCTTGGTATCAAGACATATACACTTATTTCGTGATAATATCATACCCCCATAACTTACACGCAACCAACGCAAATCCTTTATCCATCGTTCTTCCCGATACATCATTGTAGGTGACACGCTCTATCATCGCGGGTATGATGGAATCCTCCTTAGATGTCTGAATGAGACCGAGGCCCGCACGGTACTAACAGAAGTACATGGTGGTATTTGTGGAGCTCACTTAAATGGTATGGCTCTAGCCAAAAGGATCCTACGAGCTGGATATTATTGGCCTACATTGGAACATGATGCTTGTGAATTTGTGAAGAAATGTCTTCCATGCCAACAACACGCAGATTTGATTCATGCCCCAGCACAAGATCTTCAGCCCCTCCTAGCACCATGGCCCTTTTCTCAATGGGGTTTCGACTTGATTGGCAAGATTTACCCACCATCATCCGATGGCCATACATTCATCATTACCACAACTGAGTACTTCACCAAGTGGGTGGAAGCAATGCCCCTTTCACAGATCACCGGTACTCAGATTTCCAAATTCATCCTCTACCATATTCTCTGCAGATATGGTATCCCGTCCATTATCCTTTCTGATAACGGAAAACCTTTTAAAAACCAATCCATGAAAAACCTTTGCGACACCTTCCATATCCAGCACCGTTGGTCAATGCCTTATTACCCCCAGGGTAATGGTTAGGCAGAAGCAACCAACAAGACCCTTATCCGTATCCTCAAAAAGGTTGTCAATAATATTAGACGAGATTGGCACCTTCATAGTCATCCTACTCTCTAGGCATATCGCACATCCATCTACACCCCGACAGGTGCCACCCCCTATTCTTTAGTATATGGTGCTGAAGCCGTCTTGCCAATTGAGGCTGAGCTTCCATCACTAAGAATTTCTCTGAAGAACCTTATCAGTGAAGAAGATGCTCGAGTTGCACGGCTTGCACAGCTAGAATTACTAGATGAACGAAGAATAAAAGCCTATGATCATATGCAAGCATACCAAAATCGCCTCAAACATAATTACAATAAGAAGGTTCATCCTCGACAATTCCAGGTGGGCGAGCTTGTTCTTAAGGAAAATCAACGCACTCAGCAAGACCGAGACAAGAAAGGAAAATTTGAGGCAAATTAGTTAGGACCCTATATCATAGCCGCTAAATATGGATCTGGGGCATACAGGTTGGCTACTCTTGAAGGAGATCCCCTTGAAGAACCTGTCAATATCATGCATTTAAAGAAGTTCTATGCCTAAGTCCGCTTGGTAACCCCATCAAAAAATCAAAAAATCAAAAAATCAAAAAAATCAAAAAAAAGTAACAAAAAAATCCAAAAAAATAGTAAAGAAAAATAAATCCGTCTTATGGTGAAAACCACCTCTTGGTGGCGCCTTAGATAAGTATGGATGGTGAAAACCTGGTCATAGGCATCATCCGTAGAGGGCTTAATCATTATCTACTTGACATCTTAGTTATTTTATGCTTTCATCCGCATCCTCACCCACCTCAGCCTAGGCCGCTTGGTATATATTGATTGAGCATTGGACGACCCATCTAGCTTATCCCCCATCCTGAGCTTTTCTGTATCCCATTTTGAGCTTGTGTCTTTCGTTCCCTTTTTCGGTCGGTCCGTGTCATCATGTAGGATCATCCATCGTGTCGGTCTCCATCTAGATCTCGTCCTTCTGCATCACTGGTCGAACTACGTTGCCCCTGTGCTTTCACGTAGGCAAAGTTGGTCATTTGATCCTCCCCCAGGGCATTTGTCTGTCGTGTTTTATGTCTGTCATCATCGGTCACCATTGTCCTCTTTCCGCTTTATCCATGGTCTTTTCATGAACTACGAGAGCTCTGCGCTTTCACGTAGGCAAGGCTAATCTTTGATCGGCCCCCGAGCCCCTAGGTCTATAGGATGTGTCAGTCTATGTCTCCACCTAGCCTAATTTTCTCAAATAAACTCCATAGATTATCGAAAGATTTAGTTTAAAAAAAGCATCTGGTGTCAAACTGGGTCATTCTAGTTTAGTATCCATCATCGGTTTCAATAGGATGCATCCTTCCTAGCAGACCTCATCGATCCCATCCATCACCCTGATCCTATGGAAAAGGACGTTTTGATTTTAATTATGATCTTTTGATGTTTTGGAATTTATTTGTCCTTTGAGCTCATTATCAACACTTGTCATGGTCACCTTGATCCATCATATCATGGTGTGCTTTGACTAGTCGACATATGGGTTCATCTTGGTCTTTTCTTTCTCGCTGTCTTTTTTGGTTGTCCCATGTAGTACCCACCAGGATCCATGGGGTCTTGTGTTACATTGGGGCATCCTTGTGTGTTTGTGGTTATCCCAATACCTGGCCCGACCAAGGTCATCATGACCTTGGGGGTGTTGGGGTAGCCCCTTTTTACTTCCTGTGTTTGTTTCATGCATTGGATGCCTACTGGCCCTGGTCTTATATATCAGGGTATCTGGTACCTTATGCTATAGCAACTATCAATGCTCCAAAGATGGCAACTCATATTAGGATTGCATTTCATCATCTGTCGCATTGCATTCACTCTTTGATTTTAGTTGTGCAAATACTTTCTCCCTCTCTTTCCCATTCTTCTCAAGATACTCGTGATTTTTGACAGATGCTAAATGACACCCATTTTCACAATCACTACATTCCCACTTTCCATTATCCTAGCAGTTCTTATTGGCACTTATGGCCGTATGTTACTTCCTATACAATTACAAAAGCATTATTGCATATCAAAATCACTCTATTAACCACGCATCCGTCGCCACCTGCATCACCACATGTTAGATCCATGCATACATCACCACCTGCATCACAAAGTGTCAGACTCATCATACATCACATCCTGCATATGTAAAATGTCCATACAAAATCCATCATACACATATACATACATGATAAATAAGTTGACTAGGCATCCATACATATAAATCATCATAAATGAAACATATGTGTATACCATCATAAACATCTAAAATCATCCACCTATGCATAAATGATCCAAAATACCCATCCACCTAAGTAGGAAATATCATATAAACATGCATACAGTCACCCATAACAAAAGGAAACATACTACATAATGCCAATAAGAACTGTCTCATGTCATAAATAATATAATGTGCGTGTCACATACATCAAAATCTATCATATATCCATCACATAATCAAATACAAAATTCAGAGATGTGGAACCTCTCTGATCTCTGTCAATAAATCCTACATGCTCCACCCCGCATCTGTCAAAAACTCAGTAACCTGTCACCTCCCGAATGAGCTACCCATGTCTGATCTCTGTGGAGAATCCGGTACTGGTCTCCTATTTGGTGTAGCACCCGGTGAATCATTGTAACCTCGAGTCCGTGTCCCCAGTGACTGGGATGGCACTGGCATCTAGGGTGCCTGACGAGTATACTGAAATATCTGCTGGGTCGGGTCTGGAACTAAATGATAGTATGCGGCCATCCAAAATCCTACCTCTCTCGCATTCTCCTCTCACTGCGCAACCTGAACCTGAGCGGAATTCTGCTCCTGACGTTACCTGTCCCGATCCCTCGTAATCATCCTCCTCTTCTGCTCCCAGGCCTCTTGGGATAAGCATAACTGTGCCATCTCTGCCTGCATCCGATCTCTCATCTCCTCAGCAGCCACCGCCCTGGCTACTGCGGCAACCCTCTCCCTCTGTAATACATGCAGATCTCTCCATGTCACATCACTACCTTGCATAGACTGCCACTATGCCACTGCTGCCGTACAGCATCTACATACGTCTCTCTGCAGCATCTCTCTCTATGTGCAGCCTGCGCCTGTGCCACTGCTGTATCTCGCTCCCCCTATAGCATCTGCATCCATCTCTCTGTAGCATCTCTCTCTCTCTCTCTCTGTGCAGCCTGTGCCTGAACCACTACTCCATCCCTCTCCCCCTGCAGCTCCTAGACTCTTGACAATGCTGCATCTTGCTCACCCTGCAATACTAATAGCTCTGAGGCTACCTCCTCTCTCCTCCTCTGAAGAGAACGAATCTGTGCCTCTGACAACTTTCTCTCATCCTGCAGCACCTGAACTCGCGCCTACACTATATCCCTCTCTGCCTCCACTGCCTGTACCCGCGCCTGTGCTACATTTCTCTCTACCTGAATAATACGAACCTGCTCCCTCACCTGTCTCTCCCTCTCCTGCATCATCCCCATCTCTCCCACCATCTGCTCTAAGCAAAACACTCTGTCCTGTAACTCATCTCGCTCCCGCCGGAGATCATCCACCTGCTGCCCACTACCTACTGATATATGATCAGTCATCTCCACTACTGCCCTTCTGGCCTGCAATATAACAGTCTTCACCTCTAGTCTGTCCTGATCCCAACTGATAGCAGCTAACTCATCTCGTAGCCCCTGTATGTCAGCCAGCAGTACCTCCCTCTCTCTCCACATCACCTCTACCATAAATCTATTAGTCCTCTGACCTGCTACTGGTGCTCTCGATAGCTCAACTTTGACTCTGATCATGTCTGCCTCTGCCACCCTCAACCTCTGATCTATACTCTGAAGACTCTCCACAGTGTCTCTTAGTTGAACAATCGAATCCCCTAAGGAAATGACAGGAACCATCGCTAATGGCTCTACATCCCAAATATCTATATCTGACATATTGCCATCTATCTCCATAGCATCATCGCTCTCCCTACTCTCCTCCTCCCGCTGATCCTCCAAGTCCTCCATGGAGGGACAGACTCGCACTCTTCGTGGCTGACCATGCCTCCCCACTCTCATCAATCTCCTCGGCTCTCCTATCTCCGGCTGCTCCTCATCCTCACTCTCCCCTATCTCTACAACGGGAGGCTCCTACCCCCCCTCTGCCGTCCCCCACTCCCCATCCTCTCTGGCTGACTCCTGGCCTTAGTATCCTCATCAGTCGCCTCCTGTCCGCTATCAACTTTGGCTGACTCCTGGCCTCCATCTCCTCCTGACCTCTATCCTACTGTCTCTCCTCTCCCTGCTCTACCTGTACCAACACTCTCCTCTGATGTACTTTGCCCCTATACCAGTATGTTGGCCCCCTCTACCCTCCACTACGTGTATCATCTCCACCTCTGAATCCTCTTATCCCCCCGCATCTAGCTCCGGATCTCTTCTACCCTCCTGTCCTCCCGCATCTGGCTTCGGATCTCTCCTACCCTCCTGTCCTCCCACATCTGGCTCCAGATCAACTCCTCTCCTATCGTATTGCCTCTCTCACTCTCCTCCGCTGCCCCCTAGTCCCCCTCCTCCTCCTCCTACCTGCTCGTCCCACTGCCTCCATCCTCTCTCCTCCCATCTCTGGCTCAGGATGTACTCCCTCTCTAGCCCCACGCTGCTCATCCTTTGATCCAAATCCAACAGCTCCTACAATCGGCACCAATGGTGTAATCCTCTCCCATAGGTGGTTGCGAAACCACCAGTCATATCGCTCTGTCACTTCTGCATCCTCTACTCCCACACATCTCCCAGGATATGCTACCTGCACTGTCGATGCTCATGATGCTCTAGCCTCTGTAAGGCTAATCACACGCCCCCATGGTCGCTCTCTGGTGAGCCACCGAAACATCACTGGTGCACCAGGAATATCCTGTGTCTGCCCAAACTGTCTTAGCACCCTATCTGGTCGGTGCATCTCCACTATCCGCGGAAGAATCCCAATCAAGACACACTGAGCCATAAAATACCCACTCTGTCTCGCAGTCTGCTATCTCCATCTCCTGAAGCGTCGACGCATATAAGGTCGCCACACTATGTCTCCCTCCTCAAAATCATCTATCATCCTCCTCCATCCCTCCACATCTCCCAACCACCTATGACGAATAACCCAGCCCCTCACCTCTCCATACCTCCATGCCAGTGGCTCTGTATCATCCACATCTCCCTTCTGAACAACAATCGGTCTCATCACCGTAATATGCTCCCATGCCCACACCTATAACAGGGTCATGTGTGTCAAACTCACCGCCTCCCGATAACAAATCAGATGCATATCTCTATACAGCTGGGCTAGGACACAAGCACCCCATGCAATATGTCCCTCACACCACTCCATAATGTGTCGAATCGGCTCCATAAACCGCAAACTGCAATACCGTCTGCTACGATCTGGCAGCAATATCCCACTGATCAACCCAACTAAGAATAACGGCAAAGCTGGTACTCCCAATGTCAGGCATCTATCTAGATCCAACTGTTGACCCTACAGCGGTAGGGCTACATGACCAAATAGCACTATCATAGTCTGCCTCAACTCGGCCCCGCTCAACACCACATCACTCAACAAAATCCTTGATATCGGCAGCTTCAGGATGCACCATACATCCTCCAGCATCACCGTAACCTCCATCGTCGGCACCCGAAATGTCGACATCTCTGAGCTCCATCTCTCTATCAGGGCCGTCAGCATCGCTCGATGCGCCCTCATCACTGGCACCTCTAAAAAATGCAATAACCCCGCATGCTCTAAGGCCGCATGATCCACGCCAGTCATCGCTGCTAAAGCCGCTGTCAGTGCCTCCGTCCGTCGCTCATGTGTCCGTATCCGCCCTAAGCCCTGCATCCATACCAACCATTTATCAGTACATAATCTCCCTGGCCCCGGACCGTCTTTACTTTTATTCTCCCCTCATCCTCATCTTGCTCCCCCATTGGGGCAGTCTCTTCTTTCTAATCTCCATCACCCCATCCCTCTCCCCCCTTTTTTCTTCTTTCTTTCTTTTGCGACCGTTCTGCCCCTGCTCGGGGCACCTCCCTCACCCATCCTGCAACATCTCTGTCTCGCCTCCCGCGGCGGCTCCCCCCTTCGGGGCGTGTCCGCCGCCTGCCCGGGGCGACTTTTCCCCATCGGGGTGTGTCCGCCCCGGGCTGTAGCCAGGGCGTGTGTGCCCCTCCTGGGCGGCTCCACCTCGCATTAGGGCGTGTCCACCCTGGGCTGGTCTCAAGGTTCCCGGCCAGCGCCTGGGTCCGCCGCCTGGGTTGGGGGTGTGTTTCTGCGGCTGGCGTGCCCCTCCCGAGCTCGGGCCCTACTCTGCCCCGGTAGTGGCTCATACCTTCCGACTGGGCGCTGCCATCAAGACAATGGCTCACATAGACACAAGGAGGCGCCTGTTTGTCCGGGCGCCTCCACTGATGGCTGTATGCACGCCCCAACTTGGGGCACATACGCCCCGCTATGTAGTGGTGCGCCCATTCGCCCCTCCCAAAAAAGGAAAAATCTCAGTTTCCCGCTAATTTGGCAACCTACTAGTTTTTCCATTTCCCCCCGCCCACTAAACCCATATGATACATTTCTAAATATCTTACAAAATATGTTTAAATATTCAAAATAAATAACATGGGTTTTTGTACTCACCTTGCGGGGCACTGCGAAGTGGGTCCATCGTCTCCTCAGCTCATCTACTCGGTGCACGATCTCAGTGTCATGATCTCGCGGCATGGTTGCTGCATCTCCTCTCCCTCTTCTTCCCCCTTTCCTCACTTGCTATAGTAACAATGACACCAGGTAGTTCTTCAAATTCCCTTTTAATCCCCCTTTTTTAAATAAAAGGTATTTTTTATCTTTTATTTACCTTTTTTTCCTTTCAATTAATCCCCTTCTTTCCCAGAGCCGCCATTTGCAAACCGTACGTCCAATCAACTCCGTTCAAAAGGAAAAGTTGCTTAGTTTTTTTCCCTTTATCCAACGGTCTCCTCCATTTCTTTCTATCGAGAAGTCACCGAGCCCCCCTCCTTTCTTCCCCAACTGCCCTCTCAAGGGGGCATACCCTATCACTTTCTTCCATCCATTTCAAGCCAGGCACTGCTCCATCCCTCTCCTTCTTTGTCAGGTTGGGGCATCAATCCCTATCCCTTTCTTCATCCCCGACATTTATTTTTCTTTGAAACATTGTTATTTTAACAATATTTCGAAGAGGGGCAAAATGTAGACACCCAAATTTGATCACTCCCATATGATCAAATTTCCCCCTTTATTCATCAATTCTGTCAATATTAATTTATATTGCGCTCCTCACATAAGACTCTTAAAGTGTTTAATTTAATAATTAAATACTTTATTTGGTGCTTTTATCCTCTCTAAATTAAATAAATACACCAATTTATTTAATTTAGTCATCCTAATCTATTGAATTAAAATCAATTTAAAATTTCTTCTTTTCTCATTCCTTGTCACATCCTCCATAATCCATCTCTAATATGAATTAATTTAATTAATTCATATTTAGGGTGTGCATCCTCTTAATTAAGGATTAATGTCACATCCTCCTACATTTTCCATTTGTCTCTAATCTTCCATTAATTATCATAATCAAGTGTTTGCACAACTTTAATCAAAGTCATTAACCATTTTTAGCACCACTTTTTGGTCAATTCGTCTATTTTTCCTTTTTGGACATTGACCCTCCTTCCCATGAGAATTTTTAATTCTCATTTATTCATCCCATGTCTCTCTCCTTCCCATGTGAATTTTTAATTCACATTTTGTCTTTCCAAGGCTTCTAGAATATTTGACATGTCACCTCATGCACATGTGACCAATTCCCACCTTTTTGGAGACCCTCTCTTATCCTTTAGACTCTCTTAAGAATGTGAGTTTTTAATTCACATTTATTTCTCCAACCACCTCTCCTTTTCCCATGGATATTTTTGAGGAATTCTAAAATTCCTCAAATGTCCCTTTCACTCTCACTTGGGGGCAACAATTCCTTTTTGAGGAGATCTTCTCACTCCCCAAGGTACTTGGAAGGTACTTGTCCTTCCTCCACCTCATGTACCTTTTGGCCACCTCATTTACACCTCACCCCCTCTTAGCCACTTCACCATCCACATGTTAAGATGTGAGGGCTTGTGAGTTCTCAACCCACCATAGCCCTTCATTTTGACCTTTTTGGATCAATCTCAACCATTGAATTCTCTAGAGAATTCAAATTCTCCTATAAATACCCCCTCCTCAAAGGTATTTACAACACTTAGCCATTTTATAACTACATGCTGCTATTTTGTGCACTCATCTAGCCTTCAATTACATTCACTTGCATTTACATCCAAGCACATAGTAAAATCCTCCATTTAGCCACATCAAGAACCATCTAAAGAGCATACAAATTGATCCAAATCAAGGGCCAACCAAGGAGTTTCAGCTGCAAGAAGGAAGGTATAACCATTTATCTTCATTTAACATTTTCCTCTTTGTAGTTTCAAATTCCTTAGGCTAATCTTGAGGTGTTTCATTATGTTTTCCATTACATTTTAATTGCTTAGAATAGGTTAAATATTTTGATACCACACCTCCCTTTCAAATACATCTTCTTCCTCTTTGTTAATTCTCTTAAGGACTCACTTGTCCCTCTACAATCATAGGTCCTCCTTGCAAAAAACTCACTCTTTCTTATCGTCTACCCATCCGATGGTTTTTGGAAGACACACCTCTCTCTTGTGCACCTTCTACCCAACCTTAACCTATACTAGAGGATAACTACAAACTTATTCGAGGATGTTTTAACATCATCCCTTCCAGCTACTCTTTCCTCTTCTCTATTCTTCCAAGAAAATTACTTCAACTCTTCCAACCAATCAACCTACTCTGATACCATTTGATGCAATCAAGATCGGGGGGTGTATTATCAAAGTACTCGATCTTGCAACCTTAACATATCCAATCCAAATGGAAACATATCTTTATTTCAACGTTCATACACATTCATACATGGAAATTCTTCAAGATTAATTACATATATGAAGGATTCAACATTGAATTCAAAAAAAATTACAAATTTTTTTAGACACTTCTTGTCTAGGAGTCTTTAAATCCTCATGTCTTCAAACCTTCTTGGCTTCACTCATCTTCTAAAACTTGATTTTTCTCTTTTTTAATCAGCTCTCATGGCTACCTTGAACACCTAAAACATGCCTGCAAAATCCCTTTATCTTCTTCTATTCCTCTTCTCTTCACAAGTTGATTTCCTGCACTCTTTCTTATGCAACTCTTAAGAACAACCTCCAAGTTCTTTATCCAACCTTGTTGTTGATTGCTATCTTTTTAACACCATTAAAGGTTGTATTTTATATATTCTTACACCCTTGCAAAGCACCAAAAAATGGCACCCAAATTTTCTCTTTCATTTCCCTCAACTTGACCTTTGAAACTCCTTCACAAAGAATTTCATAGTCATAGTTTTGCTTCCAAAATGTGTTGTTAGTGTTGCTTCACCATATCAAATGCCATGTTGTTGTATATTCCTTTAGAAAATGAATAAAAAATTCATTCTCCTTTGGTAATTGAAGTCATTTATTATTTCTCAAAAAATCGCTATATTTCCCTCCATTTTAAGCACCCAATAAGACAAGAATAGAATGTCAAAAGGTCACTTTCCTTATGAAAAATTATATAGGCATACAAATTGATAAATGAATATTAATTCATATTTTCAAGTCCCCTCTAACATGCCAATGGACCCCTGAAACCCCGTTGAAAATTGAGGTGATTATGTAGCTTAATACTTTGTAAAACTTTATGATTGTTGATCTAAATAAGTGTTCTTTGTTACAAATTCTTTGTGGGTGATTATCTGATTAATTCATTTTATCATTTATAGAATGATGACAAAAGGTTGCAGAAGAATTAGATAAAATATTAGAAGATACACAACATATACCATGGAGAAACCCTTTCGGGAAAAACTCCACCAAGAATCAATGTATTATTTAATCTCAGAATAAGATTAAAATAATTCCAATCCTTGCTTGACATGCTTCTTCTACATTCAACAAATCTTCTTCACAAACTACAATAAAAACTGATACAAACTCTCTTCAACTTGCTTGAGATAAATAGGCAATAATCAACCTTGTAAACTCCAAAGAGTTACAATTACAAAGCTCAAAGCTTATCACCAAAAACCTACGCCTATCTCTTACAAGTAGAGTTCTACTATGAAGAAAAATATCAAATCAACTCCTTCATCCATTTGGGCATCCCAAACTGAAGTCATAACTCAACCTTTATATTGAAGATATCTTCAAAGCTTATCCTCAAAGTACGCGCCCAAGAATGGGCCCACTTAACTCAACCTTCTAAAATATCTTAACATGCAAAAGTGTTAACTCCAAGAAGCCAACTTGGGAACCCAAGGTGGATCCGAGTCATTCTCTATTAACTAAAACACATCTCTCCATCATTCATGCAAGAATGATCATCCCCTATTAATTGAAAGTAGTCACCTGTTATCTATCATGCATTCCAAGTTAAATGAAGTCAACTAGCATTCAACTGAAACTAACTACATGCAACTGAGGATAACCAAACCATAACTGAACTAAATTGAACTGAATTGAATTGAACTTCATGCATGTAACCATCAATCCCTAACTTATAGGATCTTTACATGCATTACAGAAGTGTTATCTTTTACTCCAAACAATTAACTTAACTAAAGGTGGGTTCCACCTTCCATGTGGGTGCCCCATGTTCTCCTATTATTTAGGAACTCATCTTGGATGCCCTCACATGATACTATCATTTATAATTAATTACAAATATCAATTAACATGATTATTTCATTTAATATTAATCTCTTTCTAATCCTAGTGTTTGAGAACACTTTCCAAGGACTTAGGAGATACATGAAATAAATAATGTTTAGGATTGCAATTAAATGACATCCTATTCGCAACATTCTCCCACTTGACATTATACTTTGCAATTATTCTAAACAAGGAATCATGATTATAAATCAAGTATAGGACTCAAGGCCAATGGCCTTCTTGCACCAACTAATCAATCCATTCCAATCTTCAAATGCAACATGCATAATCATGAAGCTCCAAGCAAATGATTAAAACCAAAATAACTTATCTGTAGGAATTGGTTTCATAAGATAATCTTCAACATTAATTAAAGTGTCAACTTTCTCAATTAAGACCTTCCCACTCTCAACCATTTCTCACACAAAGTGATACTGAGCATCAACATGCTTAGTATGAACATGATACATAGGATTTTTGGCTAAACACATAGCACTCTGACTATCACATTCAATTTTAACTTACTTGCAATTAAAACCAATACCTTTCCCAAGTCTCAATATCCAAACTGCCACTTTGGAGGCAAGTGAAATAGCCAAGTGTGTTGAACTCACGTTCATCCAAGGTGTAGGCTTCTCGGTCTTTATAGTTGAAAATAGCTTTTCTTACAAGTAGCAATTCCAACATATATCTCTTACCATAAGAGAACTCAAGCCTCACCTATTTCTCCAAGTATCCATGAGGACTTGTAACCAACCAATCCATGCCAAACTCCAAAAGCAACATAGCACTATCATGAAGTAATCAAGCAAATTATTAATGTACCCAATACATAAGAGAACTACACAAGATCAATGTCAAAGCTCCAATCTTGAACATAAACATGACATCCAATCTAACCATCTCCTCCTAGGAGATCACATGCACCATAACATACATCCTGGTATCAAGAGAACATGTAATATTCCAAACTCTAATCTAGAATCAAGAGTAAACCTTGACATAATAGAAACCACTCTAAACCAAGAAAAAACCATATCCCCAATCACATGAGGATAACCTTACCAATGATGCATTCACATCACTTCCAACAACTCCCACTGAACTGTGGTACTGAGTCACACATGGCATTGTGACTACCATCCTCTCCATGAAGATCATTTTGAAACATGTAGCAAAGAGTTATCACAAACAGTATTAGCTAAAATAACCAATGCATCATTACTGTCATATGAGGATTCCTCTGTAGAAGAATCATAACTCTCTTTCTTGTTCTTACAATCCTTCTTCACATGTCATGGTTTCCCACAGTTCCAACAAATTACCTCACTCTTACAAGGGGTTTTAGACCATCCTTTGGATTTACCCTTTCCTTCCTTGTCTCCCTTAGGTTCCTTTTTCTCAGGCCTACCTTTTACAAACAATGCATCTTGGATTCCCTCTTTAGACTTCCTTCTCATCTCCTCTAATAGGAGAGTAGGAATTATATTGTCCATCTTAGGATCTGCACCACTACCAAGGAAAACTTTAAGAGACCCCCCACTCTGTGAAGGTGTAAAATCTTGGCAAATCATGTATACTTCCTAATAAAAATATTAATTTTAGTGGTATTTTTTTCATTTTTTGTGAAAAAAAATAGTGTCCATTGGAAAATATTTTCTAATCGCTAGAAGTCTATGGAAAATCCTGGCAAAATGCAAATTTTTTAAAACCATTAAAAAAAATTCATTGGTGATTAAAATCTATTTTCAAACCAATAAAATATTCCGATTGGCGAATTAAACCTATTTTCAAACTAGAAAAAATAATTTTGTTGGCAATTAAAACTTTTTTTCAAACTAAAAAATAAAAATTCATTGGCGAATTAAACCTATTTTCAAATGATTAAGAAAAAAACATTGGAAAATTAAACATAATATCAAACTAATAAAAAAAATGTAGTGGCAAAGTGTTAGTGCAAATCAATATAACCACGATCGTTCAATGAATTGTCGATGGATGGTTGTAGTTGCATTCTGGAAGTAAATCTCTGAAGCAGTAGACTTGCGAATTGAAAACTCTGGAATAACACTAGAATCGTTAGATTTATTTTTTTGGTCAATAATAGAATTTTTTATTGCATTAAAATAAATATTACATCATTTGCCTCATTTTTTTCATCAACCATCCTAAAATCACCTACAACTATAGCAGTTTTTTCAAAAAAGCATCTTAACATGCTTCATAACAGAAAAATTAACCCTGCCCAACTAAAACCAATTCCACAATTATTTGTATCTACCTTACATATTTCAACAAGATTTTCAATCATTCTTTTACCCTTACTAGTACCTACTATTCACACTATACAACCATGATAGGGTTCAATCCCTAGCAAGCCAAAAATTTAGCACTAGTCTTGCATTAATTCTACAATAACCCTACAAAAACTACAAATTCAACTAGTGCTACCCATTTCATAACCAACTTTCCTTGTTGCTTTTCCTTTCATCTTTCGCTTCCTCACATTCTATCATTTTTCTTTCATACACTTTGCCTCTTCTTTTTCCTATGCTTCCATGCGCTCTACCTCCACTTTCACCTATGGCTATAATTGCTTCCATTTTCATCAACTCTCTAAAGAGCTTCAATGCTTTCCAGCCTAACCTTGCTTCTTCCCTACATCAATTTTTAATCTCATCCTCTGGCCAACGCACGAAAGGGATGCATCCTTCTACCCCTTCTAGTTCCACATTTTCAAAGCCTTCTCAGATGTCCAAACCTTCACCTTGAACTTCCCATTCAAGTATTGATTCTAATCCTTCCAAGAAATATCTATGCACAATCATCTCCATCACTTCTCTCACTATGCTTGTCGATTCTCCCAAGTCCAAACCCCATGCTATAATCAAGGAGTATACATCCATGTTAGTCCTGTATCTATGCCTCAGATTTCCAAAGGATTTCCCCAAAATCATTCACACACTTTGTACCAACCTCCCATTAGTGAATAAAAACATCCCCATTAATCTTTGGTCAAAAGCTTCACCATAAAATGGGTTTAATTTCCTCCTCAAACACAAAGTGAAGCTAGCCTCCATTTGAAAACTGCTATAGCTACACCGTCACCACCACCACTCTTTCATAATTTCTATGTGCCTTCTTGTCCATGCAAAACTCTATTATTAACTTCGCTAATCGAGGGTCGAGAGGTAATAATTTTCCAAAATTTACACGTATCGATCTTAATTACCCATCAATCCTCTAGTCATGTCCACTTGCTCAAATTTGCTCAAAATCTTCACTTCATAAATGCACCATCCTTGCCACCTTTCCTATCTTAATTCACCAAAGTCGAGGTTTTGGTGCTTTTCCTAACCTTAGTTGCAAGTCTTTCTTGGTCATATTTGTAGTTGGTGGGTCGAAGGTTTTGAAAACTTTCAAACTTCATACTTTGGTTCTAAGGTTCCAAGTTTCAATGACCACGCAACATTATGGACCATGACCGTTCGATGAATTTTTGATGGATGGTTGTACTTGCATTCTAGAAGCATATCTCTCAAGCACTAGATTTGTGAATTGAAACCTCTGGAATTACACTAGAACCGTTAGATGCGGACACATGGAAAGATCAAGGCTCATCATTGTGGTAATGAAACCCTATGGGTTGGATTTTGGTGATGAGTGATAGAAGAACTTAAGTGGTATAAATATGCACGTGCATAAAGTTTATTTTAAATGAGGGACCGCCTAGGAAGAACGTAGGACAAAGGCTTAAAAACTTAAGAACGTTTTACACAAAGGATATAAAGGAAAATCAATATAACCATGACCATTTGATGAATTTTTTATGGACAATTGTAGTTGCATTCTAGAAGTAAATCTCTGAAGCAGTAGAATTATGAATTGAAACCTCCAGAATAACACTAGAACTGTTAGATGCGAACACGTGGTGAGATCAAGGCTCATTTCTCTCTTTTCAATGCCTCGACGTATTACTTTCATTTAATTGAAATTATCAATCTTTTGAACATCCAAAGCGATTGATTGAACAACTCATAGCTTTAATGAAACAAGATTTGTAATGATTTCATATCATTTGAGTGGCACTAGTAGTGGTGACTGCAGTCTGGTGATTTTGATAGCTTGTCAGATTGATGTACAGTTTGCATGTAGCTAGACGTCAATCAAGTTAAACATTTTAATTGTACATGTAAGGATTAAGATACACGAATCGACTAAGTTGGTTTTTTGGTTTGCGTGAATTAGGCTAGTAGTGGCACTGGTGGCCCATAAATAGGGTTAGTGATAGTGGATAGTATCAGAACGGTTTTCATTTTTTTGGGTTAATAAGGTTTCAAAAAGATGTTGTGGTATTATTGGGGATACTCTAAATTCTCCTACCTCCAGTTATGTAGTTATAGACTAAAAGACCAATTTCCTTCAAGTTTAGAATGGGTGGAATTGGAAAGAAGTTTATTTGGTTCACCTAACTTCTTAGACAAGTTTTGAACCTAGATGAGGAGCTCTGATGGACATAAGTGCTATCCCGATGCATGGAGGTTGTAGGTAGAAGATGGGAAATTTTACTACCCCTCATCTTCTGCATGACTCTGGTTCTCAAAGGGGATAAGAACATTTTGTATCTTCACAACTCTCATTTCCCCAACATGGTTTGCCAAGCGAGTTCCTTCCATTTATTTTTAGTGCCACATTTGTATTACATTCTCACCAGTAGACACTTTGGAATGATGCATTTATTTTTAGTGTCACATTTGTATTACGTTGTCATCGGTAGAACCTTGGAAATTGGAATCAATTTGTAATCCATTATCATGAGCAACAACTTGGAATAAAGTGTGTCTATGTAAAGTGACATGTTATTTGTACAAAACAGGAGCTTGCACGCTCTACAACTACTCATCTTTAAAAAGATATGTAATAATGTGGCATTGTAATTCAATCGTAATAAAATAAATTGTTGTGTTGTGTTAATCTTTGTTATAAATTTATAGTAAAGAGTTTTTTTTGAGTTCAATGTCTATGAATCTATTCAAATAAGTTTTTTTTCCTTTAAGAAATTAAGTATTATCTATTTATGAAATAATTACATGCAGATTTAAAAGTAAAACATAAAGCAATACAAATGAAAAAAGAAAGTTTCCATCAAATTGACAAAAAAACATTATAAACACTAAAAGTTTTCACTCTTGTTGGGGTTTACCGAAATGTTATTGATTTCTAATTTTCCATTGACCTTCTCCCCCGGTTCCCAGTATCATTATTCATTTTATTAAGTCCTTTGCAACGTTAAGTTACTGGTCGCTTGGCCTTGATGTAAATCCTAGCGCATTAAAGTTTAAAACAACTTTAAAACACATGTTTATTATTTATATCATAATTCATAAATTACTCAACCGTTCGATGAACATTTGATGTATGGTTGTAGTTGCATTCTGAAATGAAATGCATAGAGCGCTAGTCTTGTGAACTTAAACCTCCATAATTACCCTTTAGCCATTAGATTTACAATTATCAACAATTTAGAATTTGTTGCCAATGCAAGACTAAATGACTAGTGAAACAAGATTTGTAATGATTTCATATCGTTTGAGTGGCATTGGCAATTTTGAAAATTGACAACTTGTCAGCTTAAGGTATATTTTGCATGTAGCAAAGCTGTCAGAGTCCAAAATTTCAATCAAATTAAACATTTAAATAAATGTAAGGCTTAAGTTACACGAATCGATTAAGTTGGTTTTTTGGTTTGCGTGAATCGTGATTATGAATCATGATTATACCTAACCTCACATGTGGCACGTGTGAGGTGTACATAGGGACCAGGCTAGTAGTGGCACTATTGGTGGAATTGTTGGCCCATAAATAAGCATAGTGAGCACAACTAAAAATTGAAATCATTTGTTGAAGGCTAAAGGCTTTACTATTGAGTGCAATGTTCGAATTGTCATAAGGGTTTTCATTTTGTAGGTTTAATAAGGATTTAGGAAGAAGATGATGTGGCATTATTGGGGATACTCTAAATTCTCTTGCCTATAGTCATGTAGTTACAGAGTAAAAGACCAATTTCCTTCAAGTTTAGAATGGGTGGAATTGGAAAGAAGTTGAATTGATTCACCTGACTTCTCAGACTAGTTTTGAGCCATGATGAGGAACTCTGACGGAGATAAGTTCTCTCCTAGTGCATGGAAGCTACAAGTAGAAGATGGGAGCAATTTTACAACCCCTCGTCTTCTGCGTGACTTTGATTTTCAAAAGGGAGAAGTAAATTTTGTATCTTCACAACTCCCATTTCCCTAATTTGATTGGCTTGCCTTTCCCAATGCATTTATTTTCAGACACCATGGCTAATTTCAGAAGTCCCATATGTTTATTTTCATAGCACATGGTTGACCTGGCAAGTCCCATTTATTTTTAGACACACATGTATTACATTTACGTTTTCACCAGCAATCCAGCAGAAGCTTGGCTATTGCGTTTACATTTGTATTTGTACTATGTAATAATGTGACATTATAATTTAGTTGTAATAAAATAAATGGTTGTGCTATTAATGTGACATTGTAATTTATTTTATTAAGTCCTTTGCAACGTTAAGTGTTATTGTGCTATTAATGGTTGTGCCATTAATGTGACATTGTAATTCCTTTTATTAAGTCCTTTGTAACGTTAAGTGTTACTTTGTTATTAATGGTTGTGCTATTAATGTGACATTGTAATTCATTTTATAAAGGCCTTGATGTCAATCTGAGTGCTTTAATGGTTAAAAAAACTTTAAAACACATGTTTATTATTTATATCATAAATTACTCAACCATTCGATGAAAATTTGATGTATGGTTGTAGTTGCATTCTGGAATGAAATGCACGGAGTGCTAGGGTTGCGAACTTAAACCTCTGAAATTACCCTATAACTGTTAGATTTACAAAGATCAACGGTTTAGAATTTTTTGTCAATGCAGGACTAAATGGCTTGTTTTAATTTTAAATGTTGTCAGCAAAAACCATGTACTAATTGTGTAATGTGTATTTCGGAAGCAACACGTAGACGTTTCAGTTTCATTCACTTTAATGTTAAGAAAAAAACACTTTCAGTTTATACTGCTAAGTGATTTTATTTTTAAGGGAGAGGGTTAGCACATGGGGAGATTTTAGTCTTCAGTTTGCTCATTGCAGCGCACCACCCTGTTTTGGGTTCCACAATTCCACTTCCAACAAATCCATTCCAGTAACCCAATTTCCACGACTGTCAGCATTAATCTTTTCAAGAATCAAAATCTGGGTAAGTGAAAGAATTTCTACAACTATGTTTCATCATTTGACATTTCTTAAAATCTTGTTTTTTCAAACTTTGAAGTTTGGGTTTAGGGTTAAGAGACTTAAGAATTAAGAAAATTAAGGAGGACTAATAGGGAATTTACAGTTTCAAATTATATAAGCATGTCTACTAGCAGTACCACTAGAGCAATGTCAAATGAAAAAATATATTATGCAAAATTGCTTAAAACCCCAGGTTTCACTAATGAATACCATGACATTTATGATCCTAGAATCTATGGTAGGCGTACCTCATAACTTAGATTTTTTATCTCAGAATAACGCTGGAAAGAAAATGCAAGTTAATAGTATCAGTGCACTGTGGGTAATTGGATTAGGGTGCATGATGTTACATGAGGTTTTCCCTTGCCCAGAATTCATCATGGTCTTTTCCCAAAATTATGATGATAACAAAAGAGAAATTGTTAATAAAGATAGCAAAGAATAATTTTTATCCATTAATGCAGAAGAACTTGGAAAAGTGTTGGGGTTTACAACCGAAGAATTTGGAAATGTCCACATTAACCTAGAAAAGCTTGCTAGTGATTATGAAGCAGTGGATGAAATGGATAATTTTTTTTCTTAAATAGAATAGTTTAGGATAGAAACAAATTGAAAATGATTTGGATTTTTTTAGACCATGGGTTCAGGATACTACTTCCATGCTAGCTTTTTTCCTCATATTGGATAGAAATTTGGAAGTGGGTGCATGCCTCTTTGAAATGGTGTATAATATCCATTATGGTATTCCACATGTCAAATATAATTTTATTGAGCACATTGTAGAATCCATGGATAAATATTTTTTAATGATTAAAGGAGGTTCCACCAAGACATTTAGGTTCACAACCTACTTGTGCTATCTTTTTATATTCAAATGCAGAGGAATGTTTTAGACCAACAAGCTTCAGATTCAACCCTATAGTAATCCTAAGCAAAAGAAAATGGCTCCAGTATATGAATGGACCACTGTTATAAGGATGCATGATTCTCGAAACAAATACAGTCATTATGTAGACTACTTTTTGGCTCCATTGCATCAAGAAATTACAAATACTTTAATGCCTAGATTGCCCGTCATGTAGAAACTACATTCAACTAGGACAAAAAATACAATTGGCTGATTGGTACTTAATGGAAGAATATATTGTGCTAATATTTTATGGATCGAGAGTACATCCATACAAACTTCCAATACATGTGATAGAAAGGGTTTTTTCTTTGGAATATGTAAGGCAGATGCAAAGTACTAATGAACTACACTTTACCGGTCAACAAAAGAAGACCTTATTTCCTTCTTTACCTTTTTCATGTGGAGGGATCACATTCAAGAGAAAAGCATTTAGTGTGGCACATAATCTTTTAAAAAATTTAGATGTTGATGCTATTTGTCACTGGCAGTATGATCCATGTGACACCATTAAATCAATGATTATGCTTAATAAGAATGATGCAAGTAGAATTCAACATCAAAGTAAACCCTTGCTTGAAAATTTGAGAAACAAGGATTCTTGGGATAAGATCAAAATTGCAATGGAGAAAAGTGTTGCTAAGAATGGTATTTCTTTTGAAAAATTGTTAGTAGAAATTATGACATTGCACCAAAAGACAATCAGGAGGTACAACAATTTTTATCAAAAAGGTGTTAAACCATCTAGTAGAGTAAAAATGCCAGATTCTCTAGAGAAGGAAGTTACAGAAAAAAATTGATCACGATAAAAAATTACTACCTTTTGGTCTATGAGGAAGGAGTTAGGTGATCCAAGAGCTCTTGCAAAGTATGGAGATAACAAAGAAGATCGTGAGTTTAGCAAATTGTGGAATATAGAGCATCCAAATGAAAAAGAACTAGAAGATATAGAAAGTAATGATGAATCTAATGATGATAGGGAAGAAGAAAGCCATGTCAATTTCAAACTTGGTTTAAGTGAGGCCACAAAAGAAGCATATACTACAAGAGCAGCCATAGCTAAAAAAATGGGTTATGAAGGTGGTCCTTTGGGATCCCAAAGACAAGGCCCTTAGATGGTAATAGATGTAGAGCATAGAAAATCAAATGATAAATCTAGCCTTAGGCTTGGAGGTGAAAAAGTAGACCTAGGGCATACAAGTCAATTTGTTAGAGCTTCAAATCCTCATCCTCAATCTCATGGTCAAACACAATCACAACTAGGACATGCCCATGGTGGAGAGCTTAGTGCAACTAGCACTGCCTCTGGTGGTGATGGTATGGGTAGTAGTATTAGTAGTGGTCAACATCTACTACACCAGCAAATTACACACAAGAGGACAACAATACATGATACCACATAAACACCAAGTGATCAAGGCATACAAAAGAAGCAAAAGATTTTGATAGGTCCAAGTCACACTACTAGTGAATCCACCACAAAGGAGCTATTTCCAAGCACCTCCCCACTACTAATTAGTCTAGATATGACATCATTAGCAACTGCAAGTACTCCTATTCCTTTTCCATTCAAGCATTCCATTGTTCCTATGTCCCAAGGTTTTGATTACATTGAAGAGTTTAAAAAGAAATCAAACATGAATAAAAAAGAAAAGAAGCAACTGATGGAGAGTGCATCTGTTGTAACTTCAGAGCCTACAACAACCATGGTATTACCCACATTTGACACAAATAAAGAAATCATGGAGTGCACATTTCTTGTTCCCACAGTTGAAAACAAACTAGCAAATCAGATGGATCAATTTGAATTCAAGGTGAACAATATTCAATTGGATTTTTTTGGACTTAGAAATACTAAAATAATTAGTGTATCAAAGAAGAACAATGAATTGGTGTACACATCATTGCTAAAGAAATATAGAGAGAAAAAAAGGTTGTAGACTCAAATTGAAAAGTTACATGCAGACCTAGAAAATGAGGAAAGTAGTAGATAATAAGAGCAAAGAATTAGAAAAAAGAATAAAAAAATTACCTCTGCATCAACAAGCAAAGAGGATAAGCAGAATGAGACTGCAATGAATGAACTGAAGCAAAGGATAGATGAAAGCAACAAGAAATATGATGAGGAAAAATACACTTCAAAAAAACTAAGACTAAGCATTGCGAATGGAAATGCACAGTGGGAACAAAAATTGGAGAGAAAAAAAAATGAAAGATTGGAGGTAGAGCTAATGGAAGCAAAAACTAAAATTGAGTCTTGTCAAAATAAGTTATCTATTGGCACAACCACGGTAGGAGGGTCCTCAAAGAGAACAATCTGGACCGTGCAACAAGAGTAACACAACGAAAAAAAAAAAATGGAGGCAAATGCAGATGCAAATATTCTCATTAATAATTATCTCAGTTACATTCAACCAGCAACATCCGAGCTTATAGATTTGGCTCACAGGCCTAATAAGATATATAACATTCTAATATGCTCCTATATGCGAGCTGAAAATTACAGTCAAATCAATATTATCCTTCTAATTGAACTGTACTAGATTTTTTCTATTCAAATGGTCGATTACAAGATTTATAGCATATGTGCAACTCAAGAAACATCTACGTCAGCCAAATATCGTCACATTCTCCAAGGGAAGAAAATGTAACGTGTGCATGAATAAGTCAGCCTCAAATTTGAATTACTCTTCAACAGGTGCATAAGATGAAGTGTGGACCTATACTGAAGGTCGGGGACACTCCAAGGAACATTTAAATTCACATCGTTAAGATCCGCAAGTTGCGGGAATCATCCACAACGATCAAACTGGCTAAAAAGTTTAAAATTATTCCAGTGTCGGTTCAAGAAACTACCAAGAATTCTGGAAGCAATAACCTGTCAAAAAAAAATCCAATCATGCCCAAATCTTGGAACAAGGAAAATGAACATGTAGATGATGTACTCCAAGATCCACAAGGTCTAGTGAGCAAAGATGATGAATCCACCAACATGAATTGAGCAAGAACAAAACTGAAAGAAAAATATTTTTGGTTGATGCAAGATTTCCAAGAACCAAAGATGCTCCTACATTAGACATCTGGGGTTATTGAAAAGTTAGTCCCTCACTGTACAAGGTCCAAAGGAAAACCAAGATGGTCTACCTTAGCCTGAGAAATCCAAGAAGAATCCTCAACTGGTCTACCTTTCCATTTCACAAGATATTCCTTGTACTGTTTTCCATGAGTCTTCCTCCCATCTCTGACATCCAAAATCTCTTCAATCTCATCTGATTGTTGTTTAGGAAATTGATTCTCCAATTTGGTTTCACTGTCTGCACGGAACTTTGTTTCATGATACTAATATAGGTCTACAATGTTGAATACTAGTGATATACCCATACCTTTTGGTAACTCCACTTCATATGCACTTCTAGAATCAAATTTCTTCAAGATCTTACAAGGTCCAAACTTCCTCATCTTCAACTTGTTGTATGTTCCAACTGGAAATCTCTCCTTCCTCAAATATACCATCACTTCATCTCCAACTTCAAATTCCTTGTGTCTCCTCTTTTCATCTGCCTTCTGCTTATACTTTCGGTTCATGTCTTCCAATTGTTGTTTCACTTGAATATGCAACTTCTTCATATATTCTGCAAATTCTTATGCTTTTGTACTCCTCTTATCTTCCATACTAATGTCTCTCAACTCTGATATACCTCTATGATGAATTCAAATAACAATCTCAAATGGTGTATTTCTTGTACTCCTATTCACTAAATTATTGTAAGCAAACTTTGCTTGTGCAAGGACTAGATCCCAACCTACAGTCTTCTCTCCAACCAAACATCTCAGCAAATTCCCTAAACTTTTTTTTACTACCTTTGTCCGTCCATCATTCTATGGGTGAAAAGTAGAAATGAATTTCAAATCTATCTTCAACTTCTTCCAAAGTGTCCTCCAAAAGTAACCAAAAAAAATTTCATCTCTATCTGAAACAATACTTCTAGGTAACCCATGCAATCTGACCACCTCTCTGAAAAAAATCTGCCACATGTACTACATATGTTGTCTTCTTACAAAGTATGAAGTGTGCCATCTTAGAAAATCGATCAACCACCACAAATATAGAATCATTACCTCTTTGTGTCCTCGGTAAACCAAGTATGAAATCCATACTGATATCCTCCCAAGGTCTTCCTGGAACTGTTAAAGGCTTATACAATCCAACATTCTAACTACTCCCTTTTGCAACTTAACAAACTCTACAACTTTGCACAAATCTCCAAACATCCTTATGAATCTGCAGCCAAAAGTAACTCTCACTTACCAATGGTATTGTCTTATCAACTCCAAAGTGTCTTGACATTCCTCCACTATGCTTCTCCTTCACCAAGTTATCCCTCATTGAGCTCCAAGGTATACACAACTGATTTCCTTTGAACAACATATCCTCTTGAATGAAATAATCCAACCATTGGCTTCTATCCTCCAAGATAGGTTCTTTACAAGCTCTCCAAGGTTTTGCAAAATTTGGGTCTACTTCATACAAGTTATTCAACTCATCAAATCCTAATACCTCCACTCTCATCTTTGTTAGTAAATTACTTCTCCTACTCAAAGCATCAACAACTCTATTTGACTTCACACTCCTATGCTTCAAAACAAAAGTATAACTCTGCAAGAATTTTACCCATCTCATATGTCTTTGATTAGACTTACCTTAACTATTTAGATATTGCAATGCTTGATGATCCGTATACAACACAAACTCCTTAGGAAACAAGTAATGTATCCACTTCTTCAAGGCTTGAACTATAGCATAAGATTCTTGATCATACACTGAATATCTCTTCCTAGAATCATTCAACTTCTCCCTGAAATAAGCTATAGGTCTTCCTTCTTGACTTAGTAATGCTCCAATTACATTTCCACTGGCATCACAGTCTACTTGAAATACCTTATTAAAATCTAGTAAAGCCAACATAGGCTTCTCAATCACCTTCTGCTTCAACAACTCAAAACTCTTATATGCTCCAGATGTCCATCTAAAATCTGTTTTATCTCCTCTCAATGCTTATGTCATAAGACTGCAAATAGAACTAAAATTTCTAATGAACTTCCTATAGTAACTAGCCAATCCATGAAATGATCTTACCTCTCTACTACTATCCGATGTAGGCCACTCAACAATTGCTCTTACCTTCTCAGGGTCCATCTTCAATCCATCCACATATATCACAAATCTTGGATATACCAACTCCTCTTTCATGAAACTACACTTCTTAATGTTTATCGGCAACTGCTCTTCTCTCAACCTCTGCAAAACTTGTCTTTTATGCAACAAATTTTCTTCCCTACTCTTACTAAAAATCAAGATGTCATCCAAGTAAACAATCACAAACTTACCCAAGAATTTCTTCAATTCCTCATTCATCAGCCTTATGAAATTACTCGGTGCATTTGTCACTCCAAAAGGCATCACCAACCACTCATACAATCCTTCATTTGTCTTGAAAGTTGTTTTCCACTCATCCCCTTCTCTAATTTTGATCTGATGATATCCACTCTTCAAATCTATCTTTGTAAAGTACTTGGCTCCACTCAAATAGTCCACAATGTCATCCATTAGGGGAAAAGGAAATCTATACATCACCATGATCTTGTTTATGGCTCTAGAATTTGTACACATTCTCCATTCTCCATTCTTCTTAAGTGCTAGCACAGTAGGTACTGCACATGGACTCAAGCTTTCTCTAATCAAACCCTTCTTCAACAGTTCTCGCACTTGTCTATTCAGCTCCTCATTCTTTGTTGGTGTCATTCGGTGTGCTACTTTATTAGGCAAACTAGCACCAGGAATCAGATCCATACAATGACTAATACTCTTTGCGGGTGGCAATCCATCAGGTACATTATCTAAGATGATCTCCTCATATTCTATTAGTATCTCCTTTATCTCTTTTAGGTGTTCTTCCACAAGTTTCAAGTCTTCATCCCCAAGGCATAACATGCATTCTCATGTCTTAATCCATCAAGGAATCTCCTTCCATCAACCAGACAAACACTAGCATTCGTACAAACTTCAACTATAGGAACATCTTCCAATGGCAACAAAATTTGCTTCATCCCATTAGCAAAAATGGTGTATATGTTCTTCTTCCCATCATGAATAACCTATCTATCATACTACCAAGGTCTTCCCAAAAAAACATGGCATACATCCATAGGCATGATATCACACAAAACTTCATCATGATAATTTCCTATCTTTAATTTCACCAAACATTGTTCACTTACCAATATCTTATGCTCATCCTAAATCCAAGCAATCTGATAGGGCTTTGGGTGTTTCAACCTTTCCAACTTCAGTTTAGTCACCATCTCTTTAGAATCCAGGTTCTCAGAACTTCCACTTTCAATAATCACTTTGCAACATTTACCATTCATTGTGCATCTAGTTTGAAACAAATTCTTTCTCTGTAATGATTCTTTCTCCAATTCGCTTTGACATAGTACTCTCCTATTCACCAGCATTTCTCCATCTTCAAGTTTATTAGATGATCCAACATGATCCTCCTCAACAAAGGTTATTCTTCTATTGTTCTCTATCTTTCTGCTTGTCTCTCCCTAATTACATTCAAATGCTTTATGTCCTTCTCCACCACACTTAAAGCAAGTTCCCCTAAATACTCTTTTATCCTTATCATCCTTTCTATAACTTTCATTCTGGTAACCACCATACCCTCCTCCTTTGTAAGAGTTTCCATCACCTCTCTGGTATGAATTTTCATTCTTAATAATCTCCTTATCCTTGTTCTATTCTGGAAAATATCCTCTTCCTCCTCTAGTAAAAGTTCTTCCTCTTTGAAATATTCCACCTCTTCCTCTCTATCTCTGCTCATGTCTCTTATTCAATTTCTCCTTTGCTTTCAGGGCACACTAATATGCCTCCTCCACACTCTACAACTTGATCAAACTAATTTCATCCTATATAGATGACCTCAAGCCATTCACATATCTGGCTACTTGCTCAATCTCATCCTCCAAATGTCCGGACATGATATTCAATTTATAGAGCTCCTCAGTATACTTTGTCACACTTGATTCTTTCTACTTCAAATTTTGCAACTTCTTGAACAAGCTAATCTAATAATCTACGAGCATAAACTTTGACTTCAACTTATTCACCCTCTGATCCCATGATTTTATCTTTACTTTTCCTCTTCTTTTCCTATCTGTTTGCAAATTTTCACACTAAAGGGATGCATGTCCTCTCAACTTTGTACAAGAAAACTTCACCTTCTTATCTTTAGAGGTACCTTCAAATTCAAAGTACTTTTCCATCTCTGTGATCAAATCTAATAATACATTTAAATCCAACTTACTATTATAATCTAGTGGATTGAAATGTGGTCTTGTATTCACTTTAGTTAAGGCTCTTATGAACCTCTCTTCTCCTTGATCTAGGCCAGGTTGCTCATCTCTTCCTCTTTCTTCCTACACTTCTACTTCTTCATCACTCACATCATCAACTGGTCGACCTCTTCTCTGGGCCATTTCAATTGCATCTCATCTAGCAACAATTCCTCTTAACATCTCCATCATAGCTTGGTCTGCATTTCCATGCACTCCATTTCTACCATTTCTCCTTCTAGCCATCTTTACACAAGCCCTCTGCAACTGCAGGTCAGATCCTTAATCTTCCACCCCACAAAAAATATTGAATAGGACTTTGCAAACTTTGATGATCTCACAAGAAACGAACGTCGCTTTGATACCAATCTGGCACAACCACAATAGGAGGGTCCTCAAAGAGAACAATTCGGTCCATGCAACAAGAGTAACACAACGAAAGCAACAAAGAATATGGAGGCAAATGCATATGCAAATATTCTCATTAGCAATTATCTCAGTTACATTCAACTGGCAACATCTGAGCTTACAGATTTGGGTCATAGGCCTAATAAGATATTCAACATTCTAATATGCTCCTATATGTGAGCTAAAAATTACAATCAAATCAATATTATCCTTTTGATCAAACTATACTAGATTTTTTCTATTCAAATGATCAATTGCAAGCTTTATAGCATATCTACAACTCAAGAAACATCTGCGTCGACCAAAGATCATCACATTCTCCAAGGGAAGAAAATGTAATGTGCGCATGAATAGGTCAGCCTCAAATTTGAATTACTCTTCAACAGGTGCATAAGATGAAGTGTGGACCTATACTGAAGGTCAGGGACACTCCAAGGAACATTTAAAATCACACCGTTAAGATCCAGAAGTTACGGGGATGGTCCACAATGATCAAACTAGCCGAAAAGTTTGAAATTATTCTGGTGCCGGTTCAAGAAACTGACAAGAATTTTGGAAGTGATAACTTGCGGAAAAAATATAAATCACGCCCAAATCTTGGAACAAGGAAAATGAACATGTAGACGATGTACTCTAGGATCCACAAGGTCTAGTGAGCAAAGATGATGAATCCACCAACATGAACTAAACAAGAACAAAACTGAAAGAAAATATTTTTGGTTGATGCAAGATTTCCAAGAACCAAGGATGCTCCTGCATCATCTACATTTTGTAGAGAGACAATGAGCCATATGAAACAAAAGATCTAGGATGAAATAATGCAGAGGATTGATCATTTTTGTGACATGTTTCAATTGATTGATGCTATCAGACAACATCATAAGAAGCTCAACAAATATTTAGTGGACAACAAAAATGTGTTGGCATTAGATAAATTTGCAAATGAAATTCAACAAATAGTCTACAAAGCCAGTGACAATGTTTTGAAATCAAAAGGGATTACTAATCGGCTTGCTATATCAATGACGTTGTCATCTATCATTGAAAAGTGTTTGAGAATGCGTGAAACAAAGGAATATTTATATTTGGCTACAAACAAGATGAAGAAGGTAGATGAAAAGGTAAGGAACTTCACAGAGCTTGATTTGCTAGAGGATTTTGACACAAATGAGTGATTCACTAGAAAGAATGATTTCAAAAAGAAGATGGAGAATGCAATGAAGATTGATTTGGGCTAGTTTCCTTAGAACCCATATGTGGTGAACTACTTGGATTCCATCAAACCATTGCTAACCTTGAATGCAAAATTGACTAAAGAATACAAGATAGGTTCCAATTTAAATCATGAATTGTTAACAAATCTTCAAGTCAAACAACATCAGTTAGAACAAATGACAATTCCACCACTTGAATAGTGGAAGTTGCTAGAAAAGGTGTTGCAGTGATTTGATTTTTGATTTTTGATAATATGAGTTTCCAAGTTCTAACTCAACTCTATGCAGAGTTTTCTTTGTTCTAACTCAGACTTCAGTAATGTGTTGATGTTAAATTATCTGTATTATTTATTTTATCATTTGAAGAAAAATTATGGTAGTGGTTTCAACTACTAAATACACTTTAAACAATTGTTGATGTTCATTGTTGTATATGCTACTAATACTATTGTTAATATGTTGTTAAGCATTGAGTTGAGTGATGAATCGCTAAGTACATGTTCAAGTTTTCCTTCTAACACAATTAAAATATGAACAATCTTAATTAAAACATAATCTTAGTGAAATTGCATTGCAATTCACACATCAATACTCAATCTCCATGACTACTTATAAGATCCACTAAACATTTATATGAATTGATGCTTTAATCAAGATACTTTAACTTGTTCATTAAACTAGAGCTTGAATTAAAACATACATCAATGCATAATGACAAAGAAGATTAATGAAAGATCATTGATCAAATTTCATTAATAATTCATGTAAAAATGTTACAACTGGCTGCTGAAGAGATGATAGACTCAAAATAAGGGAGCAAAGCAAGCTTAGTCGCTAGTCCTCCAAGTTTTATAACCATGGCATGGAGTTCTAAATTGTCATAACTACTTGATTCCACGACTTGGTTCACTTTGTTGAGTAACTTAAGTTCATGCATACATAACCTTTGAGTTACGGTGTGTGGATTTATCTACTTTTGTTGAGTAGTTTTCTGGTGGATTATCTATTATTGGAATTGGAATGATAGATTTTTGGTTAGTTTCATTGTTGTGGTTAATATCACTCAAATTCGTGGTTTTGGTGTTTTTCCTAACCTTAGTCGCTAGTCCTCAGAGTTTTATAATTTATAACCTTGTTGGTCACTAGTCATCAGAGTTTTATAATTTATAACCTTGTTGTAGAGTTCTAAATTTTCATAACTTCTTGATTCCCTGAGTTGGTTCACTTTGTTGAGTTGCAAGTCTTTCTTGGTCATCTTTGTAGTTGGTGGGTCAGAGGTTTCAAAAACTTTGAAACTTTAGACTTTGGCTCTAAGGTTCCCAGTTACAGCAACCACGTGACATTATGGACTTATCTTGCCTTTCAAAGGTGCCATCATCTGACATCTCATTGAATGCTATGTATGGACTAAAGTTGAGTTGTCTTTTCAGGAATTTCCAAAATCATGTAGGTTTAAAGGCTATCTTTTTGAGGAATGAAATTGAATGCCGCATTTAAAGCACATCCTATAAAAAATAACAACATAACTAGGTGGCAAAGTTTTACTCAAACATTTAGCCTATTTTCTCGTTCTTTTCCAAGGCCAGTACTTCTCAAGTGCAAACATTCATTCTCCGTGAATTTTCTCTCATGGAGAGTGAATGATGGGTTAGCGTAAGGGATATGACACTCCGACCTTTTAAGTTAGAAGAATTTTGGGCACCCCTGGAGAGGGGCAACAAGTCTGAGCTGGATATAAAACTCTTAGAAAGTGGGCTAGATCACACTAGAGGGTTTCAAGAAGATGTGTTGAGTGTGGACCTAATAAGTACATGTGTGAGAAGGTACATTCCACAAACATGGAAAATTAAAGCCACAGATGAACCTGTAATTGCAAAAATTTCTCCTAAAGTTGTTTCCTGCATGCTAGGGATTCCAAAAAGGGAACCTGTAGAAGACATGTTTGTCACAGTGGCAAGTGAATTTTTCAAAGCGAATAAATACTAGTGTGAGAACTCCATGGCCAAAACCTGGTTGAACTCTAAAAAGAAAGGTAAGTCACAACTATCAAGTAAACTCAAAAGAGTACATTTTAAGGGAGAAATTTTAGATGTTATTGCTTTATTGCACGCATTGTTGGGAATACACAAGTTGAGTTATTTGAGGATTGGATGTGCTGGTTTATCTTGATATTCTGTGATGAGAACATTTTCATTGACTGGGTTGAAGTTATTTGCTTCCATTTAAATGAGCAATTAATTAATTTCCATAAGACTACTATTTTCTATATGTGTTCTTGCCTGATGTACATTGTAGGTAGTCAGAGGTTCTATTGGCCTAGGTTGGAGTTGCAAGGAACCCCAACTTCTAATATGCTTGTGTATAAACTCTTTCCTCTATTCACTAAACAATTTGGAATGGGTAATTTTTGTCGTGTTAATGATGCATTTTTAATGGAGGTCGTGAGGAAGCTAGATGGAAATCCATAAATGTACCTTTCCCCTTAATCAACTTCTCTTGTATCAAAATTTGGGAGCTTTTATATCCAATTTGATAAGTTTTTTTTATTTAAGAATACGGGGTTTTGAGAAAGCCCCATTTAAATTACCTCAGTATCCAAAATATTTACTGATATTTCTAGAAGTTTTTCGACAAATGGCCATGGTTAATATTAAGTATACGAACATGGGGAAATGAGGGTATGTATTCCCATTGGAGACCCCTTCTTTTATGTGCAAAACAAACCAAATGGCCAAGGGAGCTGAAGGAATTCTCAAGGAGTATAACCTCTAGAATCTGTCTATGAGAGCTAATTTTGATAGTAAGGGTTTTTTGAAGTAGAATCTCTATGGAGGGAGCTTCTATTAGCATCACCCATCTATCAAAGATTTCTGGGAAGATTGTGTCGATGAGAACAAATTTTTGAGAAGAGATTATATGAGGCTAATGCTAAAACAAATACAGGCTTTTGGCCTGTCATTTCACATTCCTAAAAATGTAGCTAAGGATTCAACAATCATAGATCCTAGATATGAAAAATTTCCTACTAAATCCCACCCTAGGGTTGATTAGAGCCAAAGTGAAATTTTAGATATGAGGGTGTGTGTTGCCCCAGTGCTTAAGAGAATCCAAGACTAGTTGGATGGGAAATGGTGGAAAGTTGGTCATGTTCAGGAGCCTAAGTCATCACATAAGAATGAATAGGGGTCTACGCAAGCATCCGGTGCAAGTGTATCATCGGGGAAATCCTTTGTTAGTTCCTCTAGTGAAAATTCTTAGTCAAGAGGTGATGGTGATAGGCCAAAAGAAACAATCAAGTTGAAGAGCATATGTGAACAAGACAGTGTGCTTTCTCCTATCCCTAAGAAGAAGACCAATCAAGAAAAACTTGTGGCTGCAGATTCTGAAGCTATCTTTCAACATATTGTTGAAGATAATATCTTTCCTCCTCCATCTGAATTGCCCTCTTCTCTGGTTGATAATCCACCTTTCACTCCAAGCGCTCTTAAAGAAACTATTAGTGGAAATGAAGATTTTGGTCTAGTAGTAGCCTCCCTAGAATGGCTAAAAAAAGCAGTGGAGAAGAAGAGAAAGCATATTCCTACAATGATAGTTGGAGTGGATACAATTGCAAAGCTACTTCAAAGCTCTTCAAAACTTAAGAAAGCCAAGAGGATTTCAAGGATGGTGACTGGTGCTACTTATGGAAATAAAATGTTAGAAATTGTTGAACCTATCAAGGATTTAAATGAAGACGAAATAACAAAGGCGGGCTACAAAGTCACACATGTTGATATGGGGCCTCCAACACTGGAAGGTGATGTGTACCATGCCAATTATTCAGTCAATACCATGATTAAAAGAGTGAAAAAATAGAGGAAAGAAAATATAAAACTACAATCTCAAGTCATCACATTAAGTAACTTTATTTCTTCCATGGCCACTCCTCCTACATCTGATGAAGCCTCAAGTTCTCAGGTAGAGGGCATTGATGTGCTCAACATAGAGAAAATTAAAAAGAATTTGAGCTATTCTAGAGTTGCTTGTGAGGGGGTCGATAAAATATCTCAAGAGGCTATCTTCTTTCTGAATAAATCTGTGTTCTTTTACACTCGAGTTGTTAACAAGTGGAAGGAGATAGTAACAGAACTTTAGTAGGTCATAAAAGATCAAACTAGTCTCTATATGCTCTCTTAGGAAATGAAAGAATTGAACTCTATGGATCCAAAGATATTAATTGGTGAGCAAATTGTGAATAATCCTAAGGAGTTAGACCCTTCTTGGTTCGATTCATTGGAATGGAAATTGAATATGTATGATAATTTGGTGAAGCAAATTAATAACACACTTGATCAATATTATGAAATGTTGGTGAAAATTAAAGAAGATTGTAATATTATGTGAGTGGAAATTAATGATGAGTTTGATAAAAGGATTCTAGATATAAGAGAGATCTCTCTGAAGTTTAGAGAGATATTCAATAAAGAAATAGTTGATCCTGCTACAATGACATGGGAGTCCTTGAAACTCAATGGAATGCAAATCCACCTGAAGACTTATAAATCTGGAGAAGAGAAAAGATCTCAGATGTTGGTTGAGTCTGAAAATTCTTTAAGAAAATGGAGAACCAGGTTACAGATTACTACAACACCAGGGAGCAAGGACATTATTGCAATTGTCACCAAGTACCAGGAATATAGGCAAAGAGTAAAGGCACAAGAGGCATTACTGAAGGAGAAGGTGGAAATAATTGAAAGCAAAGGAGTCAGTGTTGGGAGTGGGACTGTTGTTTAGTTTTTAGTTTTTATGTTATTTTCTTTAATTTGGCTCTCTTGATACTTCAAAGACTTTTTATTTTAATTTCTAAAATGGTTGTCTTCAAGAAACCGTTATCAAGACAAAAAAACTTTGTTATTTTTATTGCTTTTCTATTATTTCAATATAGAAAGACAATGGTGAAGTTCATGCATGCGTAATCTTTGAGTTATGGTGCGTACTGTGTGGATTTATTGTGCTTTTGCTGAGTAGTTTGCCAGTGGATTGTCTATTATTGGAATGATAAATTTTTTATTAGTTTCATTGTTGTGAAATGTTTATTTGTGAATAAAGATTTTTATGGTGATGGATGCGTAAGGATTTCTCAATATAATTTAGGTGATTTTGTAGTTTAAGATTTTATTTTTTAAGTTGTTTGGATGTCTTTATAAGTTATTTATGTTGAACAATTAGCTTATGTTAGCTTATAAATTATGGATGTTGAACTGTTAGCTTCTGTTCAAGGAATGGATTAATATTCCTTTCAATTATTTATCAAAGATTTTGTGAATGGTAATGCAATAGGAATTTATAAGTAGTGTGATTAGTGTTGTTCTGTAAAAATGATGCAGAATCACATATCAAATTCAATGCCATGGAATACAATATAAAATATCAACTAAAGTTTGGAATATGATTCATGAAGTGAAATATAAAATAAAATATCATGAAGTGAAATGATTCACAATTTCAATTTTTATTGAATACAATATAAAATATCATCAACTATAGTTTGGAACAATGGAAACTGACTCACGAATCATGAAGTGTAGTATAAATACCTAAAAGCTGCTAATTCTCTTCCATTTCCCAAATGGAGTCAAGGTCCTCAAACTAAAATTCATCATCAGATAGAGGAAAAGAGTCGTCTTGATTCTGAGTCTATCTCAGTCCCATTTCCACCACCAATGCCACCAGTACCAGCCTTTGGAGTTGGAGTGTTGCACAACCTGGTCCCTCTTCTTTCACATGTGGACCTCCAAATTGTGAGTGCCCTATCAAAAGGAAATTTTTTGACATTATACGTAGATCCTTTCATCCTCAAGCAATTTTCCAAATTCTTGTCTAGTTTGTTTCTTAACTTTTATTTCAAAAACCCCAATGTACTAAAAACTCTCTCATCCTCCACCGACCCTAATATCATTGTTTGACATAAATCAACAAGTTTGAAATATTTTGATATCGAACCACACAATATTTCACTCTGAGCTAAGTTTTTCCAAACCTTTTTTATTGATCTCGGTTCAAAGGTCTTGTCCTTGCCCATGGATTTATACTGGTCCTTCATAGCTATTGCAAAACTCCTACATTGTTTTTTAAGCTTAGCCTCATTTAAAATTCTTTCTATTTTCTACTCATTGTATGTTATAGTTTTTGAAAATTCTTCAATCAAGATTTTTACTTGAGCATAAAAATATTTTGGGTTATCTCAGTTTTCCCAAAATTGAGGATACATAATACTCATGGCTTCAAGTATTTCATGTCGAGGGAATCTTTCATGAATCTCTGAGGAAAGAGATTTTGTAATTTCCTTCATATTATCACAAACAGATTTAACAATGCTTTTAAAATCTTCCTCGTTAACAACTACTTCTTTGCTAGAGCACCTGGTAGTCTTACATTGGTACATTTTTATCTCATATCCGCGTACACAGATACATAAGTGCCCACTTGCATTAAACTATAAATAATTATTAGGATCATTCAAACCAGTAATTTTCTACCACATGAAATAATTTGGACCATCTTGTGTTAGATATAGATATAGATGATCGAGGGCCAAGCATGTATGTTTACGTAGATTGGCATATTCATTAATATACATAGTTATGTCTTGGGATTTCTTCACAAGTTCTTTCATCACATCCAGCATGGGGAGAAGACTAGTTAAAGTCAAGAGTGTCTCTATATCACTTAACCTATGTAAGAGGTCAGGAGCTTTGTCTACTGCGTTGCGATTTTCATACATCACTCCAATCAAGGATTGATATTCTGAAAGAACTCGTTGCGTTGGTCCATGCAAGGAGATCCATCTAATATCAACATCCTTGAGAAGCTTGTTTCCTAGTGTTATTCCCTTAGAAAAAATTTGAAATTCTGTGAAACGTTTAGGACTTCGGCAGAAGTATAAGTGGATCTTGCAGACTAGATTTTTTACTTTTGATATTGTAGGAAACTTGCTTACAATTTTGAATGCTAAATTCATTTTGTGGGCCATGTAGTGAATGCCAAGCATGTTTGGTGCACAAGTAGTTTGTAAATTTGTGCAAACACTAGTCCTTTGACCTTGCATCACTATAGCTCCATCAACTCCTACACACACCAACTTTTTTGCAATTGTCAACTCATCCATACCTACAATTTCATTCAAATATTTCTTGACTAGTTCAAATATATTTTGCAATGTTGAATTGTCCTTCATTTTATGAACATAGAGAAGATGAGCTTGGCGAACATGTTGTACAATATACAAATGCATACAGACCCAAGAAGTATTGTCTACCGCAATAACTTCATCTAAAGATAATGCAATGAAATTTAACTCTTTTACTTTATCCTTTAAATCTTCATTTTCCACTGCAACAAGACAGTTTTCCCATTCCCATCCAACATTTACTAACCAATGTGACAAGGGATAGTGAAGAACATTCAAAAAAGATATAAATCAAAATCTTTTGGGTAGTCTATCATAGGACGCCCTCTAGACAAAATATGAAAAACAACACTCATCTAAATAGTTTTTGACATATTTGTTGCTTCCATTGCTTTTCCAAATTGAGCCTCAAGTGTACCTTTACATGCAACAATATTCGACATTCTTTTTTCATGCTCTTTATAATCTGCAACATACCTAACATGAAGACATTCTTCCTTTGTTTTCCATCATACGACTGATTGTTCCTTTTCGTCTATGATTTGTTTTTCATAAAATTTACTAATATGCTTTCCTATAGTGCCAATCTTTAGCTACAACATCTTGTCTCTTCCACATTTCCAAGTAAAAATCATACATTTGGCCAATGTTGCATTTTCAATATCATTTTTTTCCTCACTGGTACAATGAATGGGTACTTTGACAACCAACCAAGTTGAAAATTCCTTGTCCTTTCCCCCTCACGCCCCCATTTTGGATTGTTTTTCCTTTTCTTGCTACCAACATCATCCTCATCCAAGTCAATTATCTCATTTTAGTGAAGCAAGGTATCCCTTGGAGCATCTTCTATGGTATTTCCATCTAGATCCTCATTTGATACATTTTTATTTAACTCAATGACAATCTTAACTTGACCTTCTGGTGGCGGTGAGGTATTGTGAATGCTACCAATATTCGGTGGAAGAGTTGATGATGTAGCTCCATCTTGACCTGATGGATCAGAAGCTTTGAAAATTCCAAAGTAAGGTTGTATGGTACGTCTAAGTTTTGGGTGTTTTGATGGCCTCCCAGTCTCTTCACCACCCTAAGGAGTGACGAGAGTATTTTCGCCACCCTGAGGAGAGGCAAGAGTATTTTCAACACCTTGAGGAGCCACAAGAGTCTCTTCACCATCCTAAGGAACAAAAGGAGCATTACAACCCTGAGGAGCGGCAGGAGTCTCTTCACCACCCTAAGGAGCGGCAGGAGCCTTACCCTTGTTGCTCGAGTCACTCGACATATTGATCTCTGATTTGCTCAACATATTGATCTCTCACTTTGAATAAAAACTGGAAAAAAATGTCTTCTTGTTTAATAAGGACAGAGAATAATAATATAGATCTCATTCCCTACTCAATATCATCTTTAAGACTGAAGCAAGAATGGAAAAGAGATAAAGAAAACTTATTATTATAACTAATAACACTATGAAGAAATGATCACTCACCTTTAAGTCTACATTTTCAGCTTTCACTGACTTTCGATTGAGAAGTAGAACCTCATAACCAAAAAAAATGTGTAAGAATAAATTACACTTTCGATTGTATTTATATCAATCCATGATTCCATATTTGGTGAAGTCCATAGGATTTTTAAATGGTATATTAAAAATTTGGAAAATCCTACATGCTTATACAACGATACGTTGTAATTTTCAAGGAGAAATGTGTCCTCAAATGTTTTTTTTTTTTCATTTTATTGGCGAAATAGGTCCTCATAAGTAACTATTTATAATTTTTAATTGCAAAATGGGTCTTTACAAGCAACTATTTATAAATTTTAATTGGTGAAATGGGTCCTGATACAATGTTGTTTTAATAGTATTGGCGAATATGTAGGTGTTTTATTAAATGCTTCTAGGATTTCAGGTGAAAATATTAGTCGGTCCATTTGAAATGCGTAGTTTGACAATGGTGAATTTGTTGCTTAAATATGCCTCATAAAAAAACTCATTGGCGAATGGACATGCATTGGACCTATAGTTCCTAAAATCTGGGCAATTTGGACACCCTGTTGGGCACAATTAATTCACCAATTTCGATTGGTCGATTTCTAGAATTCGCCAATTGGCACAGATTCACCACTAAATTTTTCCCTGACCACTACCACTGATAGCAACAATTAGATTTTCCCAAGACTCTGATAAAGAACAAAGTAACAAAATGCATTTATCTTCATCTTCTAGCTTTACATCTATAGATGCTAACTGACTTAAAATCAAATTAAAATCATTCAAATGATTTGCAATAGAATCACCATATTTCATCTTTAAAGAATACAACTATCTTTTTAGATACAACTTATTAGTAAGACTTTTAATTTTATAAATATCACCTATTCTCTTCCACAACTTATATGCAGTAGTTTCTTCTAAAAAATTCAAGAGAACAACATCAACAAGACATAATCCTATGGTCCCTCTTGCCTTCTTATCAAGCTTAGCCCAATCCTCATCTGACATCGTTGTAGGTGACTTTGTCTCATTACCAACAGCTAACCATTGATCTCTCTCTTCAAGGAGATCCTCCATTTTTAATTTCCACATCTCATAATTAGATCCATTGAACCTTTCAATATCTAAATGAGAATTCATTGTAACAAACTTATTTTTCAAAATCAGCAATAACAAAAAAATAGTAAAAGCTCCCACTACAACCAAAAAACCTTCAATATTTTAAGAGAAAGGCGTCCCTATACTCTACCCAACCTCAACTTTGATACCAAATGTTGAAAATTGAGGTGATTATGTAGCTTAATACTTTGTAAAACTTTATGATTTCCGATCTAAATAATTGTTCTTTGTTACAGATTCTTTGTGGGTGATTATCTGATTAATTCATTTTATCATTTGTAGAATGAAGATAGAAGGTTGCAGAAGAATTAGATAGAATATTAGAAGATACACAACATATACCATAGAGAAACCCTTTTGAGGAAAAAATCCACCAAGAATCAATGTATTATTTAATCTCAATATAAGATAACAATAATTCCAATCCTTGCTTGAGATGTTTCGTTTCCCTTCAACAAATCTTCTTCACAACCTACAATAAAAACTAATAAAAACTCTCTTCAACTTGCTTGAGATAAATAGGCAATAATCAACCTTGTAAACTCTAAAGAGTTAAAATTGCAAATCTCAAAGCTTATCACCAAAAACCTATGCCTATCTCTTGCAAGTAGAGTTATACTATGAAGAACAATGTCAAATCAACTCCTTCATCCATTTGGGCATCCCAAACTAAAGTCATAACTCAGTCTTTATTCTGAAGATATCTTCAAAGCTTATCCTCAAAGTAGGCGCCCAAGAATGGGCCCACTTAACTCAGCCTTTTGAAATATCTTAACATGCAAAAGTGCTAACTCCAAGAAGCCAACTTGGGCACCCAAGGTGGGTCCAAGTCATTCTCTATTAGCTGAAACATATCTCCACCATTCATGCAAGAATGATCATCCCCTATTAATTGAAATTAGTCACCTGTTATTTGTCATGCAACTCAAGTCATTAGTCATGCATTTCAAGTTAACTAAAGTCAACTAGCATTCAACTAAAATTAACTACATGCAACTGAGGATAATTGAACCATAACTGAACTGAACTGAACTGAATTGAACTAAACTAATACTAAACTGAATTGAACTGATCCGAAGTGAACTGAACTAAACTAAACTTCATGCATGTAAACATCAATCCCTAACTTCTAGGATCTTTGCATGCATTACAAAAGTGTTATCTTTTACTCCAAACAGTTAATTTAACTCAAGGTGGGTTCCACCTTCCATGTGGGTGCCCCATGTGCTCCTATTATTTAGTAACTCATCTTGGACGCCCTCACATGGTCCTATCATTTAGAGTTAATTACAAATTTCAATTAACATGATTATTTCATTCAATATTAATCTCTTTTTAATCGTAATGTTTGAGAACACTTTCCAAGGACTTAGGAGATACATGAAATAAATAATGTTTAGGAGTGCAATTAAATGACATACTATTCCCAAAAAACCCTTCAAGCCTTGAAATTATATAATACAATAATTTTAAAATCACATTAAACAATTTTTTCCTCTGATTTTTTATATGAAGTCCAAGTATTGGTAAATGAATATTTTATCCTTCAAACACTCCACTAGATGCTCTTGAAGCTCCAACCCACACCAAAATTAAAAATTAAACATGAAAAGAATATTTTTTTTGTGATGTAGGATTGCTTGTGAACCCTGATGCTCCTACATCAAACTGTAAGATCATCAAGGGAAAAATGTGAAAAGATGGACTAGCAGGATGCATAATCAACCATCCCAACAACAATTATATCAATAATATTTTTCAAATCTCTAATAATCACCATATTGGGTGTGAACTCAACAATTTTCCCTACTCCACTATGTGTAATTTGATAGATGGAAAGGAGGTTGGTTGTCAAAGAAGGAACACAAACTACATAATTCAAAATGTTCTTTCCAATATCAACATATAACTTCTCATTAGGGTGTGTGGTAAATTACAAGTCTCAAATGAAGAGAACATATCCTATGATGAAGTTGTATGATGCGAAGCTCCAAAATAGAGAAGTTATCTCCTTGACTCAAGACTAGTAGAAGCAAAAGACATTTTACCTGTCATCTTTTATATGCCAATATCCACTCCAATTGTCCCTTACTATGTAGATGATGATAATATTGAAGAAGAAAATGAGCCAGATGACATTGTTGAAGGAATTTTGATATTTTTGTTTTGAAAAAGTTGCTTCAACTCATCAATCTATTTTGCATAATATCAATGGTCATTGTGTCCCTATTTTTTTCAATATGCACATGTGGGTTTCTCCTTCCTAGGCAATTACCCTCAAAATAGTAAGAGGACTCAAGGGTAGCCTATGATGTCGGTTCCTTGCCTTGCTCATTGCTCTTTAAGTCTCTATTTTTTTGTCTCCCTTGCTACTTGAAGCCTTTTGGTCTCTTGTGTTTTAATTAGCAATAAGAGCCTATGGTTTTGTAGATTTCAAAATATCTATCTACAATAGCTTTGTCTACTCCCTGGTGAGTGAAGTAGAAAAATCATCAAGTGAAGGCATATGAAATGTAGTAACAAGAGCATCTTTAAAAGAATAAAGTGTAGAAATAAAACTGAATAATCAAGACCAAGTTTGGTAAGTATGGAAAGAACCAACTAGGAGTCCTATTTCTTAATATCACACTATTTCAACTATAATCTTAGTGATTTGAGCTTAGTGAAGAAGTATTGGATGCTATGAATATCAATAAGATTCAAACCAATGAGATCTCTCTCCAATTAAAAACCTCACAAACTATCATGATTTTCAAATAAACTCTCCAATATAGTCCAAATTTGATTTGGTGTTGTGCAAGACTCAATATGAGAAAGGAAATTAGAATAAATAGTCATGCATATTCTTCTATAGGCTTCATCATGCATTATGTATCAATTTCTATTTTCTATAGTAGTTGTTGGTTCAAGTTCCATACCCATTGTAATTCAATATAACCCCAATTTCTTTAATGTATAGATTTATTTGTTGTTTCCACACAATAATTGTATGGAATAAGGAGTAATTTGGGTTTGATCCATAATGTATATACAAGAATACAAAAATAAGGTAGAAAAACAACAATGGACCCCTTACAATACAAGAAACCAACCCCCTCATATAAGAAAAATGTCCATTTTATTGCATTTTTCCAAAATGTACAAAAATTGAATTCAAGCTAATACCTACAACAAAATCAAGAAAATCTAGATAGATTTCTACAAAGTACACAAAACCAACTTTCCAACACCTATTAATTTGTTAAAAAAATGATATTGTATGTCCAAATTATGGTATTTGAAACAAAAATACTATATATGTCTTCAAAATAAAGCTATTATGAATGTTTGGGTAGAGCCTTGGAAATGCCACCAATCTAAGTGAGGTTACAGTGACAGGAGGGTGGTTAGTTAGTGACACAATGTTGAGTTGTGGAGAGGCATCGAGCTACTGATGGAAAGGCCTATTGATTTCAACCCCTTAAAATCTTGGGTGTGACCAAGGGCTTTGTTCCCTACAACCACCTATTGAACCCTACAATGACAACTATGTAGGGCTAGTGTCAGCACCTATGTCAATTGTGCCTATCTATAATATTAAAATTTTGAGATTTGTACCCATACTTAAGAGGTGATGCAAAGGAATATTTCCTACAAATTTTTGAAGGTATTTCTATGTAGCAATAGTAAACAACTATACAAATCCAAATCTAGTCAACCAAAAAATTGTCAATTTTTCTTGTAATGAATCCCATGGAATTTTATATTGATTTATAGGTTATTGGGCCTTTTTAACTCAATTAGGAGGTTTATTTTGCACCAAGATGCATTGTATAAAAGTTCTTTGACAAAAAAAATAACTAAAAAAATGAATTGCAAATTTGGAGCTTTGATGTCCTGTAAGAGTTGTTGATCAACCCCACAAGAGCTTGAAGATCACTTGCAACTAAAACAACCTTTCACACAAAAGAGAAGCAATAGAAATTCTATGAAGTCAACAAATTCATTAAATACATAGATTAAGTAGGTACAATGTACAGTAAGAAAACCTTCTTATAAAGACAAGAATGAAATCCTAGAGCAAACTAAGATCATAAAAAATGTCTTAATCATATGATATGAGATACAAATTAAATGACTTAGGTAACCTTAAGTATGAAAGTATGAATAGGACCTAATATAAAACCAATGAAGTAAGATGTCATGTTCCCACCAACATTCAAGGGATTCAAGTGGATCAACAAAAGATGTACAAGCTATCTAGGTTTTCTGACACCCACTACATTGACCCATTTGAGAGTCTTCTTGAGCTAAGCAATATTAGCATAGATTCATTAGAAGGTTTTCACAACTAGCAGCACCTTTGACTTAAATGATTAAGAAAGAAGCCTTCAAATCAAATGATACAACTCAAAGAGATTTTGAGAAGCTCAAGGAAGTGATGTGCTCTTGCCTTATACTTGACATTAATACCACTTACTACATGTCTGTTGGCATGACACCATTTATGGCACTATATGGATATGATGCCCCTCACTGCACTAATTTGGCATTAATTGATAGCCATGTACTAGCTAGTGGCTTTATGGAGCATAGTAGAAATATTTTGAGATCAACTACAAACCATTTGTAGTAGGTACAAAATTAACCAAAATTTTATGCAAGCCAACACAACACTAAAAGATTGAGGTTGGAGATACAATGTTTCTACACTTGCAACCATATAGTATACTTTCCTAAAGTAAAGAAGGGTTGAAAAGCTCAAACCCCATTTCTATGGACCATATAAAGTATTGAGGAGAGTTAGTGAGGTGGCCTACTAGTTGGAGTTATCAACAAGCAATTGAATTCACAATATTTTTAATGTCTTTCCTTAAAAAGGCACTTGTGCAACATGTTGTACCATCAACTAATCTACCACTTGTGGATCAGGGAACACTTATGTTGGTTCCAAATGCCATTTATTGACACATGGAAAAGGAGATTGAGAAACAAAACTATCACAGAGTATGTGGTCCTTAGAGGAGCCTACCCACAAAGGATGTCACTAAGGTGAGGCCAGTGATACTTAAAACATTTGGCATTGCATTGCTTGTGAGCACACGATTATGGGAAGGATGAACTTGTAACATACCTTTTTCACTAAGTCAACATGTGTGAGAACTACAAACTCATTCCTATGTTTCTCAATGTGTGAGGGGTGATTGTTAGATAAATATTAACTAGTAAGAATTGGTTATGTTCATTTGTCCCTAGTAGTTTTATGAGTTTTGGACCATTTCTTCTATTTGAAAGGCATTTCATAAATTTTAGGTAGTTGGTTGCAATGCCCTCACCATTGATCTCCTAATGGGAGATTTACCCTAAGGGGATCCTTTTATTGTTGACACTAGTCATGCCCTTGTTTTAAGTGTACATGTTCATTATAAATGCCCTAGGGAAAACTTTTCCTATTTCATAGGGGCTTTTGGAGGGCTATGAGAACAAGAGTGTGTCATTTGATCTGAGTGAGTCGATTGTTCATAATACTTTATCTCAAATCTTTTTGATGAGTGGTTCTCATCTCATGGTTGATTATTGATGAGAGATCAAGGTTTATTGGCTACTTAGGCAATTTAATGTTATTACACCAATTTATGTAGTACTTGATTATTAAGTGAGATTTGTGGCATATTGAATCAAAATAATATTTTTACGCCGAAGTCGTTCTCTCTATGAACGAGGCGACCTATAAAAGCATATCAACGGTTATCTTGTGTACATATCAATGCAAGACGATTAAACGAATCTCAACCATTCATCATTTTTTGCCATTTTTTTAGTTTTTTTTGTCATTTTTTTGTTGCTTTCCTCGTCGCTATTGGTTTTTGCTCCTCCAAACTCTTCCTTGGTATTGACCTTTCACTTCTCTAATTTGGTGAGCTACAACCTAAAAATAAGGTTTCGACGAGGGTTTTAGAGTATGTTTATTAAAATGAAAATTACTGCTAAGATCCTAATAATGAGTTGCATCCTTTACCCTACATACTTAAGTATAAATCAGCGTAATTAATAGATCGTGTATTTTATATAATGAAAAATAAATTATAAATATCATAATTATACTACTTATTATTATTATATATTATTTTCTTTAACAAAGCAATTAAATACATACATAAAATTATTATAATTATTAATTATTAATTATTATATTTTTATATAATACAAAAAATTAATATAAAAATATAATATAAAATATAATTAATATATTATATATTTTATATAATACAAATTAAATCATATATAATATAATTATATTTATTATTATATGTAATAGTATATATAGGTTATATTATTATATATTATATTTTATAATGAAACTATTAAATATAAATATGAAATTATTATAATTAATAATTAATATATTTTATATAGAACAAATGAAATTAATATATAAAAAATCTACAATTTAATTGATCTCTAGAGGGATTAGGAAAAAGAAAGAGAGATAGAGGGAGAGACAGTTCTATATAGAGGGGTATATATACTAGTACTCGCACCTAAATGAGGTTTAAGATTTACGTCAATAGAAAACTATATGTATGTTAATATGTTAAGAGAGTATGTGTTTGCGCGTGGCTGCATTGCAAATTCTAGTTGCATGTGGCTAGATTAAACAATTAATAATAAGTGCTAAATAATGGAATGAAATAAATTTAGACAAATCTAGATTTTTTCACTAAAGAAATTAAGTATTATCTGATTAGGAAATATTGGCATACAAATTTAAAACATAAACCAATGCAAATGAAAAAAGAAAGTTGCCATCAAATTGACAAAAAATATTGCAAATGGAAATAGAATGTTCCCATCTAGTTGTCAAATCAATATTTATTTGGCTTTTATGTGATGAGATTTTGGAGGCTTTTACCTAATATTTTAGAGGATTTTACCATTAAATTGCAACCAGTTTACCATTAAATGGTAGTTGAAACTTGTTTTCCAATGAATCAATAGTGGTTTGCAAGCGTGAGAATTGTTTCAGACTCAAATCTCACACTATATGTAGCCTATCAACTAATAAAGAGAGATTCAAAAGACAGAGAATGAGAGAAAGATACAAATTTAGATAGAGAGAGAGAGAGATAGAGAGGAATAGACAAAGAGAGATAGAACATGAGAGAAATATAAGAGACGTGGAGGAAAAGAGAGAGAAAAGAGACTTTTTATTGGTTGTTTCATGTCAACAATCCAAGGATGGCATGTGTCCTTGGGGAGTTATGCTCAAGGTAGCATGTCATTTGATTAAGGATATGATAATTCACCTTTAAGACCTCTTCAATGTACCCATTGCACACTTAAGGAGAAACATATAGAGAGAGAAAGAGAGAAAGGAAGAGAAAAGGGAGAGGGAGATAGAGATAAGATTTAGATAGGTGTAGAGAGAAAAAAGAGAAAGAGAGCAAGAGAGGGAGCAAAATGAGACAAAGGAGAAAGAGGCAAAGATAGATAAAGAGAGGAACAAAGAAATAAAGGGATAAAAAGAGGGATAGGGAGAAAAAGCGAGAGAAGAGAGAAATCGAGAGAGAGAGAGAGAGAGAGAGAGAGAGGAATAAAGAGGGGCATAGAAAGACGTAGAAATAGTGAGGGAGATAGAGAAAAATAGATAAAGGAAAAGAGAAAGAGAGAAGAGGAGAGAGAGATAAATTCACATAAAGAGATAAGGAGATAAAGATAAATAAAGGGAAGAAAATATATATATAGAGAGAGAGGGAGAAAATGAGGAACATATAGATAGAGAGGGAGACAAAGAGATATAGAGAGGTGGACAGATAAAGAGATAAAGATGAATAGATAGAGATATAGGGAGAGTGATATATCTCCCTATCGCTCTTTATCTCTCTATATCTCCCACTATCTATGTCACTCCCTCTTCCCCCTCTCTCTCTCTCTCATTCACTCCATCTCTCCGACTCTATATCTCTATCTCTATTCCTCTATTTATCTCCCTCCCACTCCTCTCTCTATCTCTTTCTATCCATATCTTTCTCTACCTCTATCACTATCTCTCTATATCTTTAACTATCCCCCTCTATCTCTCTATATCACCCCCTTTCTATGTCTCTCTCTCCCTCTATATATATATAGAGTTATCTCTCCCTCTCTCCCCCATCTTTTTCTCTCTCTACATATTGCTCTCCCTCTCTCCCCCTAGATTCTCTCTCTCCTCTACCTATCTCTCTCCCTTTCTCTCCCTCCCTCTCTCTCTCTCTCCCTCGCTTGCTCCCTACCCCCCTATCTATCTCTCTATCTCTACCTCTCCCTTTCTCTTCCCATATATCTCCATCTCCCCCTACTTCTTTCTCCCTTCCTCTATCTCCCCCCTATTTCTCTCTTCCTCTCTCCATCTCTATTTACCTATCTCTAATTCTCTTTGCTTGTCTATCTCTTTGTCTCTCTCTCTCCCTATCCTCTCCTCTCTATATCTCCTTATATCTCTATCTCTCTATCACTCTATCTCACCATCTATATCTCTCTTATCTCTCCCTCTCCCTCTTCCTCTATATCTTTGTGTCTCATCCTCTCTATCTCCCTATCTCTCTCTATATTTATCTCTCCCTCTACCTATATCTCTCTATCTATTTGTCTCCCTCTTCCTCTCTCACTACCTTCATCTCTACCTTTATTTTCCCCTCTCCCCCTTTATCTCTAGACATGTCTCCCTCTCTCTATCCATCCATCTATCTCCCCCATTATCCGTCTCTATATATTTATCTCTACCATCTCTATCCATCCCTCTCTTCATCTCTCCCTCCCCTCCTCTCCATATCCCTCTCCTTCTCCTTGATCTCTATCTCTATCTCTATCTCCTTACCTCTCTCTCTCACTCTTCCCCCTCTATCTCTCCCTCTTTCTATCCCTACCTCTCCCTCTCTCTCCCTCTCTCCTTATTGCAAACATAACATGAGCTTGTTGGTAATGGAGCCTAATTATCTTCCTAATTTAGAGGTTTTATTTCAATCATGTTTGGATCCTTGTAAATGGATGCATAGTTTATTTGAAGCTATCACTTCTCCATTGAAACCTTTGTTGCACAAACAGCATTGGCTAAATGGCCTACCAATTGACCTCATGTACTGCATAAATGTATGCAAAAAAATAGACCAAAATTTATCCTAATTGCCCTTCCACACTTCTTCGGCGTACCCATTGCACACTAAGGTGTGGTTGCTAGTATTATTTGACACTAAGGCTAGGTGCTTAGTGTTTGGAACATGACAATGAATAAGTGAGGCCATCCAACATTGAGGTAATCATTTTATGCTTATTTCACATTTTTCAGACATAAAGAGGGCGGCTACCTCGTGCAGCACTCACCTACCAATTTAGGGATGAAACCCCTTGGAGATCCAACGATCAAAGGATGAAACCATTTTAGTTTCTTGTGGGTAATCTCATTCCATGGTTTGTATTGAACTGAAAGCAGCATCTGTTCTGATTTGGAAAATACCTTCCGCCAAGTGCTCGAGTTTTAATTAGTTCCATATTATTATATTGATGTAATCCAACAGGTCTATTATTATTGTCACTCCATTGATGTATTTCGAGAGATTTTATCAATGAAATACAGCTCCAGAGCTATTGTTAGTGTTTACTCTGTGCAATGCATTGTTATGTTCTTCCTCGCATCATTCTGAATTTAAAACAAATTAATTAATTAAATAAATTTTATAAAATTAGATAGAGGGCATCGCATTTACCCTTGATAGCATAGTTTAAAATCATGGCCCAACTGCACAAAATGGCACCTCATCCCTCCTGGCCGTAACAAAAAAATATTCAAAATATCATTCAATTGAACAGTAAAAGAAAATGCTGCAAACAAAAGGGAAAACATAAAAATGAAAATGAAAATTTTTCATCACAATGGCATAATCATGGAAATACAAAAATATGTAAAATAAATATGCTTGAAAAATAATGCCTTGGCTTCTGATATTGGAACTGGATTTTTTACAAATTCAAATAACCATTGAAAATTGGATAGAAAATCAATTATTTATTCTAGGCCTCTATACAGTCATTATTTAGCTGATTATCTCTTTGGTCAGATTGCACGACACCTGAAGGTGGCAGCTTAGATTCTCTCTTATCCTTTATTCCAGAATTACCATTGCTGTTTCTGCATGCAGCAAGTTCTTTCGGTTCTGCCTGCAAAGTAGTGTCTCCCTCAATTGGAAGAGTTATCTTTGGCCCATTCAAAGCAACACCAAGAGGTTTATTTTCTTTCAGTGGAAGCCTTGACATTGAATTAGCATCACTAGATCGTTTTCTCTCAAGAGATGAAGGGGAGAAACCTTGACCTTCTTGTTTACTTTTGTCTGAATGTAATTCACTTTCCAGACTGCTTTTTGAGTCTGATTTAGCCCTTTTTTCTTCTGCAACTGAACTATGAACTTCAGTAGATGACTTGGTGCCATTCAGTCTGCTTGTTGAGTCCGATTTAACCCTTTCTTCTTCTGCAACTGAACTATGAACTTCAGTTGATGACTTGGTGCCATTCAGTCTGTTTGTTGAGTCCGATTTAACCCTTTCTTCTTCTGCAACTGAACTATGAACTTCAGTAGATGACTTGTTGCCATTCAGTCTGCTTGTTGAGTCTGATTTAAACTTTCTTTCTTCTGCAACTGAACTATGAACTTCAGTAGATGACTTGGTGCCATTATTTCCACCTTTGGATACATTTTGATATGAATCCAAAGATTTTGTGGATGTCCTCTCATTACTTGAGCCAACCTTTTCACTTGCAATCCCACCTTCAACATGTACCTCGGGAATGTCAACTGGGTTTTCTAAAGTTGGTCCAAGCAAGGTTTTGCCATTAGAATTTACTTCCATTGTAGTCAACCCTTCCAGATGTGATTTTGGAGGAAATATTTCAACTGCATCCAAGCTTGGCTTTATGTTCTTTGATTGTGAGTCAGCAGCAGCAGGATCCCCATCTTTCTGTATGTGAATATTCTTTGCATCTGAACTGTCACAATTGATATTGTCATTGGTCGAAATTATCCCAGATTCAGTTCGTTTAGCCTCTGAAGAAACTCCATTTATTTGAACAGTATTCAACTCGTGATTACTTTGAGAAGAATGTTGTCTCTCCTTATCCTCCGCATTCAATATTGAACTTTCAATAAGGAGGAAATGTCGATTACTGGAAGCCCCTCCTCTTCCAGAAATGGTTTCCTCAAATGGTATGTTTTCTATCACACTGTCACTATACGTTTTGTACAAGGTACGGATTGGAGTAGCCAGTCGAGCATTATGGTGTCTGATAACTCTTAAGAGTTCCAAAAGAATTGCTTCCTGTTACAATAAACACACAATATCATTGTCTTGTAGCACATTCAGGAGGTAATTTGCAAGAAAATTCAGACTCAGTGAAGAGCATTCAAGATAACTGATATGAAAAAGCATTCCATATATGAACTTGTGAAGTAACATTATCATCAATTCTAAATAACCAGATTTCATTTGATAATCAATCTATAGATAGATAGATAGATGCATTCTTCGCAGTGTTAGAAAATCTATATGATTCAGACTTCCTTTAAGCCTACCTTGACACAAAGATATTCCTCCATATGGCGGGTGTTCACAAAGCAAGACACCATAATCTGTAAAGCAGTACACCAGAAAATGCTGAATAAGATAGATAAACAAAGAGAAAATTATATAAATTCTTCTATCGTTTCACTATTTCAAGCATATCATCTAAATGTGATTAAGATGCTAGAGAAGCATCAGAAACTTGTACCGAAAGCTGATCTTATAAAACAAAAGGAATCTGAACTTACCATAAGAGCTTGATTCTCTGGATTTACTTCAACCAAAAATACTCTTCGATGCAGACGTTGCTGTTCAACACGGGGGTTTTTTGCCAAGACTTTACGCATATCAGCTAAAATTTTCTGGAATGGGAAATAGAAACCAAAACTCAGATTCTTAAAAAGATTCTTACAACCCTTTAACCTACCAAAATGATATAAATTCTATAAATTCTACACTTGCATTAAACTATACTGCAATCAGATTTTATTTAAAAAAACAGATAATATTAATGATGACAATTCTTCAGAGAAAAATGCTAAGAAACCACTAGGAAAAGAACAACAGCAGTTGCACCGGAGCCAATATTTAAACAGCAGCTACTTTAGCGATATATATTTTAAAAAGCAGATAAAGGGCATAGAAAAGAAAAGATTTCAAGAACTTCATAGAAAAGAAAAGATTTCAAGAACTTTCTTCTGGTATAACTTTCATTTACCATTTCAAAGTTAGGGTTGTTCTTTTTGGCACTTTCCAACTACTGGAGATTGTGCAATACCTTGGGGTTTTCCGGTAATAGCAGCTCCACATGTGTTCAAAATAAAGCAACAGCCCCTATTTCTGAGGCATCAATACTCATCCTAATTTACAGTGCCAATACTCCAGAATATAATAATAAGAAAGAATAAAATATCATTTATTTATACAAAACCAATAAAGATATCAAATATGTATAGATATCACTTGTGTAAGTGGATAAAAATTAATAATAGATAAAGATATCAATTATAGATACAACTTAAACATAATAACAGATAAATATCAAGTATGTATAGATATCACATATGGAAGCACATTAAGCATAATTCATAAAGGAAAGTACCCAGCATCCACATAAGAATAGTAAAGCTCTACAACAGCATGTGAGGGAAGGAAAACCTATGAATACTACAGAACAGACTAGATACCTCATCAAATAAACTACAAAATAAAATCAGCTTTTACTCCAAGCTAAGATAAGAAATTTTAATTTGCCAGTAAAATATCACCACTAGACCAATAAAGAAAATGTAGTTTGTACTTAGCATAGGCATGCTCTTAAGGCCATTATTACAGAGAAGTTGCTCAGATGTTTAAAACAGTAAAGCAAAAAATAATTACTCCCAAAGTTGAATCCTTCTTGTAGTTATAATACAAGAAAACATAAATCTGAGCAATTCTCGCTCCTTTCAACAAGAGAGCAAAAACAATCTAAAGAAGAAAAAAAGGATCACAGGATCAAAAGTTAACTACCTGCAAAAGAATTTGATAACCTCTGAATTGAATTTTGGCAGAGAATTGAATTTTGGTTTTTCTTATATTAAAAGTACAGTGACCTTAATCCTCATAAAATGCAAAAATTAAGCACAATGAGGTAAGAGAGCTTTCATGATCAATACACAAACACTGGACATAAACACAATTAACCAGCATAACCTTGACAAATGATCATTTATGTCTGGACTGAACATGTATTGATGTCTCAAAATATACAGATAAATTAGAATGCTTTGCTAAAATGAACTTTAATAACACGCCAGCTATGAACTTTGTGTTGCAACAAACGATTCAGTGGTTTTGATTTTAAAAAATTAATATTGTGCACATTATTGCTAATTTGAAATAGTTAGGACTTAATACGTCTCCTGGAAACAAATGGCCAATGGGTATGGATGCATTATTTAGAAGCTAGTCTCTGGTTTTGAATGGAATATCTGATTTGCTTTAATTTTTATTGTAGGAACACACAAAAGATGTGTATTGAGAAATATAGTTTTTCAATCCTGCTTGGTTTGGTTAGTTGAACAATTAACTATTTTGCAATAACGCCAAAGTAAGAAACTAATGCATGACCAAATGAGGAACCCAATGAATTTCTTCATGGTGAAAAGATCTGTCAATAGATTCTCCCAGAAGCAATGGTATAAATGGCAGAGACTTTCAAACCAGTTATAGTTCTATTATGGGTAGAAGGAAAATGTGATGATGTACTTAGTAACTCACCTTAATTTTGCTCACATCTAAATGGCTGATAGCAAAATGAGTCTTGATGCGCCACTGAGGCTTCTGACTGATGTTTCGGACAACAGTCATGGTAAACTTGTGATTTGGAATATGCACGGCCTCCCGGTCCTCCCCTCTAACAATAGTTGGTGACCACCAACCAACATGCTGAAAGAACATTAAATTACAAAAAATATATAGGCAATAAAAGGAAAACAATACCAAGCATGATGGGACTCAAATCACTTATAACTACGACTGAATAATTTTCCTCATAATGTAATTTTAACAATGCTTCATCATATGCATACATCTTTGAAGTTACTTAAGATGTAAATGAAGTATAACTGACCTCAACAATTCCAGAAACTTCATACCCATCAATCTTGGTTTGAATCCAATCATTGACAACAAATGGCCGGGTTGCGTGGATCATTATGCTTGACATATAGTTGGTCAAAATCTACAATTAAATGTGCTTCATAAATTTTAAAAGTAGATAGCAGATATAATATAAAACTGAAGTACGTAAAAATATGTGAACATGCGGCACATGCCATGGTGTTGAAACTATGTCTATAAACGTTCACAAAACTTTCCTAATTGCAATTTTTTAATTATTGTTTAAGACCTCTATAATAATTATACTACTAACTTAAATGAAAATTACATGATAGTTTACATGATACATCTATATATATTAATTTAAATAATAAACTTTATGATAAGCAAAAACCATTAGACAAACTACAATCACCTTTACTTACGTATTTACTACATCGTAAAACTTGCTAGAAAATAATATGGGTGATTTGAAATCATTCAATTCATATAAGTCAATATCTAGATGATTAGTCTATTTCATAAGAACTAATTTTTTGAAATGAACATAGACTAAGATGACATTAAGTTGAATTTTTGTGAATGAAATTAGTAAAAAGAAATGAAATTTTTAGCAGCGTAAATATTTTAGCAAAATGAAGAACTTACCAGCTTGCAAAGGACTAGGAAAAACATAGTTTCATCACTTTAGTCCGGTGACAAATTTAGCACATAGAGAAATTACAAGATTAGCACTAAAGAAATTAATTTAGCAGTTAGAGGAAGCACAACTTAGCATTCTAGCAATTTGAGAAAAGACAAGATTAATGCTTCAGGAAAGTGAAAATTTTGCCAATTATAGAAAGCACAGGATTGACACTTCATCTTAACATTTCAGCAAAGTGAAGAGTTTAGCAAAGCAATAAAGGAATTTATCATTTATGACAAATTAAAATATTACTCGGTAGTTTTACATAATAAAAAAATCAGTCCATTGGTTTTTTGAATTGGAATAACTTAGAAGGTTAATACTTTGTCCCATTTATAATCTTTTCATTGGCACAAGTCCTATGATATCTATACATTAGCCAAACATGCAAACGTCACATTTTTTGGTTTTATTGTCCTTCTAATTAGACTTCTGTCTACCATTTTTATTTAATTTCTAATTTAAATAAAATTTATTATAACCAATTCATGGAGAAATCTCATAAATAGTTGACAACTCTCTCCTCTCTCCTCTACTTTATTCAAAAATTAATGATTACCTACAGAAAGGTTCACACCTAGTATTTCAACCAGCCAGTGTTATATTTAATTTAATAGATGGTCAAGAAATGACTCTTGAAATGAGTATTTTAAGACACTGAGACTGCTGAAAAGATATCAACACAATTCTGGTGAGTTGAAAGAGTCCTATCTGTGTTTACTCCTCCAAAGTGGTGATTTGAACTATAATTGAGGATTCTAAAGTAGTTCATAAATAAGCCGTGAATTATTCCAATAACTTTTTCTTAGACTTGAAAGAACTCAAATTCAAGCTTAACAATGTCTGCATATTGTGTACAAATAATATTATTTGTACCTTGTTCATTTATATGCTCACACCATTCTTACACAATGCAACAAAGGGATATGCCAATGTACTTCTAGAACTTCAAAGTGCTACTACTTGCCATCACCGAATTTTCTCAAGATTGATAGTTATAATCTTTACAAGAAAGTTCGCTGGCAACCTGAAAACTTCAGTTTGATGGCTACAGAAACCAGACAGTGGTCTTGCAGTAGTCCAGATAACTATGACAGTGAAGTAGCTTTCTTTAACTACTGTAAACAAGAAACAATTGGAAAAATTATGCCAATAATATCATAGAAGCCTAGTATTTCTATAAAAGCTTTTCTGAAGCCTCCGCAAATCCTGTTGTGCTCTTTGATAAGATAAGCATCAATAAGGTGACTCACAATGGTACCATAATAGCCATTAAATTATCTCTCAACTAGTAGGGGATTCAATGATCTTAAGTTCTTAACATCTCCAACAAGTCCTTAAATGTCAAGATAATAGTTTCAAAATCACAACAATAAAAGCAAACCACTTTCCAAAAGTTCACCAAGTAAGAAGCTAAAAAATATTGAAGGCGCGTTCAAGATGATATAAGACACTAAAATTAAAGCTAGCATGTGTGTCTCCCATTATGCTTGATCAATATTAACAAGTATATGGCAGCAATTTATGGTATTCCTTGTTGTAATGTAGAAAATTGCCTACCCACACAATTTCACATTGTGCTTTGAACCTACTTCACTATCCACTCCTGTAGCATGTTCTAGGTCCACCTGAGCACAAACCTTGGCCCTTTCCCTTACACCAAGGTTTGCTCAAATTTTGAACCGCAGTATCCTTCTAACTTCTGTTTGGAACAGGTGCAAAATTCTGCCGAATTTTCTCTAGACAGGAGTGTGACGTGCAAAATTTTTTGACTTTGAAATGTGTGTTTTCTACTTGGCTACTCTAGGACACTTGTTGTACCACCCAATTGAGAAAGTAACGCTTCAAATTCTCATGCCCAGCCAAACAAAACTCCCATTCTCTTCTTGAATCGCAATCTTTTGCATCTTGCTCTCTCTTGGCTTTCTCCCTTGGTTTTCTTGGGAAAACTCTCAAAATTTTCATTAGAGTTGAAAGATTGTACTCTTTCTCGTTCCTGTTACTGGTTGAAGCTCGCAAAGGACTGCTAATCTTGCACATCTTTTGAATCCTCAAAGAGTTCACCGTTTTAGGTAATGCTGTCCTTTTCATTTGAATAATATTGCTTCACTTGGATATTGTTTCTCCATTATCTATTTGGTCAAACTCTTTTGGTGTAAATCACCACCTTACTTGTTAAATCCATCCACAATGATAGTCTTCTCCGCAGACCAAGGTTGATACCATTTGTCTCATTTTACTTTATTATTGCTCTTAGTTCCTAGATACACATAGGTTATGACACCGGTCCGACCTCCTAAACCTATAAGTTCGGGTCCAATCCGACCCGGATATGGATCCGGGTTTGAATCACAAGAGGGTCCGTCTTGGGTCTTGGAAAAGCACTATGAAGCAAACCTGTCACAAATTACCTGCATTTTTCCTCTATAAATTGTTTTTAGAAACATGTTTTCGATTAAATATTTTGGAGTATAAATATATGGCAAGCTTCATTGCGGGCTTCACTACTTGTTCTACGAATCTGCCACAGCCACGATGGAGAGGTCTAGTGCCAAAACGCAAAGGAAAGATGACGAAACAAAACTTGAGGTCGTGTGGGGTAGGGCATTCTAGTGCTCCTATAACAAGGAGCTACTAAATAACCTGTAATCGGGCCTGAATCCTACTACATCCAGGTCAATCAATCTGAAAATACGATCGCCAATGGGTGGGTTCACTATTTTAGGTTTTGTTGTTTTTTTATTTTTTGTTTTTGTAAAACTTTACTTATTAAAAATGCATCGTTATTTTTTTTATTTTTTAGTATATTAAATTTTATATTTTAAAATATTTAATTTAGATTATTAATTATTAATATATTTGATATGTTTAATTGAACATATTTAATATTTACAATATTTAAATTAAAATTAAAATATATTAAATAAGATATTAGTATTACAATTAATAATAAAAAAAATATAGTTATGTATATTAATTAATTTTTTTAATTAATAATATATTAATATTTATTCTTTACTAATATTAACTTTCTTTATAATTTTGTTAATATATTATAACATTATATATGAACTTCATTAATATTGTGTAAGACATAAATATTATTATATATTAAAAATATGTATATATTTCTAATTTTTATATGTTTTTGTATGAATGAACCCATAAAATGAATCCAACCCCCAGAAAAAATTTGATTGAACCAACAAACCTGAACCCGAACCAGTACCAGGACAGGTAACTTAGCATGTAGGATAAGAGTACACGCAAATTTATTCTTTTTCCTTTTTGGCAGTCCGTGGAGGTTGAAAGACCAATATGTGGATTTGATCTGAAGGGAAGCCCCTAAATAGCCCCAACGCTATTTTCTCTTTTCATATTTGCAAGAATAAATTGGTAAACTGAAGTTCTGGATTTCTGGAAGCGCTATGTAACCTGCTGGTGTCCTAGACAGAGAACTTCAGCTTTTGGTGGGTTCCACTCAGTATCCTATTTCTGTTTTTGTAACATAAATTTAAAATTTATAAATCATTCTTAATTTTCTGGAAAATACCGCTTTCTCGATTCCTTTCTATGCTTTAATCAAATAAACATTATTTATTTTTGGTTTAAAGAATATTTCTGGAACAATCAAACTATTTATTCTTTCTGCTTTAGGTCACTATCAGAATATCTTTTGCTTGTAAGTTGCATATTCTCAATTGAAGTAATGTAGAAAGTTGTTTGATTAGAAAACAAACTTATTTTAGCTAAACCAAATTTCCACCATTACACTTGTAAGCACTAAGTAATCACACAGTATGCCTTCCCAGCTTGTGAACAGCCGGCTGAGAAAAGTTGCATTTACACCATATTTTTTCATTACAAAATTCCCAAATTTCTGCCAAGTATCTCTGGATCCATCCCAAGAGAAAGCACTCACCCATAAAGAAAACAACCACACTCAAAGAGATTTATGTGTTCTTCTAGCACGGGTTATCAATGGCCAAAGCCTTCAAAGTCTAGTAGAAGTCCAAATAGCCTTGGAAATGAACATCCATGGTCAAACAAAAACCATGTTATTTGCAGATTTTATAATTTAGTACACTTACAAGTTATATGTATTCAAAATTTACACTACATGGACTTCAAAGTTCATTCCTATATAGTTATATTCAATTATGAATGATGCCTCTTTTAAATTTTTAATGGTCCTGATTGTGCACATAGTTAGGTTTAAACTATTCTTTACAATTATTCTCTTGAAGAACCTTTATAATCTCTACGCTCCAAGTACTAAGAATGACACATAAGAACTCAATTCCATTTTCTTTCATAGATATCTGGATTCACATGTAATCATAAAAAAAAAATGTCTAAATGGTCAACTGAAAGAAATTGGATTATTAAAATTTATATGATTAAAACTATTTTGAATATCTGCATCCCATGATTTAGTTTACATGCACAAGTATTTTATAACTAGTTTCAATAATTGTTATCTACGAGGTTTCTAATATCTATAAATCAATATTACTTATACATTCCGTGATCATAATATCAATCTATTCCAATCTTTTCAATTTCTGGACAATAACTAACTCAACAAATTATTTTCTAATTTTTTCCCTGAAAATTTTTCTATACCTTCCATCTTGTAATCCTGTTATTAGGAAATAAGAGTTAGTATGGCACCAAAAAGTCCTCTTTTGATGCTACTGATAACAGTCACATCCTTGTGCTCCATAGTCCATCCAGACTGGAATAGTGCCCTTGCTCTTTGTTTATTGGGATTTCTTTAAAATACTTCACCTATCAATGTTGTGCTGAACATTCCATTTCTACAGCAGTAAATGCAAGATTTGAACCGCTTATTATTAAAGAAATTCATGTTTAAAATGAAAGCAGATGATAAGAAAGTAAACGGAATGGGATTCACAAATATTTTCAAGATAAATAGCCATCATAGACATCACTCCCTGTTCCAAGAAAATAGTGAAGGAAAAAATTGAAGTGAATGCAATATCCATGTTTATATATGTAGGTATAATATGTTAAAAAAGATGAACATGTCTGGCCAAAAAAGAGCATGAGAATGTCTAGAAAATCATGGGATTGCATTGATGCGGCAATTTGTAGAAGACCTTGAAGCAGAATAATAATCTCAAGACTAGAAAGGAAATAGATGAGAAATGGAGAGAATAGCCACCATATTTTCCTCCAAGTTTCCGTAAACTATACACCTAAGAATAAAATGCCAAAAGACTAGCTTAAAAAATCCCTAACTAAATAACAAGGCCACGATGCTTCATCCTACAAAATTAATTAATCTAATCTATAATACAAGGGCCAAGGACCAAGATACTAAGACAACGAAAATTTATTCCCTAGCAAACTGCAATCACAGAATCCCAATCAGCATTCTCCCAGAATTAGTTATGGCATACACAACAAATGCATCATACTGAATTTGAAATTAGAGTGTGCCTTATAGAAACAGCATGTCAAGAAGGTAGAAACCATTTAACACAATATCACAAACTGAAGAGAAAAAAAATAATTGAATAAACACAATGCAGTAAATCATTATAGCCATGAAGGAGATAGTCACAGACGCAATAGACGTAAATGGCATTGAAATCTTGATTATTATAGTCTGACCTCCTCCATATTTTAGAGAAAAGTTCTAGATAACATTAGACAACCTTAATAATCAAGGTCATCTGTATTCTTCCAGAAATATGATGCTGCCAATTTTCACTCTTGCATATTTTAATCTATCGTGAACACAGCAATCATACACAGAAAACAAAAACAGATCTATGCAATTTCCAGACCTGAATTAGTTAAGGTGATAGAACTTCCATAAAAAGCTTCTCTTACCTGAATCTAACAAAGTTCAAGCATAAATGATAAATTCTATGAAAGATAACCAGCATAAAGGATGTTTGGCACAGACATGAATGCTGAATAAATTATGATTTGATAAGGTAACTTAACAATTGCAAGTATAAGTAGGATACTAATTATTTTCAAGCACATTTAAAATCTCAGCATATTTCTTTGCAAAACACCAGAAAAAGGTAAATTTTTATCTTAATTTAATAATTTATCTACCAACACAAAGTAGTCCTCTTATAGAAAGAATCAGATCTAAACATATGTACAAATCAGATTCTAGATGAAAGTATATGATGTAGTGATAGTTGGAGTTGCATTCTGAAAGATTTTTAAAAAATCACCTCACGACCAGCGAGAGTCAATAATACTGTTCCAAACCCTCCAGCAAAAATCCACTTTTGAATAGGAAAACCCACATTCTCAAAGAACAAGGCTACTCCCACCACACAAACTGCAGTAATTAGAGCATTTCTAATAAATTCAAATCCAAGCTGCAAAAGCAAAGCAAATTATGAAGAAACTAAGTAACATTTTCTGGCAACATAAAATTGAAGAAATCTCTATATTCAAATTACTGACATAAAAAATTCATAATCATGAATGAGGTGTACAGTAGAATAATAAAACAAATGACAAAATATACATTGCTTGTGTCCTGGGTGTTCTGGCGCTCCATCACAAATTTATATACCTGCTGAATCAGGCTGCACCAAATTAAATGGAAATATTTGATTATTTAAGAGATTCTAGAAACATTATACCATAGAGTAATTCACTAACTTACCTAGATGTAGGCTATGAAAATGCGAAGATGGTACCAATTTATAACTTACCTAGATATACAACATACAAATGCCACAACAGTTGAGAGTGACCTAACAGTGTCTAAGAGTGGCTGCTTGATAGCTTGGCTTGTTTCATATGAAACCTCAACAGGATCAAATGCCCTGTCCAGAAATCCATTACTCTAATATAAATCACATTTCACTTACTCAAAAAGTACTTCCCCTCCAAACCTAAGCATTAAAATTCAACTAAAGCATCAGAGAAATTGCTGGCATTCTAATCCAAGCCCAATATTACAGCAATGCTTTGTTAGATCTTCAATGCTGTTACCTGCAGAGCAGTATTACACCTGTCCATAGCAGGATTGGCCGCAAATAGGATGTCATGAAGTAATAAGTGCTGCTTTTCTTCCAATTCCGAGAGCTCCGCTACACAAGTTCATGTTATTATAGTCTCATTTCAACTTAAAAGGGTACTAAAGGATATGGAAAGAATTACCAAAAGACAGGGAAAAACGCTCTTTTATTATGTGTGGTATGAACAGGAATGCAACACAGAATATTTAACAATAATTGGCAAATATATCAATGTCAATTAAGGTTTGAGAACATACATGAAATACAACATGACGAACCAGCTGCAGAAATGGGCCAAGACCCCATGTAGCAAATACCATGAGCCCAACTGCAGGAGCACATCGTAGTATAAGAGGGCTCTGCTGCAAAGCATTATGTGCCCTGCAGCACTAAGCAAACTTGTCAAGTAAGCATTATTACTTATTTTTCATATAAAATAATGATAACATACTAAAGAAAAGGTCATCGAGACACATCTCAACAATGTGACAACAATTTGTGAATCTTGGTTAAGGCAGATAACATGAGATAAAAATTATTCTATTCAAAGAAATATCTTGGCCAAAATAAACATCAAAAAGTATAGGCAAGAGCTCCAAAATATGCAATTGTAAAGAGAGCAAGCAAATATAAAATCTCAAATATGCCTTCCATTCACAAGTAAACTATCATAATATGCCTTCCATTCACAAGTAAACTATCATGTAACAAATATGCCTCTTCAGCTCTAACCACATTCCTACTCATGTATGCAAGTCAAGCAATTATGTTTCCATACAATCTAAGACTTGAACTAACTGTTGGGAATTAGTGTTCACATAGGTGTTAATTAGTGTTATAATATTAAGTTGTTGAGAAACAACTTAATATTATTAATAGTCACATAATAAGTTAATAGGTTTGTTGAGTGTTGGGAATATTAATTCATTCCAGTAGGTTATTTATTATTTGGTTATAAGTGAGTTGTTAAAACAACTCGTAACATGTTGTTATAGGAGTTTCCTATATTGTAGGAGATTGAACTCCTATTTATATGTTATATATTTGAGTGAAGAATGAGGAAGCACCACATGATTTGTTTAAATTTTCAGCTTCATTCTCTGTCCATAATTCAAGATGGTATCAGAGCTGATAAGCATAGGGATAGGCAGAAATCTCTATAGTGAGCTAGAATATTTGTGCACCTAAAGTAAGAATCATAGCAATCCGAGAGATAGTGGCAATCCATTCCATTCTTGGTCATTGAGACTATTGCGTTGTGTTGTTTTCCTGCAGACACTGCAGCAGATGAGCTAGCAGGACTTAAAATGCGCATGGGAATAACATATGGCCCTCACCAATCTTCAAAATCATGGCATGCAAATCTACTATAGCTATATCAAAATCATGATTGGTCTCTCTCATTGATGTTTATTTGAAGATCGCTGTTTTTGACATGCATCATATCGATTGGTGGCGAATTCACAGTTTTCTCTGTCTCGAGCATCAGCCAGACTCAAACCATGGACGATGAAGTGATCAGAATTGTGGAATGGTGTTCGTTCCAGAAGACAACAGAGGCTGTGGTATTGTCTCTGATGGTGCTCAGCCAGATATCTACAACGAAGAGGTTGAAGAAGCTTTGAAGGACACAACACAAACTTGTTTAGATCGGCTTGTGCCATGAGTTGTCTCCATGAGACGTAGTATGTGGCTTTCCCTTGAGTTCGAAAAGAGTCTATAGAGTGTTCAAAATTTAAATAGTGGTAGAGTCATTTAAATTAGTGATTTTATGTTTTACTATTTAAGTCGTCAAAAGAAAAAAAGTTACGACATTTTAGAATTGGGTCTTGTTTAAGAATTGTTAATTGTTATGTCATCGAAAGTCATAAGGTCCTTAGGACCTTACAAGTCATTAGTAACGTCTTAGATTTACTTTCTAATGATAATTTTTTCAATTGAAGTCAAATTGTTATTGCTTCTTGTCAAATATAAGGTGCATTATTGGTGGAACCCGACACCTTTAATATTATTTAGATTAGGGGAAATTAAATTGTATTTCTTTAAATGGAGAAAAATAGTGTACTGATAGAAAATTTTGAAGGATCAAAGTTCCACACCTGGCAGATCAAGTTATAGTTGATCCTTATTGAAAAGGATTTGTGGGATGTGGTAAGTGGAGTAACAAAAAAACCAACTGATGCTGATGAACTTGCAAAGTGGACTGCTAAGGATCGAAGGGCAATAGCTCTAATTGATCTTGGACTGTCAGATGCATACCTCCATCATATCAACTTAAAAAACACCTCAAAGGAAGTGTGGGATGGTTTGAATGTTTTGTTTGGATCACAAACAACGAGTGCAAAGACGAACTTAAAGCAGAAATTGTTCGGGCTAAAAATGGTGGAAGGGGATAATATTCTTCAACATATCAGTAAGTTTCGTTCTCTATTGAATCAACTAGCCAGGATAAATGCTACTGTGGATGATGATGATGCTAAAGCTATTTTGTTAAATAGCATGACTCCTAATTATAGTAATATTGTATTCACATTGAACAAAGTAAATGCTAGCCTAGAAGATACAATATCTACTCTAATTGATGAAGGAGTTAAGAAAATGGATCTAGTTTTAGAGGAAACTGCAATGTTTGGTACAAATAAGCCTAACCGCTCCTTCAAATCTAATTCTTCTACGTCAAAGGGAAACAGTTTGTCAAAGAATAGAATTTTGTGCTACTATTGTAAGAAGATGGGACACGTTATGAATTGCATTCAGTATGCCAAGGATCTCATTGATGGCAAGCTAAATACAGATAAGGCATTGGCTGCAAATGATGATGAAGAGTGCCTTCATGGGGTAGCTATTGAAGACCCTCCACACGAAGACAGTGAGGAGGAATATGTTCTCTAAATGAAACTCACTAGAGGTTGGAGGCATCGGAGGCTGGAGGACATTCAGTGACCTCTCGTCAATCACTAGCGACGGGGTCATGAAACTGCATTAGTGAAAAAACTATTTGTACCAAAAAGACTAAAGCCAAGATCGGTTTCCAGGTGGTAGCAGCAACCGTCTCATATCATTTGTGATCAAAGTGGCAATGATCTATAATGGTGGTTGCATACGCGACAATGAGGGCTTGGTGTTCAAGCTTTAATATTGTGGTTGGATGTGTATGTCCCCAATCACATTTCTTGGTTGTATGTGAATGGATGTGTTTGTCCCCAATCACAAGGTAGTGAAGTGATTTGAAGTGTTTGTCCCCAGTCACACAAGTTGGTAATTATGATTGGATGTGCGTGTCCCCAATCGTAATTGTTGTGAGCAGATGTGTTTGTCCCTGTTCATGACTTTGATGTTGGATAGATGTGTTTGTTCCTATCCAAACTTGATGTAAGGCCTTGGATAGATGTGTTAGTCCCTATCCTTGGTTCCATGCGTAGATGTGTTTGTCCCCATCCTTGGATGGAAGTACTAAGCGTAGTGAGGCTAGTTCCACTATTGCTTGACATGAGTAGATGTGTATGTCCCTACTCTTATCTTATATTGTTTGGTGAGCTATTGTGTGTGGTCATCAAGTATTGTGATGTCCTTTCACTCCATGTTCACACTAAGGGGGGTTGTTGGGAATTAGTGTTCACATAGGTGTTAATTAGTGTTATAATATTAAGTTGTTGAGAAACAACTTAATATTATTAATAATCACATAATAAGTTAATAGGTTTGTTGAGTGTTGGGAATATTAATTCATTCCCGTAGGTTATTTGTTATTTGGTTATAAGTGAGTTGTTAAAACAACTCGTAACATGTTGTTATAGGAGTTTCCTATATTGTAGGAGATTGAACTCCTATATATATGTTATATATTTGAGTGAAGAATGAGGAAGCACCACATGATTTGTTTAAATTTTCAGCTTCTTTCTCTGTCCATAATTCAAGACTAACAATATCAATAAAATTATAGTACAGACACCCTTTGAAGAAAAACATGTCATCAAATAATACAGCAATTATGTTTCCATACAACCTAAGTCTTGAAGCAATGATATCAATAAAAAATTGTACGGGCACCCTTCTAAGAACAATATGCCATCAAATAATACTACATATGAACAGTGTCCTCCAAACACAATTATCTTTCCTATACCATCTTTAGCTTGCAAATATTGCTACATAAACAAAACCCCAAATAGTTCCAAAAGAAAATATTGTGAGAGAGACCATATCATATTGTTGTGCTTCACAATATTACCAGTAGTGTTTTTCAGGGACAAGATTTACACCAGTACTGCAGTTATGCTACCAAAAGCATCAAGAAGCTTAATAAATTAAGCCTAAGGTAAAGAGAAATGTGTAATAAAAAAATCCCAAAAGCAAACTAGAAATTCAGTTATAGCTCTAACATTGGATTTTGTTTCCAGATTGACAAAGGAAAAATAATAATTATACAAAATAAGGAAATGAGGAAGAAATGGCAACATCTAATTGGTATACCTGGTCAACACTACAGAAAGAGTTTTTATGGAAAGTAGTACTGCTTCATTTGGTTGTCCTGATTGACAAGTAACAACATTGTGAACATTGGGAACTGCACGCAGTGGCATGATTATTTTGTGTGACATCTTGAGGCTCCAAGCATGCTGTCTCTGCAAGGTAACCCATGGTTAATATGTTCAACACATATACTTGGTGAAAATATAGTTTCTAAAAAGCACAATCATGAAATACTTGTTGTGATCCCAGTTTCAACAGATTAAACAATAAAGCCCATACAAAAAAAATAAACAATATTAGGAGACTTCACATTGTTCTCTGAGGGAAAATAAGCTGACACTTGCAAAAATTCAAGGATAAAAAGCATCAAAAAGATTAAATTAACACATCATTGTGACAAACTTTAAATCTAATTAGTGGAGTTGGAATTGGCAAAAGTAGCTGCAAATCAGAAAAAAAAAATGATGCTACTTAATCCATGACATGTTACAAATGCACAAATAATTTGCAATGGAGATAAAAATGAAGAAATTGATTGGAAAGACAATTAAAATACCAGAGTGGATGCTGCCAGCCCATGACTCAACAAGCACATACAATTTTCAAACCTCCTGCAATTATGTAGAACTTTATGGCCCTGCAACAATTAGGAAAAATCAACTTTACATAGAACACATATAGATGAACTTAGCAATCACATTACATATTTTGCTAAGTGATGTCTGGCAAAAGTAGTAAAGCAAATTCCAGTGCTTAAATATTGCTTATATTTTTCACATCTTATGCCAGCACGAAACATGACAATCAAATTACATTGCAGTAACGTCTTTATCCCTTGCATTCCATTGATTTACTAACCACTGACAATATTTGTCTGACTGTTTCTGCTCCAACCCTAGTCAAATACTCTGATGGAAAAACGCAACAAGCACAAGACTGACCAAGGTAGGAAAACCTAGGAGATATTAGAGATGAAAGATCCACTTTGTTAACAATCAAGGAAGACATTAACCTCCCAATGACTATTCTTCATCCCAAACATAATGCCAATTTATTTGCCATCTAGTCCTTAAGCACAGTTACCAAGGTATGTGGGTACAGAATTGAGGATGTTGCCAAATACACCTTTTTTCAAAAGGATACAACAGTATGGACATTTGCCTAAATACTTTGTAACTTCAAAATTTATGAAAATTACAAGATCCATAAATGGTAGCATTTTTTTAATGTTTTGTTCTGCTACACAAATTCCTTTTCTTTTTTGGAGCACAAAACATCTTTGGGAGATTTCAGGAGACATTTTGGCATGTCTCATGCCATCCCTGCCCCTATCTCCTGTATCTGAGATGCACTCATGGTAGGGGTATGTTATGTTTCCCTGTTTCTATCCCCTAAAGCGAACAGAAGAATCTATTGTGTCCCCAATATTGTACCCTGTTGACTGAATTAGTTAACAAATAAAGCATATATCTCTGAGCCTGTGATGTTCAAGATGTTGCTGCTATTATTATTTCATAGTGAAATTATTATTACAGTTTGTTATATGATGATAATATACAACATGATTACCTCCAAGTCTGTAGGAACTGTCAAGGGTACTGCTAAGAAAGGATATCATAGAAGAGAAGGTTTCAACTTCAAGCAGCAACAAGGCAGAGAAATTGCACACCCCGCAATGTTCTTGTTTGCATCTTGCATATTGTGATTATGTGTTGGGGGGTGCTAAGATTGCCTGATGTACATGCATGTTGCAATTCTTGATATGCATAAATGGCAAGACACATTTTATGGGCACATGTAAATGTTAAGGTACATCTAACTTTGTTGTAAAATTTGATAGGTTATAGGAATCCTAAGGTCATAGGTAGGAAGAGAATCAAAACCACATACATTTGACTTGGCATTTATGTCTTAAGTTTAAAATATTGTGATAATAAGCATGGAAGAGTTTGACATGCCAAGAGGAAATAAAGTGAAATTATAGTTGCATGGAAACTACGTAGTTAGTGGGTTTATGGGCAGAGAAGTATTAAAATTGAAACACATGTATTTTTTAATTTAGTAATATCAAATATGTTAGCTGTCATAGAAAGCATATGCCAAGGAATGATTAGTGTTTCAAAACATGTTTGACCATGGGTATTAAGGAAATGATGAACTAGACCATTGCATGCAACCGTGGATAAGCAAATGAATGGCAAAGAATAAGTGGTAATTTGAGGTTCAACATGCACAAGCATTGTGATTAGCCTACTCATTTGTTCTTGAGTGCATGAAGGTCCAGTCATGCAGGAACCAAAAACCAATGGTTTGTCTTAAATGCATAAAAGAACTAAAGATTTGGAAAGAAAGTATGTTGTTGGACTACCACATCATTTTCAGGTTTTAATTGTTAGGACTGACTTTGGATTGAAGAGACAATAACATCTTTCAAATTTAGGGTTTAGTTTCTTAATGGATTTGAAAAAGCTTTAAAGGACTTTGTATGCAATCTCATTTACCTCACTAACAATTGTGCTCACATGGTTTTGAATCTCTAACTCTCAGCATAAAGAGGGGAAACTGCAAGTGTTTGTTTGACTGCATCTTGTTGCACTACAACTAGATTGAACCGTAAAAAACTTCCTTGGCAATAGTAACATAACAAAAATAAATTGCACCTCTTATAGACTTTTTTAAAAATAAAACAACAAAATATATAAAAGGAGATTAGAAAAATTACAATTGCTCACCCCTTGGTCTGGATTGGACACAAGCATTGGCATTTCTACTCTAAAAGAATGTTTATATTGATATTCACAATACCATCAAAAGAACTAAAAGAGAGCAGAGACTAGACAGTACTTGACTACAACTTAGAGAAAATGACCATGATAAACTTCTCTAGATACCTAACTGCTGATTTCATATTGGTAATTGTTCAATCAACAGAAATTGCATGTGTTTGTTTTGCATGACATACAACAGTAGAGAGAGTAGAGAGTACATGTGTGATTAAATGCAGCTGTAGTATGAGTCCGTACAGATGTTGAATGATTGCATAAAGCCTTAGCAAGTGTCTGTACAGTTGTTAAATGACTACATACAACTGTAAACCTTTTTATCAATGGGCAATCGTGTGATTGCATACAGTTATTGGAGAGCATAAGGTTGTAGAATGAGCAGGTATGTGATTAAATGCAGTTGTAAAGTGAAAGCACACATTTATAGACTGAGGGTGTTTACTTGCTCTACATACAATTACTAAAACACAGCAAACTGAATTATACATACTATTGATTTGCATGAGAATAACATAATAATTCAGATGATATAATAGTTGTTCTTATTTCATTCAATTTTTTGATGCTCTTATACAAAAATGGGAAAGGGAATGATTTTCAGACAACACGGTCCCTTTTCCTGACTAGAGAACAAGTATATAAACTTGCCAATGGTTGCCACGGAATTCCATCCGTCGGAAACTAGCCAAAACTACTCCAATTGACCAATGAGTCATAACTTCACTCGCCATCTAACTGAAGATACAATATAACTAAAATAAGTTTTAACTATCTGCATCATCACCCTCAAAATAAAAGTTGTCTTCCAGAAGACTGAAAGTAGACAAAACCACCATTACTGAGGGACAGGATAAGAAGACATCCCTGGTTGTGTAGACACTAAAAAGGAAAGAGTTGAGCATTGAGAAGTATGGTGCACAATTTGTAGACCTCCTCCATTCTTTGCTAAAAATGGTGAGCTACCAAGAGTTCCCTTTCTCAAGAAGTTTTAACCATTTAGACAGCTTCCATGAGTTGAGTTTTTGCCTTCCCCTTAGTAAGTCTCAATTCAGTGATTTCCCTATCTTTATCAGCAATTTGTTTGTCCTTATCCAAAATTTCTTTTTCTTTCCGAGCAAGTTCCTTTTCCTTGTCTGCCACCTTAGTCTTTTCCAAGTATGTGAGCTAAGTCCATTGCACAAGTTGTACATGGGACCACAGACTTTGATCATCTAGTTTTTTCTTAGTTTTTGGGAAATACACATGCACTCATCAAATTGTGCTTCAATATTGCAAAGTATGTTTCTATTTCACTTTGTAGCAAGAGATAGAAACAACAAAATTTAGACTCGATAGAATATAATGCCTCTAAAAATTTGCCAGTTAATCCACCAAAGGAAGGGGGTTTGTATAGGAGTCCACTGTTGCTATATTTTGGGTACCCCTATTGTAGACCACCCATGAGAGAGAGATTTTAGTGAATTCTTCATGGCACTCTCCCTCAACAAAGTTTTCAATCCTTTGAGCCTCCTATAAAACCAAGGGAGAGTAAATGCCATCCAACTTTCTTGTAATATCAACAACCTCAATCATGATGTTTCCACCGGCTCCACGTCCTGTATGCATTGTTGGATGGTTCCAAGTGGATCACTAAAGTTTGGTTTGGATAGCTAAATGATGGTCATGTGTGTATTGTTGGATGGTTCCAAGTGGATCGCTAGAGTTAGGTTTGGATAGCTAAATGATGATTTCCTAATCGCTACTATGGACTGGGCTATAAGACTCTTGCAAATGGGACCACTCATGCAAGTGTGACAAACTATTGAGGACTTTCTTCATGCATTGGCTAAAGACTTCCCTTTGGCTGCTAAATATTAGGGGGTGACTAAGATTTTTGTTCTAGTTGTTGTCCCATTTCTTGTGTAGGTCTCAAGGGAGGATATTCCATGACCTCGATGGGAGCCCCCAGTAAACTCAACCACTCATCTATATGTTATGATGCCTCCTTTGATAAATTGACCGGTGTGGTGACTAAAAGTAGTTCTGCAAGTGCAGTACCAAAGGGAGATGTAATCAATTCTATAATTTCAACCTCCTCATCTTCTTCACTATCACCTTCCTCTAAGGGTTCATCTCCAAAAAATGATTATTCTTGTGTGTTTTTCCTCTTTCATGTCGTGGTCTTGGTTTCCTCTCCTTTTTCTTGTTGTACTTAGTAAACCCAAAGATTTCCATCTAAAGATAGATGGCCAAAAATGATCACACTCTATATCTAGTTGAAACTTTCAAGCTGCAACTAATGGTACCCATCTAAAAATTGCATCCAAAAACAACACAATTGTATGCTACATCATGTAAAAGGCTGTGTGCTTCAATGATAATAATTCCTGTATTCTTATTGATAATATTTCTGCCCAGTTATAAATTTCTACCCTGTTGAACTCATCCATGTATTCAATCATCCAAACAATGATGTTCAAAGCCCATCTAGCCCCCATTAACCTACTCTTAATAAGATCTAGGATGCACTTCAATTCATCATTTGTTAGATAATCTTTTTGCAGGCCTCTACTTCCCTTACTCCAAATGTTTGTTCATGTTTTGTGAGGTTGTCCCTATAGAGTATTTGGATGGCTGCTTCTTTATGGCTTTGACTAACATTCATTGTAGGTTTTGATATTGAAATTCCTGAGCATGGGATCTCAAATACTTGGCGAAAATTCTTAGGGGTATATGTAATGGCCACTACAAGTCCATATTATTCACAATAGACTTTTACTCTTTTCTATTACAGTTAGCTACCCTGCTTATTCGATACAATTCAAATTTTCAAAAATTAAAATGATGAACTTGTATTACTTTGTCTACCTAAGCAAACATTAGTGCATCTTTGAGTGGGTAATCTTTAGGACTATATTGCCCACCATAACTAGCATTTTCTGGCTCTCAAACTCTCCCAAGTGAGAGATTCTATGGTGCCCGTTCCCTTCAACTATGGTTCTCTCTATTTCCCCTTTCCTTTCATTCTTTCTATTGTTTCCTTCCCTAGTATGTCAGTATTCTCATTTTCAATGGCCTTATCTATAGCTATTTTTAGAATTTCCAATCTATGCACAAAAGAGCTACCTGTTACTTCACTGTCTACAACTATATCTTTCTCTATTCCAACCATGATCTCCACTTGTAATTAATGAACTTCTTGAACTACAGAGTCTCGGGATAATTGTTTTACTAACTCCTTCTGACTAGAATTAATTTTAAATTCTCAAGACTTGAATAAGCAATAATTCCAACCGATTTTTTATTCTTCCACCCAATGTTGTACTAGTGATGTTGAATGTAAGGAATGTATGCTTGAAATTCTAGCAGAACAAAGTGTATGAACCCAAAGGCAAACCCACATTCCAATAGGTTGTTTGGCAACTAGCAATAGAGGTTGTGTTATGAACCCAAAATTATCAACTCCAAATAACTTAGTGTACAACAGGAATAGAGAGAACGGGTCATATGATGCTAGAGTTTAATTGTAGAAAACAACTTTCAAAAAAACCTAAATCATATGACAACAATAATTATAGGAGATTGTACAACAAAGGCATAAACTAGTTGTACGTGAGAACTAGCATAGGTCATACAACAAAGAATGGTGAGAATTGTACAGAAAATTACAAGATGATGTTTCTAAAAAGAAACAATCATTAACTGAAGCAAACTAAAGCAATTAATACTTTGATACCCTCCCTTAATGGTCATCCTACAAACATAAACCAAGTTTATCCATGATCTTTTGGAAACATATCATCGGTGACTAATAGTAGGAGAAGCATAACCACCTCGCGATTACTGGTCCTTTCACACAAAACAATCAAATCTAGGCACCGGCACTCAAAAACTATGAGCTTCCTCTGTTTTCAGGCATTATAACTTCTCCCATTAAACCTCTACGTACTTTACAACATGAAGTTGGTCAAAGCAGCCATCCCTCCCATTTTCCAAAAGCTCGAAAAACGAGGTAAAGTCTGTGATTAGCTGGTACGAAACCCTAGGCAATCAGCTGGCACAACTCCCATGATTTTTTCAAAAAATTGTCTAAAATGAGGCTCAAAAACAACAAGATTTTTTTAGAAAAAACCTTCAAAAACCTCTCTGAAAAAAATCTTCAAAAAACTCTGAAAAAAGCAAAATCTTTTCAAAAAACTTCAAAAACTTCTGAAAAAGCAAGATTTTTTTTAGAAAATACCTTCAAAAAACTCTGAAAAGCATGATTTTTTCAGAAAAAATCTTCAAAAAAATTTTGACAATCAGCAAAATTTTTATGGAAAATTTTTCACAAACTCTTCAAATCTTCAAAAAACTTTCGACAATCAGCAAAATTTTTTTAGAAAATTTTTCAAAAACCCTTCAAATCTTCAAAAATATTCTGCAAGATTGCCCAAATCATATCACAAACTCAACCCACGAAAATGTGCACGAACAAATCCGTGAAAATCTTCTTCAAAATTCCACGATTTCATGCAAAAGAAACCCTCTAATCTGCTTAAAGAAAATCGTCGAATTTCTTCAAAAAATCTGCTGCAACAAACCCTTCAAAAATTGGCTTAAAAAAAAAAAAACCCTTTGATTTCTGAAAAATTGGTTCACAAAAACTCTTCACAAAATTCCTTGATTTTTATCTCTTGGCATAACAACTAACACCTCTGGAGTGCAAGTTGATACGGACAACTATGCACACTACATGATGAGTGCTCTTCAAATTAGGAGGGGAAGCTCCCTCATTGTGCGGACAAAAAGTTTGAAAAGTAAACTAATCTATTTCCTGTCTTTTTGTCTCAACTGAAAGAGGCTCAAGGTTTGCAATAAACTTTGAACATTGCAGCCAAGTATTTTCTAGTTTTGCAGGACTTAACTACAACCCAAAACTAAGTAACTTAAACTATCCAATCCCCTCAAGAAATCAGACCATGAGGAAACGGAGTGAGAATGAGCTTACACGATAAACCAAGTACAGATTCACAACATGAAGGCAAGGTGGGCACAACTATTTGCTTGTCTGAATAAGTTTATTATCACACACATCATACGATAAGCTTTAAGTACAGATTCTCAACTTGAAGGCAAGGTGGCACAACTATTTGTTCAATCTGAATAGGATTATTAGAAATGCAACACAAAGGATAGCCAACTAGGACAAAAAATTGCAAAGACGAAACACACATAAAATTTACGATCGAACTAGCCACTATATCTAACTAAGATAAGCATTCACCATAATAATTGCATGAAACCCGAGTGGCATAACAATTCATCATCATAATAAATACTCGTGAACAGATATAGAATAAGCAATATTACAAGCAATGTGGGCATAGCATATATTACTCTCTTGTGCAAAAGTTCTGTACAGATGAGCAAAAACTCTTATTTATAGACATCAAAAGGTGTAGGGAACCCTAAAATCACCTTGAGTCAACTACAGTCTTGCAATGCATGCAAGATTATTGCTAAACCCTAATAAAGCAAACTAGACAATTAACTAGAAAGCTACTATCAGTTAATTGATACAATTAATCTAAAAATGGACAATGTGCAAGCATGCACATCCTTATTGAAAGCAAGTTAACTGGAATACTACCATCAGTTAACGAAAACCCTAAATGTAACTCCAAGTGAACATAGATAATCCCAGAATAGACATGCATGAGATGTGACAGCGAGTTAACTTGAAAAGGTAACGCCAAGTTTAACTCCTGTGTTTAATGTCTATCCTAAGAGGTGGGAACTGAAGTCTACTGGTCGTGATCTCGAGCAACCAACCCCTCCACGAGGTTGTTGACTGTGTCACTGTCTGGAGCACTGATACTCTACCGAAGTATATTGTGTCTGTGCAGCACATCCTCACCAGCTGTGATCTGACACTGAAGTTCACCTCGGCTCCTGGTTGCTTCATTGAACAACGCTGACATGACTGTAAGCTGATCCATCTTACAGCCAACGGTCTCCCCACTGAAAATACTATGAATGAGTGCCTGAAGCTCTGACTGTACGTCGACAAGCACATACGCACCACCCTCAATCTGATACCGGCACAATATGCGGGACACGAGACCGGAGTGCACTAGTGACATGCTCTCTACTCTCAGCCAACTTTGATGCCATAGTTTCTTCTATCCTCGCCTTGAAAACCAACTATGTCTTCCAAGAGTAGATAGCCTCTTTATCTTATGCATCTATGACTGATTCATATGCCACACTCAGGTGAGCAATCATGATCTCATCTCGTGGTCTGTTAATCGCCATGTCTCTCTCCTCATCTTGGAGACGTAGACGGATCTCGCGTGCATTGTACCGCAACTGATATAGCTTTGCAAGCACAGAGCGGCCTCTAGTAACGAACTCCTTCCAAACCTCCAAACGCTTGTCGTATACAACCAGGTGATCAAGCTGACCCTGATCTGCTAATGGCTCTAGCATCAGTGAGAGTGTGGCGGTAACATCTGACCTATGTACAAGGCTAGAAATGTACTGAGGAAGTTGTTTGATTTCAACCTTGAGGGGTGCCTTGTCTTCTCCGTCCTTCAATATTCTATCCCTTGCACTGTCTGTAGCAACCTGTAGGAGATCAACCTATGTCTGGCGGGTGCTTCGACCAAGGTTGACTGTGATCACCTCGAAGTCCTAAACTTCAACCTCGTCCAAACTCTTCCCCTCTGGATCTCCATACTAGCATTCCTCTCCACGTGGACCTGTTTCTTGATCCTCTTGTCTAGCGCATACTGATAAGCATGATCAAAATCAAAATGATCAAGGACGTAGGATGGCTGCCTTCTCTTCCTTCCCAGTTGAGCTTCAATTCAAGACTGGTCTCAACTAATGCCACTGGAAGGATCTGTACTAGCTATGAGAGGCTCTGACGAGAGTGAATATGTAGAGGAACTGCTGCAAGATGGCAAGTCTAAGTCCAATTCAATGCGAATCAGGACTGGAGACTATTCTGGTGTCGGTGAGGGAACGCGAGGCTGAACCTCAAGCTCTAGCAAACTCTGAGCTGGCACTTTGATAGGCTCCGTATGTGTATCAATGGCAAGAATCTTACCTTTTGAGTTGTTAGGCACTTGACTCTTCTTTGGAGGATTACTCCTCTTCTTCTGTTTGGGTTTTGACAAGGAAGGTAACGAAGGATCCACCGATGGCGGCTCTGCTCTAGGCACATTTACCCTCCCGGTCTTTTTGCTATCGAGGTAAAGTATACTATTTTGGATAACTCTACTTGACCTCTCCTTTACTGATGAATACTCCTTGGCGTACCAATCAACTACTGACAGTGGTTATGTATCAACCTGCTCTCTGAAAAACTGAGTAAGTACCTCTCCCTCATCATCTGATAATCCTCCCACATCTTCTGCCAAGAAGACAGAAATCTGCGAGAGAGAAGTGGCCACAGCTGCGTCTGCGCACCTCAGAGTCGTCCTCACAATTTTCCCAATAGTCCTCCATTGTAGGCTTATGGTATGAACGACTGCCAAGACGCTCTAAATAACGAACCCAAGGATCATAGGTGCGAGTATCAACAAGATACTTGAGTTTGCAATTCTCCAACTCCTATCCTGCAACTTTGGCATCAACTGTCATTTTGCACCAATATATTCCGAACTGTATGGGAAAGTTGGCAGACTGTTTATGCTTGTGGCGCAAAAGACAATGAACATCATGTAACTGCCTCAGGAACTCCATGAAAATTGTCCTATCTGAAGGATAGCGTGGAAGCATGGTTGGATTTCCTGCAAATCCATATCCGCAGATGTAAGTGTATGTAGGGAACTGAATGAACCAGTCCGCCCAATCAACCATCGCTGCTCTAGCAACCGCCGAGATACGGATATGCAACTCCCGGTCTAAGTTTCTCACTGTGTATGTCAAGAAAACCTCGTGAACACGCTTGAAGTGACGTTCAGCCTTGGTGAACTCAACCTAATCGTAGTAGTGATAGACTATTTGAACACTGAGTATGCCTACCATGTTCAACCCTCTAAATTGACCTTGATAAGCGATCAAGTATACGAGGTAGGAACACATACGAACCTTGTGGGCAACTAGAAAACCGGTGATTTGCTCGTGGAGAATATCGTTGATGAAGGATAACCAATCATAATGCTCTTGCTCAGAGATGATCCAACCAATGATGTAATGCATCCAAGGCTGAAATATGTTGGCATCTGCATGACCTAAGACACGATTCAAGAGTGTAATTAGAATCGCATACTCATCCTTATATTCACTGCGACCCACATTGTTTGACAATTTGTTCTTTTGCTTCAACCATCGCTCCGCCATCTTACTTTGAAACTTGTCCATATCAACATTAAATGCTCGCTCACATTGCTCCATAGAAATGACCAAATTGCTCGGGTGTTGAGGGATACCAAAACATCTTTCAACGTCCAAGGGCTTGAGACTGCATATAACTCGTCCATCTACTGGCAATATCTCACGAGTAGCAGAGTCATAATGCTTAACACAAGAAATTACAAACTCCGCGTAGTGAACTGAGATAGGTATGGAAGCGGCCTCAAGTAACCCAGATTGCTAAATGTTCTGAAGTATCGAATCTCTAATCTTGAGTGGATCTAAGACTGCTTCTGGAAACACCTTGTGTAGATTCGTATCAACTGTCATGATGAAATCATGAGTCAAGATTGACTTGGTCTTGAATTCAAGCTGAGTGTATTACATTTTGAAAAACTCGCCTGTTGATTGTGAACACGGCCATCTTCTGACAACTTTTCTAGAAAGCTAAAAATAGCCTATCGAAGGGCAATTTTCACGGAAAAATCTGAGATATGGGTTTTGTCCAGTACGACAACCTAGAATATCAGAAATGCGAAAAATTGACTTCTACTCGACCATGCAAGGAATTTTCAGTTGAGAAAATTAAAGCCTCGAGAACTAATGCTCTGGAGTAAGTTTTCCTAAAAAATTCTAGCACATGGGTTTTCTCGAGGAAGCTATTCTGAATAAACCCAGAAGATTTGTTTTGCCAAAATTTACCTGTTCTTCAAGCCTGTGAGAGAATTTAAGACAAGAAATAGAGGAATTTGAGAAGAAGAAAAGATGTTTTTTGATGTTCTCTTCTATCAAAATCACCTCTGGTCTTGAATTTGCTGATAATTCTAAACTTGCACCTGCAAAAAGGAATATTTTGATGTCTTCAAACTCGATTGCTGATGAAATCGCCCAACTCTGAAGGAAATTCGCCTCTACCTTGAAGAATTCCGAATTTTTGAAGCTGGATGAATGATTTAATGGTGGCACCATGATTAAATAGAGCAAAATCGCACCATAAAGGATGGCTGCAAGATTTCAAAACCCTAACTAAAAAAGAATGTTTTTGATTGGACCCCCTCCAGTGAACTGATACTAACTCGAACTTTGGAGATTAAATAATAATAAAATATTCAATTTACCTTTTACATGCGAATTTAATATTTAATATTAAAAAAACCGCCATTAATGAATTAATAAAGAAAATCACCACTTTTGGTGCTGGCATACAAAAGTTGAATTTTAATATTATTTTGGTAAATTAGGAAGAATCTCAGCATACTGATTCCGAAAAGTCAAAAATTAATTCTCTTGGCATCCGTTTGCACAAGTTATGAGATTTTTCGCTAACTTCCTACTTTATAGCTGACTGCAAAGTTACTGTTGACCATGTTTAGCACTAATTTCTGAATGACTAAGTGAGGCTGTTACTGAATTGAGATAACCAACGTGAAGCCTGCAAAGCAAGGATGAAATGTCTGTTGGGAGCTGCAACTACTAAAATCAACGTTTGACACCTCAAAAAATTAGGCGCCTTTGATTAAATTGTTGTTACGTCTCCAGACAGTTATTTCTCCATTCTACCATCTGACGCTTTAAACTATCGCTAATTATGAACCCTGCTAACTGGATGGCAGGCTCACTGCGTGATTGGAAGTATTCCGCATCCAATGACTGTATATAAGGCACCAGAAAGCTGCATTAAGGACCTCAAAAGCAAGGGTGCCCCTAGCCTATGAAGGCTCAAACACCATTTTGTCAAAAGTGTAACTTTCATCTGAATACCCTACTTCGACCCCCGATACTGGGCGCTGGAGTATTCCAATTCGCGCACCATCTGTCTCATCACGTAGCTAGATCGACCTACGAGAGATGTCTCTAGAGGTGACGAAGCAAGAAAACTGCTTCTAAGACCTCAAAGAGAAGGGCGCCTTTTCCAAGATGAAATGTACGCTCCAGACTTGGCCATTTTCCGGACACATTCACTTTTCAATATTCTTCAAAGACCTTGCACATACGAGCATTTGCCAAATCCCGGAGGCTAACGGCTGGGCTCGTCAGATAGCTGGAGTAATTCCGCACAAGTCTCGTGAAGACTGCGAATGCAAAAAACCCCATCTGACAGGCCTAAAGGCTGGGCGCCCCTGTCCTACAGAGGTACAGGTGTATAATACTATATTTCTCCACCCTCTGATTTACATGTCTGGTAGAATCTCTGCCACAATCACTCAGAATGTCGGATTGATTGGCTAACTAGTGCGTTGCGAAACTAGACTAGATTAGAAAAGACCTCAGGAAGACGTCATCTGCAAATACCATCATCTGAGGAGCCAAATTCAAGGGCACCCCTAGGCTACAGGGGTGCAGAAAGTTGTGAATTGACAATCCTCTGTGACATGCAACCTCTTGTACCTTTAGCCTCTGACCTCAATTGTTGGAGTTCTGCAACTCGGATGACTTCGCCTGATAGCTCTCAGAAAGTTGGGCCAATTCTAAAGAGATTGAATGCATTTACAAGCAAAAGCAACAAGATCTGGGCCTTCAAAGCGAAGGGTGCCCCTAGGCTACAGGGGCGCAGATTTGCTTTCTGCTAAAAATCTTCATCTATTTGATCTCTGTAATTACTGTTCTGGGCACTGAATTGACCATGCAGGGGTAAAATCCCGTCGTGAGACACTTCTCCATCATGATATATTTCGCTCTGAGTCCCAGGTTCAGGTTCTGAGCTCTAGGTACTGACCAATTGCTGCTGACGACTGACATGACACTGACCAAAATCCATATTTGACTTGCCCAAAAACTGTATTTTGACATCATTTTAGCAAGGTTTAAACTCTTTTAAGCAAAATGCCTTAATGAAGCAAAAACTTTGGGTTGGGTACAACATTATCTTTAAAAGATTGGCTAAAAATCTTCACGAGTTTTTTTTTTTAAATCCATCAAAAAACCTTCCAAAATAATTTTTCAATTTTTCAGGTTAACCATTAATATTTGATTTTTTTTTTAAACCTGAGCAAAAACATCTAAGAAATTTTTAAAAATCCTTAGGAAAACAACGAATTTTTATTACTAAAAAATCCACCAAAAAAATTTGAGCCTAAGCTTTGATACCATGAAATGATAATTAATGTTCGATATTCATTATTTTGTGTTTGCAAAAGGAGAGGAATACTCCTTATACAGAAAATTACAAGACGATGTTTCTAAAAAGAAACAATCGTTAACTAAAGCAAACTAAAACAGATAACTGAAAGATGCTAAAACAAACTAAAGCATAAACAGAAATTACTAAAAGCTAACTAAGTTAACTAAAAGTAAACTAGCTGCAAAGTTTCTAGATTTGATTGTGTGAGTTCATTTTGCATCAACATTTTGGATCACACTCCATGATCCATCTTCATTTATTGACTTCTCTCTGTCTTTTATCTCTTTAATTCTAGAATTTTAATTTCTTTGATTTTCATTATCTTGTTTCTTAGTTTGGTTTTTTCTTTAATTTTCATTTTATCTTATTTCTTTTCGTTTTGTATTTTTAATTTTATAATTTTTTATACTTTCTTTATTCTTTTCTTGCTTAGCTTTATTTGTACTTATTCTTTTTTTCAATTTTTATTTTTTCCTGTCCTCTTCTCCTTTTATTTTTGCTTATAGGCTTATTTTCTTTACTCATGCATTATTTTTATTTTATTTCATTTTTCTTTATATTTTGTATTTTTGTTTATATTTTGTTCTTTTGTTTATATTTTTGTATTTTGTATTTTATTTTTATTTTTGCTTTATTTTCTTTCTTAGTTATTTTATTTTATTTTCGGTATTTTATGGTTTTATTACTTCTTTTATTGCATTTATCAATTTTATTTATTTCTTATTCTCAATTAGCCTTGACCTTTTTGTTCTTTTCTTTCAATTATCTTCCTCTTATTTTTCTTCTATTTGGTTTTTCTCTTCTAATAGGTCCTTTTGGTTGTTTGGTTTCTTTTTCTTTGGCCCTCCTTCACCTTGTGCTTCGGTTCTCATGCACCCCTACCCCTCCTTTTTTCCTTCCTTTTATGCAATGCTTGGTCTGCAAACTATTCATTTTTTCCTTATGCTCTCTATTTCATCATGATGATGGATCACGGAGTGTGATCCAAAACATTGATGCAAAATAAACTCACACAATCAAATCCAAAAACTTTGCGGCTAATCTCTATGGATTGTGGAAATCTTCTATCATTAAATAAAAGTAAACTATCAACTAACTAAAGCTAAGATGACCATTAAATATTACAATTAATACTTTAATAATAGTATGGTGGTAGGGAGTCATACAATAGAAGAAAATAGTCACATACATTAGTGGGATACATTTTAGGTCGTATAATGATAAACGACTTATCAAACCATGCAAATCGTACCAAAAACAATGGAGGTGCAACTCGTACGGATTTAAGGAGCAGGGTGTAGTCATACAAAGGGTGACGTATGACGATTGATGGAAATTGAGGCCGTATTGTGGAGAATGTGAGTCATATGATTATCAAACTCTCTAATATATGTAACTTTCGCTTTCTGTTTTTTGTTTTATTTTTCTCCTCTTTTGCCCCTTCCAATATTTTTCTTTTCGTTTTATTACTTTTCCAGATTTCTAATATAAAATTTCCTCTTCAATTTTTAATTTGTCCTCTTTTTCTAATCTTTTCCTTTTCTTTTTCTCTTGAAATCCACTTATTTTCTACTTTTACATCCATTTCTTTTTGACCCATACAACATGCATACGGTCCTTTGTAACACTCATTAGTACAACACATACTAGCATATTCCAATTTAAGGTAGTTAGACATACAAGTTTTTTATATGTTTTAAAAAAAATTCTTTCAATTGTATTAAGTCGAGTCATACCTTGATTGTTTCTATAGGCTTCCTTTACTTGCCAAGAGTCTATTAAACTGGGCCCTTCTAACTATTGTTACCATGCTATTTCTTCATCTAGTACAAATTAATTTTTCATAAGACCATATTATTTCTTCATCAAGTACAAATGGATTTGCCATAAGATTATTTACTGTTTGCCAAACACCAAATATTATGGTGCAGATAGTTGTTAAGTATTAGAACTTATTAACTAGTATCTTTCTCTAATCTCTTGGATAGCTTGGTCGTATCCATATCTTTCCACCATGAGTAAGCATCCTGCCATAACCATTGGACAATTACTTGACATAAATTCTTTTAGAAGTAGGAATGGGTATCTATCAAAGAATTTTTGGTGTTCCATAGGTTTGTATGAATCTTTGATAATCGATTAGGGTTAATATCTCCCGAAGGGAGGTCAAAACTGACATACCCAAAACATACACCAAAGTAAGGTGAATGTATCCACCATTTGCCATATATCTTAATCCATCTTGCAAGTGGACCAAACAAATATTTTGTTAAGTGTGGGTGTATTCTTGGTACTACACTTACTCTAACGTTTTTATCCCTGTCCATACTTTTCTCATTCAATTCTTTATCCCCTATCACCTCCCAATCTATCATATTGACTACCATATGGGCTTCTTGTCTCATCTTATATGTTTTCAGTTTGGAACGGTTTATAGCATCCTTTATCAAGGTTCCATCTAGATTTTCTAGCCTTACGGACCCATTTTCTAATGTTTCTCAAATTTTGTTTCTTGTCCCATCTTATATGTCTTCAGTTTAGCATCCTTTATCAAGGTTCCATCTAAATTTTCTAGCCTTATGGATTTAATTGCTAATATTTCTTAGACTTTGAATGGTCCTAGCCACATTATTTTAAACTTACCCAATTTGATTTTGTTACGATTATTATATTTTAGTACTAATTGTTCAAGCTTGAAGTCTCCAAAGATGTTTGTCATGCCAATATTTTCTCCTCTTTCACATTACTTTGGTTGCCCACGATACCAATATCCTTCATTCATCTACTTGTTTAAGTGAAGGAGTCATTCTTTGAGACTTTCATTGTCACCCAATTTATTTTCTATAGCAATCCTTAGACTGGTTACCATCACCTCTTGACAATGCATTAGTTGGAACAAGGTATGTCCAATAGTTACCTTAAATGTTTTTTGATAGGCCCATAGTACTACAACCAGCTTTTCTTCCCAATCTGCACCTTCAATCCTGCAAGATTTGTGGATGATTGAGACAATTACTTTATTTTTTGACTCTACTTAACCATTTCTTCTTGGGTAGTAACTAGTATGGGCTCAAGTGGGTGTGGAAGATTCAAACTTCACTCATCATTAATCGAATCACATGATTCACAAAATGTTCCCCTCTGTCAATTGTTATATGTAGTGAACCGCGTAACTATTTGCTCAAATAAATCTTGTTGTGTTTAATGTTGTATTGTCTGGTAAGGCTCTTGCTTCTAAGTTCTACCCATTTCGTCAAGTACACTATTGCCACTATGATTTATCTACAACTATGTAATTGATTGACCTTGAGTGGACTTATGAAGTCCAATCCCCACCGTTCAAACAATTCTTGCAGCTAGGAAAATAAGAGCTACATGCAATCCCTTTTTAGTCGCTTCCCTACTCTCTAGCATGTATCGCATCCAATTACCCAATTCCTTGCATTTGTATGGAGTGTTGATCACGACCAACCAGTTGAGAGGACTTCCCTTGTAGTAGCATCTAATCCCATATGACCACCTACCAATCCTTCATGTGCCCCTTCTAGCACACCTCTTCTTCCCACATCACACTTCTTAGGATATGGTTGGGGCCAAATTTGTAGAGAATTTTGTTAATTAGTAGAAATGTTTTACACTTGAGTGCCAACTTCCTTCTTTCTCCTGGTGGCATATTCTTTGGAAATGAGGATGTTGGAAGATATTCTCCAATGTTCTCATACCATGGTGTTAGTGCAATTATCTAGAATAAGAGTGTTAGGGAAATATTCATTTATGCCTTTGGGGGGTTCTCCTAACTTGATTCTTGAGAGCTAGTGTGTGTAAATTTTAATGACCAGATTTAATGCACAGAAAATTAATTCAAATCAGACACAATAACACAGCAGATACCCTGGGAAAACCCTCCTCTTGAGAGAGAAAAACCCAGCAACAAAGATCTCTCTTATATATATAAATAGTGTCAACAATTCTCTTTACAATGAGGCCAATCACAAGGCCAATATTCAGCACCTACACAAGATGCAATGAAAGATAATAATCTGCACCTCCTTAATATCTAAATCTGCCCTTGAAGAAACTCGCAACCTGCTCTTGAGGAAATTCGCACTTGAATGAAGTAATGTATCGAACTTGCTTGATGTGTAAATGAGAACAAATGATCTTCTATATATACAAAATGATAGAGAGGTCGCAACTCTTCAAGAGATAGGTCGGCCACCATACAAAATATAATTACAAGGATAGGAGGTTGGCCTCCAATAACAAATGTCTTTTCTTATTTATGACACAATCAATAGAAAGAAAGTCGGCCACATAGAAGCTAGTGCCTATCAAATTAAATCACACCTCCTTCTGGATAGAGGACTCTATAAATTAAATAGCTCTCTAGCTATTATTTAATTTATTCATAACAAGAATATCGCTGGAAGTTATTCCGACGCTGCATGTTATCATTAACAGTCTGCAATTACATGACTTTTCCCTAGCCAAACAATAATTGTAAAAGTAAATTATTTAAGGAAGCGCAACCATCTGGATTGTTCACAAAGTATATTAATGCCTAATGGCCCACATAGAACATGAATGGTGTTGCTAGTAGATAGTGCTGAAACTTTTGAATTGAATAGACCATGCCCAATGCTTCTCTCTCTATGGTGCTATAATTTAATTTTGCACTTGATAGTAATCTTGCAAAGAACACCAAGTGATCAAGTCCTTGAGGTTCGACTTGAGCTAATATAGCTCCAATAACAAAATTAGATGCAACAAAACTAGATGCATCGACATGTACGTGGAACTCTTTATCCTAATTTGGATATGCTAGAATAGGAAAACTAGTAAGTCTAACCTTTAATTCGTTCCTTTCTTGCTTCTTCGACCATGTGAATGCCACCCCTTTCCTTGTGAGCACATCCAATGGATCTGATACTTGAACAAAGTTCTTGATAAATCGTCAATAATAACCAACATGACCCAAGAATGCTCTTACTCTTGTGATGTATCTTAGGGCTTCCATTTCAACAATCACTCTTATTTTGTCAAGATTTGTTTTCAATCAAGCCTTGTAGACGATATGTCTAAGGAATTAGCCTTGTGGTACCATGAAATGACACTTCTTTGGATTTAAGGCCTACCATGCTAATTTGCATCATTCCATGCACTCAACTAAAGCTTTTAAATGTGTTTCTTGGTCATTGTAGATTGACCAGTTATCGAGGAAGGCTTTGAAATTTCCTATGAGCATTTTTCAAGGATGTGCAGAATTTTTCTCTAGAACATTGTAGGAGCTTTGCATAGTCCAAACAGCATTCTGTTATAGGCATATACTCCATCTTTTACTATGAAGGTAGTCTTTAGTTTGTCTTCTTCACCAATGCTTATTTGGTTGTAAGCAAAGAATATGTCCATGAAGGAGTATATCGTGTGTCCTATTTCTTTGAGAATGGAGTCTATTAATGGGATTGGAAACGAATTCTTGATAGCCACTACATTTAGGCTTTGAAAATCCATACAATTTCGGATTTGCTAATGTTCTTTCTTCAACGAGATAACAGTGCATCCAATTAACTCCCATAATTCATTGGTTTCCACTTTGCATATAATTTCTACTTCACATTTTCTTTATTTCTTCCTAAACCTTTGCGGCATAGTTTTGATTCATCCTATAAGGTCTTTTTCTTACTAGCTAAGCTCCAAGTATTATGGGAATTTTGTGGATGCAAAATTTCAGTGGTACTCCTTTAAGGTCCTTATACGTCCATGCAAGGAAATGCTTATAATCCAGGAAAATTTTGAATGATGTAGTCTTTACCACTGATTCCAATTGCCGCCAGCCATTATGACTTTTGAACTACCTTCTCCCAATTTTACTTTCATGGTTGTTAGTTCTTTGTATTTTATGTCTTTATTTTGCTCAAATTTATATGCAAGTGTCATTTAGCCTTGCATTCCCTACCTTAATATGGGGGAAATGTATGACTTGTTGGTGTTGTATGGTCTTCTTGTACATTTTTCTTACCTTTCTCCCCTATGATTTCCATGATTTGTATCATGTTACATTTTGGTTGAAATAACTCACAATCTTCTAATTGCCAATGGAATAGTCTGCTAAGAGAACTAGTTTCATCTTCATAGCCAGGTTGCAAATCTAAGACTCCCTCGTTGCTTGGCTCTATAGGACCCTTTTCTTCTTTTACCCAAGTTTCTCCTAAGTTTAAGACTAAATCTAAGGAAGTTGCTTCCTCTCTTACGACCTGGTTTCTCAAATATATTACATACTTTCTTCCCTTGTTTTCAATTGATATTGTGTTCTTCTAATTGTGGTCAGCTTTGGCTATTATTAGCCATCCCCAACCTAATAATGCATCATATGTCTTTTTATGTAAGGAAATAACAATGAAATTCAAAAGAAATGACTAAGTTCGTATAAGTACCTTTTGGGTCATCATGCCCCTAACACTTTGATGACTTGTTGATCAACACCCACCAATTCAAAAGTTGGTGGCCAGATAGTAGGTTTACCAATGCTTTTCCATGTATCATCAGGAAGTACATTCACTCGACCCTCCATTGATGATTGTGTCTGTTAGATTCTTCTTGAGAATCTCCATGTGTACTATGGCAAGTTTCTTCAGTACATTATCTATCAACAACATGAGGTCTACTACTTGCTCACAATGCAATGGAGGTTCCACTATTAGATCTTCGCCCTTCTCTTGGCTCATTTTTCCTTCTCTTTGGTGACTATATATTATGGTAGTTTGCAATATTTTTATCATACTCAAGTTTGATGGAAGTACTTGTATTTCCATTAGAGCACCTCCATTCTTTTTCCATGGCTTGTTCCACTTCTACTTTTGCTTCATAGAGTCTTTCTTTCTCTGTATATGGGTCTAGATATACTACCTTTTCAGTTTGTGCCTATGTAACTACCAAAACTTCATTGTTTTGCTGCTCAATGTCAATCATATTGATGGTAGCTTTTTCTTTTGGGCAGTCAATGTCCTCATGGTCTCTTGGTCCACACCATTTGCACAAGAGTCCTACTTTGTTTTGATTGCTTTGGCAGTCTCTAGTGAAGTGCCCCCATTCATTGCATTGTCTGCATTATATAATAGGGTGTCCTTTTGAATCATATTGTATTTGGATCTTGCTTCCATTATTATTGTTGTTAAATCTATTATTAGACCTTATGTTTTGATATCCACATGGGGATGCATTGTTATCATTTAGTTGCCTTGGCAGTGTACTTGGTGGAGTGGGCTACTCACCCTGCATGAAGACTACTTGTTTACTCCTAATTTTCAAATTATATGGGCATTCTTTGATTGAGTGGCCCAAGACTTGGCAAATATCACAAAACAATTTCTTCAAACAATTTACTTTAAAATGTCCTTCACATTTGCATTCTATACACCAAAGTTCTTTGTTTTCTTAAGGCTTGTACAATTCCAAATTCGTTCTCACTACTATCATCTAAACTTTCATCATCTTTTGTTTTTTTCTTGCCACAAGAGGACTTTTTGTCTTCACTCTATATCCATGACCCAATTATATGCTTTTGTGTATGAAGAGGGTGGCACTACTTTTATTTTCTTCCATAATGAGGGAATGGAGCCTTCATTGAACCATCTCTTTTAAAGGCCATTGGCTGGTTCTTTTTTTAACTTTACCGAGACTTCTTTGAACCTTTGATTATAGGCTTCTAATGTTCTCATGTTTTCCTTGCTCCATATTAGAAATCTCTACTACAATTTCATCATCATCCCGTAGTAACTTGAATTCCTCTTCAAATATTTCTTTAGCCTTTCTAAAGTAGTTTTGGAAGTTGGGTCAACCTCTATGTACCAGTCAATAGCTATGCCTCTTAGGGTTGCTTGGAAAGATCATAGTCCATATGATTTATCATTTTAGCTATTTGCTACCCAAATCATCTCATAGGTTTTACAATGTCTCATGGGGTCCTCCGACCTATTTCCTATAAATTTGGGTAACTCTTACCTTCCAATATTGAGACTTGATGGGGGACTCACCATGTTTCACTTTTTGTTCTAGTGCAACATCAATGCCTGAAACCAGCTTATCATGGGGTTTTGATTTAGATGCTCTAGTGCTTCTCTTGCATTCTCGATCAAGTGGGAATCCTCAACTCGTCCTAACTCAACATTCTATACAGTTGATTTGCCTTCATGTTCTTTCTTATTCACCTTTGGTCAAAGAGTTTTAGAGTCGCTTGATTCAATTACTAATTCTTTCTCTTCTTCAATCACCAATCTTTCAATACCTCAAATGTTATTTTCATAAGCTTTCGATAATAGGTCTTTAGATTCTATCTCCCATTCTTCTTCATCCACTGGTTGTTGTTGTACTAGTTTTTCTACTTGGTTGAAGGGATCGATCCATGTCTCATTAAGTAGTCGTAAGAGCCTTGCTATCTCTTCCCACTCTACACTTGAACAATTTCATGTAGTGTGTTGGCGTTTAAATTTGCACCTCTAGAATGTGGATTTGAAACGGACAGCTATGCACAAATAAATTGCTCTTCAAATTAGGAGAGGAAGCTCCCTCTTGCTGATGGTGTTCAAGAAAGTAAACTAAAACTAAGTTGCCTATCTTTTTGATCAGTTGAGAGCACAAGGTTTATAAAACTCAAGCGCTGTAGCTGAGATTTTCTGATTTGGAATTTCAACTACGACTAACTTACGCTAAAGACATTTCTATTTTCTCAAGTAAACGCAAAGCAAGAGAAATCGAAATGGACAAAGTATGATTCTCTAACAAGGTACTTAAACAAATTCTCCTTCCAACACACATATTCTTACTTTCAATGCAAGTTGAAATTAAAGATCATATAAGCATAACACAAATAACGGAAATCCGAGACATTATATCAAGGCAAAATAGGCTCAAGACTTTATTTCTCAAACTTTTGGAACAAATATTACACTAAACACATGCACAGAACAAGAACTTGTAGCTAAAAGAGACTTGCAAACTTGTTCTTACACAAAGAGGACAGCAACTACAACAACTTGCTGGCTAAAAGAGACTCAGCAATTTGCTATCATAAGCATGATTGAACAACACTAAATAACAATAGAAGGCACTATAGGCTCAGCGTTTGTTATCACAAGCATGGTTGAAAAATAAATCAGCAAGGCTGCTCTTATTTATAGCCTAAGCAAAGGAGTAGGGAACCCTAAAATCTCCTTGTTTTTACAACCAGGGCTTTCTCAGCAAGCAAGCTTTATTTCTAAAACTAAAAAAAGATATCTAACACCTAAGAAAGCAAGAAAAGTGGGAAATTGCAACTATTACATTTTATCTTCTTTCTCTTCTTCAAAGAATAGATAAGAATTGTTCCGAGAATAAAAAGAAAGCGGAAAGAAAGCTTCTAGAAGAAAGTTGCTTTAAATCTTGATCACATCCGCTAAAAAGCTAGAAACTGTGTCCCTGTCAGGTGCATCAATACTATCAATAGCAAAGTTTCACTTTTCCAAGATTTCTTCACCATCTGCAATTGATCTCAATAAATCTTTAACCTCATTGGCCGCTTTCTCGAACCTCACTAACATCATGGAAATCTTACTTGGCATTGTCTTATGTTTTTCTTTCATCCACTTTTGTGCAATCTTCTTGTTGTATTTCTCCTTGTGCATATCCCATATCTTTTCACATTCTCCTTTTGAAATAGTCACACTTTTAGGCCAAGGGGGAATTGAGAAGCATTTCTCGATCATGTCAAGTTTCAAACTGCAAATCAATCTACCATCTACTGACTTGATCTCCCATGTCGCCGGTTTTTAATGCTTGATACAAGCGATTACAAATTCAAGACTCTGAACTGAAATAGGAATGGATGCTACAACGAGGAGTCCAGAGTCTCCTAGGTTTCTGATTGTAGTGTTTCCTGCGCTCTCCAAAGCATGTAGGTCAAATACCAGCTTGATGTGATGCAAGTCCATCTCAGTTGTTTTGATGAAGTCATGGTAGAGAGTTGATTTGGTCTTGAAATCATTGGGAGTGTATTCCATTTTGAAAACCCTGAAGAATGACTATAAACTCACCTAGGTTCAGACAAGTTTTGAGCAACTTTCTATTTTTAGAATACTGGTTTTTCTCCTTCAAACGGACAATTTTTTTGAGATATGGGTTTTGCTCAAAATTTCGTTGCAAGACAACCCAGATCATTCGTTTTTTGAAAAGTTTGAGTGCAGACTGAAAAAGCAGCAAACCCTAATTTCTTCAATTTTTCATGAAAAAAGTTGGCACCTGGGTTTTGTTCAGAATAAAATTTGGAATGAACCCAGTTGATCAGATTTGAAAAATACTGAGGGCTGATTGAAAAAGCAGCAAACCCTAGAATTTGAAATTTTTCTTGAAAAAAAGTTGTGATATGGGTTTTCTTCAAAAGAACGTTTCAAAAGGACCCAGATGATCAAAATTTGCAAACTTTGATGATTTCTCTGACATGCACGGAAAAAGAAGCTGCTGCAACTTGAGAAATTTCTTCAAAAATTCTTCAGAAAGATGAGATGAAAAAACCCAGATGGCTGAAAATTGAAAATCTTGACCTTCAAAAATTTGATGTTCTGGATGAAAAAAGCATGAAAAACAAAGGTCTTATGTTGCTGGTATGAAAATTAATGGAGAACTTCTTAAAAATCACCAACCTTAAACTCTTGAATGTTGAAATAAAAACTTCAAAGTTGCTGCTCCTCTTCAACTTACGCCACCTGCAAAGAATAATGAATTTTGAATGATAAAAGCCTCTTAAATAAGCTCTAAGCATGAGATAACTCTGCTTTCTTTTTGCTTTTATCTTCAAAACCCTAAAATCTTCCTATTCATCGAACTTGGACATTCATGTTCATCTTGCAATTTGAAAATTTTGAAAATTTGGCAAAGGCAAGGTAACTTGGGCACCCTTCTTGGCTAGAGGCACCAACTTCTCCCAGACTTAACCATTTTTCTGAAATTTTCAACTTTTCTCAACTTTGAAACCCTACTTTGATCCTGATCACCAACTTCCAGGTTGATCCGATGGACAAGCTAAATGTTTCATCGCGAACCTTGAGTGATTCTAAGAAGATCATCCTGGAGGCACCTTCAGCTAAATACTTTGTTTGATCCTTCAAAATCATGAGTGCCCATCTCCTTATGGGGCACCGAACCTTCACAATGTCAGCTATTTTTGTGTGATTTTCAAGTTCTTCATTTCCCTTTGATCTTTTGATGAAATCTTGATTCCAGGAGCTACACTGATCAGATTGACTGACCATCTGATTCGTTGGATAACTTGGCTGAATCTGAAGAGATGATCTTGGAGACTGTATCAGCATATTCTATCATTTCAAGCTTCAAAATCTTGGGCGCCCTTCTTCACCAGGGGCACCCATGTTCACCAAACTTGGCCATTTTCAGGTTTCTTCATCAACTCTTCTCCTTCAAATGATCTTGTCATTTCTGATGATCCAAAGCTCGAGTAGACTGACGGCTAGACTCATTCCGGAGATGAAAAGATTCTGAGAAGGGTCTGCTAGGAGTGATTCCCTTGAAAGCTGAATCTGAGGCATCAAAAGCTTGGCTGGGGCACCCAACTTCACCAAAGTTAGAATATTTTCCATAACTTTCACCTTTGCCTTTGACTTTTGACATTTAGCTCTTGTTTCTTCATCTGTTCAGCCTTCGACATCTGACGACTACCAACTCAGATTGGCGAGTTGATGGTCTCGTTGGAAAGCTTGATCAACTTTGAGGAAGTCACGTTGGAGGCTTCACTAGCAAATTCATCTGTTTGAGCCCTCAAAATCTTGGGCGCCTTTCTCTTTCTAGAGCGCCCAACTCTTCCATAGAATATTTTCATCTGATTTTCATCTTCCAACTTGATCCTTCATTCTATGCCTTCAACTTGATCTAGATTTGTCGGAGATTGACAAGTCTGATGATCTGACAAGGACATACATTACGAAGCTGGCTGAATTCTAAAGAGATTGAGCTCATCTGCAAACCCTAACTGCTAAATTTGACCTCCCAAAAGGCTAGGCACCCCTAGGCACCTGGGGCACCGAAAGTTTCTAGACTTAGAATATTTTCAGTGATTTTCCAAGATTTGCATTTTGTCTTCTAGTTGAAACCTCTTCGTTTGATCTCGAATTCCAGGTGACTGAATGATCTAATGATGACACTGTCAAACTCACTGCGGAGCTAGGAGGAATCTAAACAACTTTCCCTAGAAACACAAACCCTAATTCCATCATCTAATGCCCTGAAAAAGATGGGCGCCTATCTCCTTCTAGGGTGCCCATGGCTGGCAGACTTAGTCATTTTCTGCAGATTTCAACTTCCTTCTTCGTTCTTCGTGCATGTTCACCATTCCATCTTTTGTTCAGTGCTTGCGTGTTGAGTCTGACGCCTGGCAGCTAACTAGCTTCCATTGATGACTTTTGAAGCTCCCGAAATGCTTTCTGAAATTGAAGAAGTAGAATAGATCCACTAGGGTAGAACTGATCATTTCATGATTCTGACTGTACGAACCTGATGAGGAAGTATTTTGAGCCAATCAAAATCAGTTTGAACCCTAGCGGACAAACTTTCTATTTTTATAAATTTTCTATTTTTAGAAAATTTTGTCAATATCAGTTTCAAAAGAAACCCATTAAAAGTTACTATTTTTAGAAAGTTTCTAAAAATAGCAATTTTCCTAAAAAGTAGGGGTGAAAAACTGAGATTTGGGTTTTGTAAATTTGGTTGCTCTAAGCAGACCCAGATCGTCAGATTTTGGAAATTTCAAGTTTTTACCCCTCATGCAAGACATGCACACCCCAATTTTGACCTTTGGCTTTTTTTGACAAATTTGACAAGACTTTTACTCACTTCTTCAAAATGCCTGTGTAGCAAAAATTTTAATTTGGGGTACAACATAGTGAAGTGTTTTTGTTTTCCCAATTGAGGCTCCGACTTTGACTTTATTTTCGAGATAGGCTCTGACTTAGGATTTGTACCTTCTTTAGCTACTTCTCTTAGCTTTCTTCTTTGTTCTCTTTACTCTACAATCGATCCTAAAGGATCGCCTCACCTCTTCTTACGTTCTATGACCACTTTTGGCACCTTTTGATTCTTGTTTGGGTGCAAAGGCATTAATTTTGAGAGATCCAACACCTATCTATATTTCTTTCTTATTCCTCTTGGTTGCTTCTATCTTTGTATTGTTTCTTTATTTGTTGCCTTGATACTTCTCAATCCCGTTTGGCACATAGGTCTTGAATTATTAAGAGATGTCTTGCAAGGAGTCTTAGCGTACAATCAAGGAGTATGTCTACTTCCTTTCTTACTCTCAAGAGTATATCTACTTCCTTGCTTACTCTCAAGTTATCACAAATGACCTCTTGAGGGATTTGCCTCCATTCTGTTTCCTCCCATATATATTCGTTCACCGATATATCCCAAGGATTTACTAGGTCCTGTATGAGTTCATCTTCTCTTTCTTAATTGGACTATATGGGTTCTTCAATTGGCTGTCTCATTATATGGTCATTTTAACCCGACTTCTTTGAAAGCAATAGCATCAAATGCTAATTTTCTCTAATATATACAATTATTAAAGCACAATAAACTGAATTATACATACATGATTGCTTCACATGAGAATAACATACTAATGTAGAAGATATAGCAATCATTCTTATTTCATTAAATGCTTCAATACTCTTATGCAAAAATAGGGAAAGGAATGATTTTCCAACAACACAATCACTTTTCCTGACTACAGAACACGTATATAAGCTTACTGATGGTCACCAAAGAATTCCAATTGTTAGCAACTACCCAAAACTACTTCAAGCAACCAATAAATCATAACTACACTCGCTGACTAACTAAAGATACAAAATAACTAATGTAAACTACAGCTAATATATGTTTTAGTTATCTACACAGAGCATATAGCTGTCACATTTTTTTCATCCATAAGCCGGCATGTTACAGCATATAATTGTAGAGTGAGCACATACAAATAATTTAGTGGGATATGATATTTATTGGTATGGGAGCTCGTAGAAGTGTTGGGTGTGATTTGTGTTAGGCAGACTAGGAAAACACATATAATAAGAAACTGTATATCAGCTTTCAAACACAAGATTATTGATTCTAACCAACAATCTTGGATTGAATTTTAAGTCTTGGCCACATAGCTTAATATACCTCCAAATCAATCCCTGTTGAGTCAGCTAAGATATTCAAATTTCAAGATGAGGCCATCTTTCTAGCACAAGGCATTGATTGTTGGTTCACAACTCTTTCAACTTAGCACACAACCATAATGATGCACCACCTGACTTGGCACACACACTAAGCTTTGCAGATTGGATTTACTAACACTGCATGCTGTTGCTAACTTGCCTACGCAAGATTATGCTTCATAGAAGGTTAAAATCGCACATTAGACCATTAACACTAAGATTGCACTATAGGGGATTTGCCCTTTCAGGGGTTGGCCTCCATTTACATTTACTTTTTTGTACAGGGCTTCCCTTTTTTTCCCTAGTCCTTTGCTATTGTACCTGCTGCCCGTTGATCTATTTTTGCCTTTTGGTCATTTGTGGAAATTAATATATTTTCTTTCTTTCTTTGACATAGTAATGAAAGGTGAAATGAAATTGGACAAGAAAAATCTCTTCTAAGCAAAAATATAAATACTAGTATGGCTGTAGTTTTAACACAAATTTCTCCTCACCCATACATACCTCAAACCAAGTAGAAACTCTGTGGTGTTTGGAAGGCCTCAATACTTGTGAAAACTGCAGCAAAGATGTAGTTGCCATCATAGCTATTAATTTGATGGAAGTGGAACCATTAATCTGGAATATCTGTGATGTTTATAAACCATAGAAGCTCAGTCCTTTACAAGTAACTGGAAAAGAATTCAAGAAGAACTAAGTAATGACATAAGATACCTTTAAATACTTGAGACTTTACCACAATTCTTTTGAGCAATGACCCCAGTATTGAGACCCTAACCACACCAGAAATTTGAATTTCAATCACCAACAGAAGATTTCAACTACTGAATATCTATATTTGCAAACCATTTAACCTCCTCAAAACAAAAGAATAAAAATATTGAAAAAACACCTCAAGGAACATGAATAGAGATTTGTTTCACAACACTAAAGAATCTCAAAGCAATTGAAATAGGCGGAAATTGTAACTATGTCACTAACATTTCAAATTTTTATCAAGAGTTTTAAAAATTATCACCTATGTATCAAATTTCCCTACAATTTTACTAAATCATTCCTTGCACTAGTGTAAGTTGAACAAGATGAAAAAATGCAAAATCTTCTCACTGCAGGAGCATTAAAATCCAAAATACAGAAGGATAAAACTCTGACTAAAGGAAAATAAAATTTTGGAAGTACGTGAAAAACTGAAAAGCTCCACTACATCCATTTGATGCCTTTACGTAACAGCCATTTTCTAAAAGAATTAACATATCATTTCCTAAGTGGTTCTTATATTTCAGCTCACCACTTACATGATGCCTACCATGCACACTGTAGTGCAAACATCTGCACTGTATATCAGATAACAAGCACAATAATAAGATAATATCATAATAACTGTAATAGTAATGACCTAGATTAATCATTAAAGAGCTCATCAGGTTCCAGGTTGAGGCTTATAAGTTATGCCTATGTTTCTTACCAAGAACATATACAAGATAGATTTCATAAAAATTATCGCTTAAAGAGGCATGAAGAGATTCTCTAAATGAAAGGCTCACATATAATAGATTAATATTTCTTTCCATTCAATTCTCAGATTTCAAGGCCACATATCAATGTCCCACTCAGTACCATTCAAATTCAAGCAATTACACTTCAAAATTTCAATGGAAATCTTACGAGAAAATATGTCTACATATTTTCTGTCTAAAATTGGGCGGTAACATGCATTATTATAAGATATCCAACCATATACAGAAGCCCCCATAACGTGTTGCTATTGCTCTCTCATTTCTTATGACAATACTGCTTACAGCAGCCTTCACTAGAGCAGCTCCCTTTATATTATGATGAAAAATGTTAGAAAGGCAAGGGTTTTCTATATTCCACCAAGTTGGAGGTTCAATCTACACTCGAGCAAACCAAAACCTATTAAATGTCAGCGTCCCAGTGGTAAAACCCCCAGATTTGCTGATAGAAGGTTCTCCGTTCAAGTCCTATCTGATCTGTTGCTTGCAACATAGTATCTGAGCTTGGTTGCTATGTGAACTCAAGCCATGTATGTCTTCAGAGGGGATATTGCAGGTTTGATTCTGAATCCAGCCAAGCTTAAACGAGTGAAGAGGTTGTGGCTTAGTAGTGGAGTACCTAGTTGTGCCAATTGGTTTGAGTGATAGCTGATTCATCTTATAAAATGCAAGACTGACATAAGTACTCTTCACTGCTTAATTGAGTATGTTTGTGAATTTTGCAGGTTTGATTACTTCAAATTATTATATGGGCAAGGTATTTTGGTCCCAAACTTACTTTCACAAACAATTATGCATTTTAGGAGACAATATATAATTTAGCCTAATACCTAGGATGGGATTATGGTTTGCACTAATAGTCTCTTCCTTGAATACAAATTTTCTTACAGGCCAAAGAGAAGATGATCTATTGGTAAATTTCAGTTAGCTGATGGTCATGAGTTCCATCCAACAAGTTAACCAAGTTTCATTTTCTTGTATGTTTGAAAGAATCATGATACAAAACCCTCAAATTCTAATGACCCTTGTTAAGTTTCAAAGGAAAACTCAAGTTATATATAACTCCCATGCAATTAAAACATATCATTATGGTATGAAGGGAAGGGATTTGAAAGCAGGATAATACATTTGCTAAAATTTACAGTGCTTTATATTTGTTTAGCAAAAAATCTATTACCCAAGCTTATAATATTGGGATCAAAATAAACAACTTAAAAATCTGATTTACTTATGGAGAAATCTGATATTATTTCAAGCCAAATTACAATAAATTTAATGTCAGATAAATTGAGCTAAATGCCAATTGCCCATTATTTGAGCAGTGTTATGAGTTTAAAAAGTTGAAATTAGAATGGGAACGAATAAGCATCAATCTAGATTTATAGTGTCTGTTTAACTAATATAATATTCATAATATTAAAACCGGTTTCCTGCATGTAACCAAACAATTAGCATCACTACTGCATGTAACAGGGGAAAGTAGTAAGCCCCATTAATTCAAGAAATTGTAGACATATTGAATAAAAGATATAGAAGGAGGATCGGTTGGCGGATGAGGGGCGATGCAGGGACCTGCACTTGGGCGTGGGGGTTTGAGGTGGTCTGAGCACTCCCTCTCTTTCTGTGCTGGCCCTCCAGGCCTCTGTCTTGGCTGCGATGGGTGCTGTGTGTAGAGTTTTAGTTTGGAGGCTCTGTTTCGGGGTTTTTTGTATTTTTGGGTGTTGTTTTTTTGCTGTGTTTTTGTCTCTATGTTCTAACCTCCGGCTGCGTACATGGCAGCATCTCGGGGTCCAAGGGACCCCCATTCACTTTCTTTTAAAGAGGCTACTGTCATAGGGGATTCTTCTACCTCTAGGCACATGGATGCAATTAATTTCCTCTTGCATGCTGCAAAGGAATCAAAGTTGAACCAACCTCTGGAGGCACAATCGAAACCAAATGGTTGTTTGAAAAGGAGTAAGGATCGCTTGGTGGTGGTGATCAACCCGGATGATGTTGTTGAGGACATTTTGTACTTGGCAGAGCATGCTCTAATCTGTAAGTTCATGGGTGTGCGCATTTCTTTGTCTTTTTTGGAGTCATGGACCCCATAGAAACTGGAACCCAAAAGGGGATATGGAAATTATCGTAGGTGCAAATGGTTTTTTCTTCGTAGTGTTTTCCAGAATTGAATCAGAATATGGTTTTTGAGGGAGGCCCCTATTTTCACAATCAGGCAAGGTTTTTCATCAAACCATGGCATTTGGGGTTTGATCCTTCGAAAGAGCTCCCATTGAAGATTCCTGTGTGGATCCCTTTGCTTGGGCTTCTAATGGAGTTTTGGCACAAGGATATCCTACACTCTATTGATGTGGTTTTGGGGAAACCATTGCATCCCTCTCGACAAACCCTTGATCACAGAGTAACTACTTTTGCTCGACTTTGTGTGGAAATTAATCTTAACAACCCATTGCTAGAATCTCTTGAAATTAGACTAGGAAGCATGAGTTGGGTTCAATAGGTTGACTACGAAGCTCTACCATTTTGGTGCAGATCATGTCACGAGTATGGCCATTTGCAAAGGAATTTCCCTAAGATGGGTGTTAGTACTCATCAACCTCCGCTTGGGCTGCATGCACCTAATTCCAAAGCAAAGGGTAAAGCTCCAGTTCAAAATGTGGAGCTTGACACTAATGGATTTATTCTTGTGAAAGCTCAGTCAAAGGCAAGGGGATCGTCTTGACAGAACAAAACCATGCAAAAGGGAGTTTTTGGTAACAAGTTTTGTGTCCTAGAAAATTTTGAGGACCTTGATGCAAAGGAGCATGATCATACCGTTGGGGATCAAGAAATACAAGGCATGGGCCTGACTCCTCACATTCCCCAAGATCTATTCAAAGCGTGGATTCTCCTAAAGCTTCAAAGGAAGGGAGTTTCTCGTCTCCAACCCCCATTGGGACAATAGTGAATGTTCAAGGGTTTGAAGGAGATCCATGGGTTTCTATGGTAGCTAATCCATTGTGTGAGCTCCCTAGGGAACACGCAGATATTGAGGTTACCACTGATCTAGCTTTAGACCTTGTGTCTAAGGAAGATGGTAAAAGGAAAAATACACCTTGTTGGGCATCCATCAAAAGAGCTTAAAGAAGGGGATTGTGGACAAACTGGCGAAGGTGGGTAGAAAAATAGATCTAGGAAAGATGAAGATAATGGGAGAGTCCTTAGTGGAATCAGGTGTTGTTAAGACATGGACACTCACTTTGCCTTCTCCCAAAAATGATTGTGCTCTCGTGGAATGTTAGGGGTTTGAATAGCATCCCTCGACAAAAGGCTACTCGACATTTGATTTGTGATCACAATCCCGATATTATTTTTATCTAGGAAACCAAATTTTTTGTGGATGATATGAAGAATGTTTCTTCCAAAATCTAGAAGAGAGGTCTTTGCCAGTGTGTTGGCACCCAAGGTTCGGCTGGTGGCATTGCTTGCCTTTGGGATCCATGTAGGATAACACCTCTTTGGTGGGCCACCACCAGGAATTCACTTTATGTGCTTGCTTCCTACTTTGACTATGGAGCGGTTATTCTTCTTTCCAATGCTTATGTGCCTGATGACCTACCAGGTAAGACTGTGTTTTGGTCTCACATTAGATTCATTAGATCTTTGGCGCCTTCTTGCCCTTGGATTCTTGCAAAAGACTTCAACACTATTTGTAGCCTGGGGGAAATCTAGGGGTGTACGTCGTATGGGTCCTTGATTGTCCTTGATGTGTGATAATATCTCTTCTCTCAAGCTGCAAGATGTGAAACCTATTAAAGGTACTTTCACCTGGCATAATAGAAGGTGTGGGGAGAGTTCTATTTCTAAGAGACTAGATAGATTTCTTGTCTCAAATCACTAGATTGGGAATAGTTAGGCTTCTTCATTTAAAATCTTGGATTGGAAAGGATCGGATCACTGGTCGATCAAGTTCTCTTCCCTATTGTTCTCTATGTCCAAACAACCTCCTTTTAAATTTCAGCTTATGTGGTTTCGAGATCCTAGTTTGCGCCAATTGGTTGAGAAGTGGTGGTCTAAAGGTAAGCCCACCTTTGGTACTGCAATGTTTTCTTTTTTCAAGTGTAATGTCCCCTCCTAGCCTCTGTGCAGTGGACATCACCTTTAGCCAATTCCAGGGTCCCTGTTGGCTAAGTGGTTAAGTTAAGGGGACTCAATCTAGTTTGGGTGTTGGGTTTGTTGTTTACCAAGAGACTTTCTATTTTTAGCAGGGCCAATTTGGTGCTCACTGTCCACAGTGAGCCTTGGTGCGTTATCAATTTCTCTCTAGTTTGAGCCTTTGGAAGGTAACTTGCTATTTTTAGTAGTTACTAAAAATAGTAAGCCTATTTGGGGAATACTAGACCAAGCCAGGCTTGTCAGCAGCATATTCAGTTGGCAAAGTTACTTTGATAAAATCATTTACATATTTGATTTTAGCTTTGAAATGTGTGCTTTATAAAAGTAACTTCATATTTTTTAATTAAGGGGGTCATAAGGTGAATTTTAAAAAGGTGACCATGGACGCCTACTATTACAACTTTAAGTTGTTTTTAAAGTATATCATATTTTTTAATGTTTTCTTCTTGGGCGCCTAAGGGATGGAGGAGTTTAAAAAAAAAAAAATTAATCAAAAGCTTATTGAAGTATGGCATTGGTTTTAGGGTTGGGGGTTTGCCCTAACTTGAGCTTTTGATAAAAGACATTTTGGAGGCTCTTTTTTGGATATGCACGAGTTTGAGAATACAGGGATATGCTGTTGGTTTGACACTAGGGGATTGAAGGACAGGATTGAGGACGAAAAACCCTCACATTCTAAGACTAGTCTCGGCAGTGAGAGACCTGCTCAGGCTGGTGTTTGGTGATTTCATACAGGGATCACAACAGGGACTTCAAGGATGAAGATTTATCAATATTTTTGAGTGGATTCCAGTCTAGTTTTTGGTGTGAGATTGCTAGTTTTTGGTGTGGTGTGATTTCCTTCAGTTTGGGTGTGTTTATTTGCAGTTTCTGGACTTTCATTTTTGAACCTGAGATTCACATTTCTACTCATAGCTTGAAAATGGGGTGAAGAATCATTATGGGTATTGGCTAGAAGTGTTCCTTTCTTCATGGTGATTAAAATGAGTATTGGCATGTATTTTTCTGTGAAGGATCTGATTTTTTAGAGCAAATCACCCTCTTGAAAAGGGACGGCCCTTTGGTGTTGGGTTTCAGTTTGAACCTGCTTCTAGTTTGGCGTATGTGGCTGCCTTTGGAAGCTTTTTCTGTAGCGTTTGGAGTGCTTATTATCAAGGTGAAAGGGTCTGCATCAGAAATCTCAGTTCGATGCCTTTGGGAGCTATGATATTGCTGCTATAATTCTAGTTTCCAGGTCTGGAAGTCATCTCTAATTTTCTGATATAATAGTTGTAATCTGCTTTTTAAATGCTCAATGGAAAAACTGGTTATTGAAGTATTTGAAGGTTATTTCCAGCAAGAATTTGTAAGTTTTCATTTGCTTTGATATATATATATATATATATATATATCATTTGGTGTCATTTCATAATGAATGGCATGTGGGAAAAAACATCAAACAAACCTGAAAACAAACTCAGAAAACTACAAACAGCAGTTGAAAGAATCAGGGAAAAACAAAAACAAAAAAATTGGGGTCGTTTATTACATCAAGAGGCTTCAGTTTGTTAAATATAGGGTTAAAAAATGGAACAGATCTTCCTTTGGGAATCTTTTTCTTGAGAAGAAGCAGGTTTAGATTCAATTGGATAACATCACTTTCAGAATTAAGGAGGAGGGTATGTCTATGGGTTTGCTTCAAGAAGAGACTAGACTCTCCAAAGAATTTGCAGAATGGGAGCTACGGGAAGAGATTTTTTGAAACAGAAATCTCATATTGATTGGCTTCAGGAGGGCGATAAAAACATAACCTTTTTTCATAATTCTGTTAAAGAGCTAAGGTATGGAAATATTATTACCTCTCTTATTTCAGCCCAAGGGGAACAATTAACCTCCTCACAAGCCATTTCTGATGAGGTGGTTAGTTTTTTTTTCTTCCCTTTTTTCAAAGGAAAAATTGTAGGTCTTGGTTGAGGAAGATATTGTCCTAGATTGTATTCCTTCAATGGTTTCTAGGGAGATGAATAACTTCCTTTTAAATCATATTTCTTTGGAGGAGCTTGAAAGCATTATTTTTCAGATGAAGAAAGGTAAGGCTCCTGGACCTAATGGCTTTCCGATTGACTTCTTCCAAGAGTTCTGGGATACCCTTAAATTTGATTCGTTGGAGGTGGTTCGTGAGTCTCAGATTAATAAACAAATGCTTAAAGCAATTAATTCCACCTTTTTGGCTCTAATTCCTAAAAAAGAAGAGGTCAACTCCTTAGATTTTTATTGGCCTATTGCCCTGTGTAACATGACTTAAAATTATATCTAAGTTGATTGTAGACAGGTTGAAAAATTGTCAAGCTCCTTTGATCTCAATGGAATAGGGGGGTTTTGTCAAAGGTCATCAAATTGTGGATGGGATCTTGGTTGCAACTGAAATTATGCATTCTATGTCCTCTTCTAAGGAGGAAGCCATGTTCATTAAACTGGATATGTCTAAAGCCTACGACAAGGTTAGTGAAATATCCCCCTTACTTTTTTTTCGTTTTTTAACACAAGAATTTCACTCGTTAATGTTAGATAAATGAAAGATAACCAAACTTGAAATGCAACCCTTCACTTTTTAATCACCCAGATCTCAGTGGGGGCAAGGTGAGAGCATACGGTGGAAAGGGGATCTCGTTAACTAAACTGGAAAGCTAGAAATACAATGTATTAGCGGCAAACCAACTAATATGGAAATGAAAGTACTTAGGCAACAAAGCCAGCCTCTTCCACTTTTCAGCAGCCTACAATGAAAGTAAACTACTAAAAATAAATGCTTAGGCGGAAAGCCAACCTCTTCCACTTTTCAGTGGGTACAAACAGAAAGTAAAATACTGAAATGAAATATTTAGGTAGCAAGCCAGCCTCTTCCACTTTTCAGTGGGAACAACTAAAAGAAAAGTGCAGAAATAAAGAAGAGTTGATCAGTACTACTAAATCAACGTTACAATATCATGTTCAGATGCACTATAAAGGAGATATACATATCAAATGATAGCCAGAATGTTAGCCAATAATCTCCAATTTAAATACAAGGATTTTTTATATGAAAATATGAAGGTAAAGAAGAAATACCAGGTCTGATATAGAAATGGCAGCAATAATCAGACCAATGATGCCCTAGCTCACCAAAATGCTCATAAATCACCTAGATCTCCTCCGATTGACTTGAAATTGAAAGCAAAAGATGCCAATATGCTAGGCGTCCCAGACAAAACAGCAAATCCAACCCAAACAACACTAAATATTTTTTGCATGCATCCCAATGCAATTTCAGCAAGTACAATGGCCTCCCTGAGAAGGGTGACCTCTAGCAAAAATCAAGTTTTCCTTCAAAAAATTTGCAACCTTGAGAAAATGGGCGCCCAAGCTAGAGGAATCATTAGAGACAATACCCAAAATGATAGCTAGACTCCTCAGAAAGTCATGATAAAAAACATGCTTCAGCCAAGCATAAACCAACAACTCCAAAATGATGAAAACACACATCAAAATGTACTGAAATTGAAAACAACTAGTTACCAAACCAAAATCAGAAGACATCAAATGAAGCCATCTGCAATGAAGTTTTATTTACAACCTCCGAATGAAGAAGTAGTCTCAGTTCAGCTAGGTACTATCTCTCAAGTACGAAACTGAAGAAGGCTAGGAGGTATGCGTTCCTCAAAGCAAGGGTTCTACAACAATTTCGGCAGCACTTCATTATGATAAGAAATGGATGATCAAATGAGAGAGCAAGGCCCTGTATATATAGCATTCTCAACCCATAATTTCAAAACACCTTTTCCCCCCAAAAAGGGATGCCCAAATGAGGATTAAAATACTCATTTTAATTCATATTTTGACTTTCTTGACTTAGGCGTCCAAAATGACTTATGCATTTTAACTTTATAAAAATCAAACAAATCTCCAAATGTCGCGTCCAAGTTAGAAACTCAACATTAAAACAACTTGAAGGCATCACACTAGGTCTTGGGGTCCAAAAATGCTTAATACAAAAAAATCACTTAAGTCATTAGCCTACCAAAACAGGTTCCACAAATGTTGGAAACCAAACTACAACTTCTGCAATGCCATAAATAGACACTGCATATTGAACTGTTGAACTGCTGCTAAAACTAGCATTGCCAAAAATAGCACTTACTATATAAATAGCACATTGCTAAAAATAGTGACTCCAAACTCAGAGCACAAACCAGGCAGCCATCATAACTTACTAGAAATAGTAAGTCCAAAAAAGTCATCTAATGAATATGCATGTAATAACATTCTGAAGCCCTTTGAAAACCCAGAAAGACCAAGAAACGCTTTTGCCAAACTCTTGCATGCAACCCCTAATTGAAATGCATGTCACACCCCTAATTGAAATGCAAGTCACATCCCTCTGAAGCTCTCTAAAAACCAAGAAAGACCCAAAAGACAAATTGCCAAACTCTTGCATACAACCCTTGAAAACTCAAAAGGAAACCTCTAAGAAAATAGGAAACCCTAATTCTACCTTTGACTAGCATACGGACCTTCGGAAATAGGCTAACAGTCACTGGAAAGCGTAGGGCTAAGAATGGGGACATTACAGTCAGGTGGTCTTTTCTCCAGCACATGTTAGTGGCTTTTGGATTCCATCCTGTTGGCGTTTAAATTAGCACCTCTGGAGTGCTGATTGTAAACGTTCAGCTATTTCAAATGTTTTGCAACACTTCTTCGTTATTTAAAGAGGAGAAGTCCCTCTCTGCTGGGAGCAATGCGTAGGGAAGGGAAATGTTTAACTAAGTTCCTATCTTTTTATGCTTCAGCGGCAGGACACAAGGGTGCACAAACACAATGCGCCGTAGCTAAGCTTTTCTCTGGTTTCTGCAGATCTTAACTACGACTAACTAGCTTCTATCTATCCAATACCTTCAAGATGAACAGAGCATGAGGGTAAAGGAGCGGGAATGGGATGGTTGGATCACTTGAATTCACCGTCTCAGAGGATATGACCGAGGCTCTGAACTCTCGGGTATACACCGGGATAAGGTTGGTACAAGCAAACACTACACGGTAAACTAGATCTGAGATCTGCCAAGGAGGAGGGACTCCTATCCGAGGTATGAGCTTAAGAAATAGTTTACTAGAAACAACAAAATCACGATGCCTTGGCCAACGAGCTTGCTAAGGAGGAGGGACTCCTATCCGAAGTATAGCTTGGAAGTCAACACATTAAACAACATCAAACGACAACTGTCAATAACAAATATCCAAGGAGGAGGGACTCCTATCCGAGGAGGGAAATGAGACAACAAGCTATTAAACACAAGACGTAGACATAACTTCAAATAAGATGATCAAAATGCAAGCGCCTTCTGATATTCTTCTTCAATGCTTCATCAACGAACTACAAAAGTTGGGAGAGCAAAGGCACGAAATCATGCACAATTACAATCATCCAACGAACTCTCATCCAAGAGTGAACAAATATTCGCTTTCAAAGTGTTGGCAACAATGGCGCAGCAATTTTGCATAGCAAGTAAAGGTTAAACAAATAATGAGCCCAAGGCTCTTATTTATAGGACTCAAAGGAGTGGGCAACCCCAAAATCTCCTTGAGTTAACAATGAGTTCTTGCCAATCAATTAGCAAGATTTATTCCTAAATAGGGGGAACAAGCAGTTAACTGGAAAGCTACTTCAGTTAACTGAAAGTCAACAAAGAGTCAACTGGAAACTACTTCAGTTGACTGAAAGCAAACTAAAGGTGAACTTAAATGTAAAGTCTCCCTCCAAAATAGACATCCACATTTAGTGGAGATCTAAGATCCACAAATCATGGAAGTCAATTAGACATCCTTAATTAGTGGGATCTGACAATGCATGATTTAAGGAAAGTGGAGTTAAACTTGGAAAGAAGCATCAAGTTAACTCCAACTACATTTAATAGCATCTCGAGTTGACTTGGAAAGAAGCGTCAAGTCAACTCAAGTCTCATGAATGCCACTTGGAGGGTGTATGGCGTCCTTCTCTGGTGCATTTATAGCTCGCCACTAATCAGCAGTGTCTCAATCCATTGATTGACTTCATCGGCTTCCGGGGAGTTAATGCTCTGTAGGATGATGACGTGGCGTCGGAGCATGATCTCACCCGTTGTGAGCTGATTTCCGAAATCAATGCATTGAGATGTTGCCTCTTCTAACTTGGTCGATAAAGCTGCTACCTTAGCCAGCTTACAACCCTCTGGATCGTCAAGAAAGGTATTGCGGATGACATCCCTGAACGACGTATTCTCCTCCCTCACGCTGATATTCCATGCAAGGGAAAGATATTACCAACATTCTTGCAAAGTTGATAATAGTGGCAACCACCCTTTTGTAATCAATCAACTCTACTGAATGAGCGTCGTAGGCTTTCACCTTGTACGCCAATTGTTCCTTCCAAGCAAAAAGATGTTGCTTGTTTTCCTCAGAGTATACTGATTGATATGCTAATTGCAAATCTGCAATTGTACTTTCGTCTTCAAGCCTCTTTTCTGCTATCCTTTGTTCCGACTGCTGGATCTCCACACGAAGTTCATGTGCTCTATCCCGTAACTGGTATAGGTTCGCCAGTACGCATCTACCCTTGAGAACAAATTCTTCCACCTGATTTCTCAAGTGTTTGCCGAATGTTAACAATTGCCGATGATTTTGTTCGGCGGGGAGATCTAGTAGTCCTGCTGGTAGGGCTGAGACGTTTGGTGTGCCATGTATCAAGCTGGTTATGTAAGACCTCAATTTCTGATTTTCAGCCTTTAAGGCTGCCTTTTCTTTACCATCCTTGGCCATTCTTTCTTGCACGCTCACCAAAGCTATTCCGAGAAGATCCGCCTCCACCTGTCGTGTAGTCTTCCCGAGGTTAAGTTGAGACAAAGTGTAGTCCTCTACTTGAACCTCGTGTATGCTTTTCTCTACTGGTGGGGCGGCAGTCTCTATAATGATCTCACAATCTGCATTCCTTTCTATGTGAACTTGCTTCTTTAACTTCTTCGCCGACGTGTCTTGTGGGACGTGGTCGAACTCGGTAAAGTCAAGTTCATACGAGGGTTTTTCCCTCTTTCTTCCTAGGAAGCCTTCAAGCCAAATAGAATCTCGGCAAACTTCGCTAGGAGGGACATGAGGCCCTTGAATGCTAGATGTGTGAGACTGTGCTGGAGCAATGTCTCTCGGTGGCGAATCCAAGTCGATGAGGACTTGTGTCTGCTGTGATACTGGTGATATGGGCGGCTCTGTTTCCATAACAGGCACCGTTTCTGCTGCTGCTTCTACTGTTGTTGCTTCCGCCATTGGTTCAGCCACTGGTTCTTCAACAACTACTGCTGCTGGTTCCTCCGTGATAACTTCTGCTGAATCAGGGGTAGCAGTCTCTACTCTTTGTTCTGGGGCAGCAATACCCGTGATTATTTCAGGACTATGTGTGGCTTTCTCCACTGGTGTCCTCTGTGTTCTAGGTTTTGACATCCTCATCCCTTCGGGGAGGATTGCACCATTGCTTTTGTCTAGGTTTCCTTCTTGAAGTGGAAGGTGGTGTAGACTGAACCTGTGGCGGCTCTGTTCTGTGAGGTATCACCTTCCTTGATTTCTTGCTGTCGAGATAGAGTTGGCTATTTCTAACCACTCTACTCGTTCTTTCTTCTATAGATGTATCCTCTTTGGCATACCAATCCACTCTCGGGAGCGGTTGGGAGTCAACTGAATCTGCGAAGAATGTGGGGAGAATGACTTCCCCTTCATCATCTGACAGGCCCTCAATGTCTGCTGACATAAAATCAGCAATCTGTGGGAGTCTGAATCTGCTGTAGTTCCTTCTTCGCACTTCATACTCGTCTTTACAATTCATCCAATAATCTTCCATAGAAGACTTATGTGACGAGTGTTGCTCGAGGTGTGCTGCATAGAGTCCTCTGGGATCATAGGATCTTCTATCAATGAGATATTTGAGGTTGAACCTCCTTGTTTCTTGACCCATCATCTTTGCATCCGCCGCGAATCCACATCTATATAGTCCCATTTCAACGGGAAAGTTAACAGCTGTCTTCCTCTTCAAGCGCAAGTGGACATGAACCTCGGACAACTGTCTCAGGAACTCCATGAAGACTACCCTATCCGAAGGGTGTCTTGGTAGCATGGCAGGGTGGCCAATGTAGCCATACACGCGTATGTAGGAGAATGTAGGAAATTGGATAAACCAATCTGCCCAATCCGCCATTGCCTCTCTGGCTGTCTGTGAAATACGCACGTGCATCTCATGGTTAAGCTCACGAACTATGTGCATGGTGAAGTGATCACTTGTCTTCTTGAAGTGTCTTTCCGCTTGAGTAAACTCAAGACGTGTGAAATACTCGTGAACCTTCTGCACACCTAAGGTTCCCACATTGTTCAATAACCTAAAATCGCCTTGGAAGGCTATTAGGTATACTAGGTAAGAGCACATGTGGAACCTATGAGCTTCTAGATACCCAGTGATTTGTCGGTGGAGTGTGTCACTGATCAAAGTGGCCCAGTCATAGTATTCCCTCCTGCCAATGATTTTAGCGATGACATAGTACATCCATGGCTGGAATTGACGACCATCTTCTTCTCCAGTGACTCTGTTGAGTAGAGTGATTAACACTGCGTACTCGTCTTTACATTCTCCTCGCCCCAACAACTTAGGCAAGCTTGCCTTTGTCACTTTCAGCCATTTTTCGGCCATTATCCTTTGACATTTGTCCTTAGCTGTCTCAAAAGCTTTCTCACATTCCGTCAATGATATGACTTTGCTGTTAGGATGTGAGGGAATATCAAAACATCTTTCGATATCCTGAGGCTTTAAACTGCAAACAATTCTTCCATCTGCTGCTCTGATTTCTCTGGTGGTAGGGTTGTAATGCTTGATACAAGCGATTACGAGCTCTACGCTTTGTAGTGTGATGGGAATTGATGCGGCTTGCAGCAATCCGGATTCTTCGATATTCTGCAATGTTATTTGATTCATGCCTTCTAACTGCTCCAAATCGACCACTGGATTTACTTGGTGTAGATTTGTGTCAACTGTTTTCAGGTAATCATGGAGTAAGACCGTCTTGGTCTCGTATTGCACCTGGGAGTACTGCATCCTGAAAAACTTAAAGATTGACTGTAAGCTTGACCTAGTTCAGATGATTTTCGGAAACCCTTAAAAATAGCCCTGAGAAGTATTTTTCGGAAAAAATCTGGCACATGGGTTTTGTTCGTGCTTCAATGAACAAACCCAGTTCCTCAATTTGGATTGAAACTTTTCGGAAAAACCCCCAAAAATAGGGGCAGCAAGTTTGCTGATTTTGGAAAATTTGTCGAGGTGGGTTTCTCTGGAAAATGATGCTGAATCTACCAGATCTGATATGGTGTAGCTTGTTGCTTTTTGTCAGCAAGAAAAAGACAAAGAAGAGAGGAAAAAGAGAAGGTGGATTGGAAGTTTTATCTGATCTTCAAAAAAAAACTATCTCTGATCCAATCCTCAAAATGGCAATCTTTTCCTGCTTCAGATCTGCAAATAAAAATGAAGAACGGATGAAAACCTCCTTCAGATCTTCAATGGCGTCCTTGAGAGCTTTGTGGCTGTTTTTATCTTTCAACCTGCAATGAAATAATGAAATGGACGCCATCTCCTTGAATATATATGTTTGAGCTTCAGATCCACAAATTTGGGGACCTAACACAAGCTCAAAAGGTGATTTGAGTTTGATCTGAAGTTAAAAAGGTGATTTCCACCAATCGTGGAGCGTTTTAGCCAACTTTAACTCAAAAAGCTTTTGACTTTAGTCAACAAATGACCTTTTCTTTTTTTAGGCCTTCCCTTTTCATATTTTGCAAGTATTTTCTCTCTGAAACCCCCTGTTTGATCCTGAATCTGGCGTTGTCTGTTGATCTTGACGTCACGGACACATTCACTGCGGAGCTGAATCCATACTGGAAAGAAGTGCCTGGGAGACTGAATGATAAAAAGCTGAGTTAAGGGCTCCAAAAGAATGGGCGCCTTTCCCAAGAAAGGGCGCTTTTGCCAATGCCTTAGTGATTTTTCATCTTCGTTCTTCAGCTTATTTGAAATGACCTCTCGTGCCTTGAACTGGATTTCTCGTTGATCGGAGAGTCAGATGTTTTCACATGACGTTTCATCAGGTACCCAGCTCTGTTCTGCTAAGAATGACTGTCTTCGGGAAATCTGGATCTCAAATTAGGGTTCCTTTATCCAAGGGCGCCCCTCCTTGAAAAGGGCGCTTTTGCCTTTTAGCTTGATTATTTTCATCTGACAAGTTGCCTACTTTGATCCAGATTATCCGTTGACTGCTCTGTCAGGTATTGATGCTTGCAGTTGCGTTTCCGAGATCTATTTGGGCTGAGAAGGTTATCCTGGGAAGCCTTTTGTCATTGGTCAGCATCTGGAGTCAAGAAAGAAGGGCGCCTTTGCTTTGAAAAGGCTCTTTTTCTAGAACTTCGTCGTTTATCTGTGGTTTCCTGATATTTCCTTGAACTGCCTCTTTTTGCTTCATCAGCAATTGCTAGTGATCTGTTCATCGGATGATCTGGATGTTTGTTTCACTGTTGAGCCAGCAGTCAAACGTCAAGAATGACTGCTTCGGATGATCTTACTGACTTCATTTGACCTTCAAAGATCATGGGCGCCCCTGCTTGAAAAAGGCGCCTTTTCAACATGTGAGCAATCTCCCCTTCGTAACATCTCCAGAGTTAGTCAAATTTTGACCTTTTTCGTTTTCAGGAATCTCCTTCGTCAAACAGCATCTTTTTCGACCTTTTCCGCCATGGTTGTGTCGTTGAAGCTTTTGAAGCTTAGCTTTCAGCACCTGGTACTGGCCAATCTGCCATTAATGGCTGTGGAGCTCCTAACTTCGTTCCTGAAAAAGAGAAATAGACCCACCAGAGTAAAACGTGTCTTTTGATGATTCTGACTTGACCAATGTGATCGTGAAGCCTTTTAAGCCTATCAAAATCATTTTCGATCATTTCTGGGAAGGTCCTATTTTCGGGGGATTTCCCTGAAAATAGGGGAAAAACCCTAATTTTCAAATTTTCAGAATTTTGTACATGTGTTCCTTGACAGAAACCCACCAAGATTCTATGATTGTTTTGACCTAAAACAGACCTTTCGTGGCATTTTAACAAGATTTAGCTCAATTTACACAGAATGCCAAAAAATTTATTTGGGGTACAACACATCCAAACTGGATCTCTTGGGTCATGAGTTGTGTGACCTCTTCCTCCTCGATTCTAGTTAATGGTTCTCCCACTCCTACCTTTTCTGCTTCGCAGGTACTTAGGCAAGGAGACCCTCTTTCTTCATATCTCTTTATTTTATTGGTTGAGGGTCTTGGTAGATTGTTGAAGCAATATCAAGACACTGATCTTGTCAAAGGTTGGAATTGGGGTCATGGCTTAGACTCACAAACTCATCTCCAGTTTGTGGATGACACTGTGTTGATGGGTCTGGCAAGAATTGAAGAGGTAGTCAACTTCAAGAAAGCTCTTGATACTTATATGGCTGCATCTAGCCAGAAGATCAATGAGGGAAAATCTAGTATCATCTTCTTCAACACTCCTAGGTTGATTCAAAACAGAGTTGCTCACATTTTTCGTTTTCAGATTGGAAGCCTCCCTATGGAGTACTTGGGTATCCCTCTTTGTGTTGGCACCCTGAATAAGAGGCACTGGCAGAAGATCCTGGATTAGTTTTGTTCAAAATTTAATCACTGGACTTTTCAGTGGTTATCTTTTTGCACGCAGATTAACTCTTTTAACTTTTGTCTTACAGGCTCTCCCTCTGTATAGATTCATGGTGTTATTTGCCCCTAAAGGTTTCCTTAAGGAATATGACTCCCTTGCTAGGAAATTCTTATGAGCTGGAAATCTTGAGCATCAAAAGTGGAGCTTAGTGAGTTGGAACAAGTTTGTAAATCCAAGGAGCATGGTGGTTTGGGTCTTAGGCAATTTAAGCACAACAATCTTGCTCTAGCTGCAAAATTATACTAGAGATGGTGCACACTTTTTGACCAGCCTTGGGCTTGCATTCTAAACTACAAATATTTAGGTGGTGTTGATATTGAGGACATCTCGCAAATGTATTTAATTGGGAAAGGCTCTATGATCTGGAATACTATTAAGAGGGGTGCCACTCTCATTAAGAATGGCCTTTTTTAGCTTATTCATAAGGGTGATCGAGAGCTCTTTTGGTCTGATTCTTGGGATGGCCACCCACCAATCCTTTCATCTCACCCTCATCTCCAAGCCTTCAGTGAAATTTGTGTTGAGGTCAGATGGTCAAGTGTGGATAGATTTCTATGCTCTTTCTATTTGGGGAGCTCCTTGGCATATCAATGGCAACACTTTGCCAATTGGCCTAGAGGGGGTTCACAGGAGGAGAGGAATTCCTTGGCTTCTATTCTTGTTGAGCACCCTTGTTGTTCTTGTGAGGATAGGGACGTGTTGGCCTGGGGTAATGATCCCAAAGGGAAGTACTCAATTGCTCAGGGTTATGCTGCTTTGCAGGGTCTGCATGACGACTTGAGAGTGAGACCTTGGTGGAAACGAATTTGGAATAAAAACAAATGGCCCAAGTGTAATTTGTTCATGTGACTGTTAAGTTTGAATAAATGCCTCACTTGGGAGAATATTAGGAAAAGAGGCTTTCGTGGCCCTTCGCTATGCTTACTTTGTGGATGCAATTAAGAAAGTTCCACCCATCTTTTCTTCCAATGTTCTTTCTTAGTGGAAATCTGGAGGCTTTGGTGGAAGTTGTGGAGGAGACGATTTTTACAAGTTTCATCTTTGGATGATCTCTGGGAGAATTTGGGCCTTCCTCCAGCTTCTACTTCCTTCTTGGTGGTTTCCTGGGAATTAGGCCCCCCTCTTATTATATGGCAGATTTGGTTGGAGAGAAATAGACGGATTTTTCAGGAGCGGCAGTAGGTTTTCCTCCAAATTTGGTACAAGGTTAAGAGTATGATCAAGGAGACTATTGAGGCCAAGTTCGATTTAGTGGAGCCTTTGTCCTTGACTAATGTTGTCACTACTTCCCTCTTGGTGTTCTCTTCGACCACTAGGTCTCAAGTTCATCCAAGTTCTAGGCAGCAATTATTCAAGAAAGTGAATTGAGAGGGCAAGTGGAGTCCACCCCCTGAAGGATTCTATAAAATTAATACAGATGGTTTTGCTTGGGGTAATCCTAGGACTACTGGTATTGGAGGAGTGGGGTGTGATAGTAGAGGTTATGCACAGTTTTTTTTCTCCACTTATATGGGGATATATTCTAATAATCAAATAGAGGCTTGAGCTTTACTAAAGGCTTTGGAGAAAGCCTGCGAGTTGGGTTGGAAGAAGGTGATTTGTGAAATGGATTCTATGATTTTGGTCTCTCTGTTAAATAACCGGGATTTCTAGAATTCCTCATGGAGATTGGGTGTGATAGCCAAACAAATCCTTCGTTTGGCCCCAAATTTTAATTCTATTTCCTTTGTGCATATTCCAAGGGAATAGAACAAGGTGGCTGACTATTTGGCCAAATGGGCATATGTTGAGTTGGAGGAGTGAACTGTCTGGGATTGGAGTCAGCTAGATCAGCAAAAAAGTCAGTGGCTAGTTCAGATTCTTCATGAAGATCAAAAAAATTAGTTGTGCGGAATTGGTTTGGTTGTATGCTCTTTGGTGTTCGGAGGATAGCTGGTATGGTTGCTTTTTGGCTTCCTATGACTTCTTTTATTTAGGGTCTAACTCTTATATTAGTTTAGTTTTTAGCTCTCCTGTTGTATTTGTCTACTTTCCTTTAAATAAATTTTTCACCCTTTTTCTTTTAAAAAAAAGAAATTGTAGACATATTAATTGAACATGGATACTTATGGACTTGGAAAAAAATACATGTGAGTTGAAACCACACCAAAAGACCTAAAATATCTATGAGAACTATGATGTGTCTCTGATTACAGCATCAATAGAACAGGTATACGACTTTTCTAAAACTTCCTTTGGAGCCACTTGTAAATGTTGTCAAAATGCCCTGGTTGGCATTAAATACAGAATGTGTTAAGTTTGTATTTTGCCTCAAAACCTTGCCTCTGATTTATGTACATAGCATGATTTTGATGAAAGAGTTAAGAGTAATGAACAGTAAGTTATGCATTTTAATAAACCTAATCTATTAATAAATTATAAAACCAAAATGATAACTAAAAATACAAAGAAGCACAAAATGGTTAATTAATAATTAGTTAAAAGCAGGGAAACATTTAAAGTATTTTGTTGTAATGTTGAATTTTTGTATGTCCTTGCAGTTTTTATGCCTCAGACATTCAAGTTTGTTGATGTTTTATGGTAGCTTCGTGGTCTTCTTCCAGCAATCTCCCTTACTACATTTGAGATAAATTAAATTATAGCCTATGGCTATTTAATTTATATGATATGGATTTTTGAAGAGACACTTTCATTGGTTATTATAATTAATTATGAAGAGGCTCGATTTGCTAATGAGTCTGACTATCTTCTTGGGCGCGATTTTATGGAGGAGTGCATCTTTCTATGAGAGGTCGACTTGTGTTCTTGAAGGGTCATGTCTCCTTTCATATTGTATATATAGATGATGTTTCTCTCTTTGCTATCATTCATTCATTGTCTCATAATCAGTTCGCCCTTCATCTCAAGTGCGAGTTCTTTTCAAGGCAGATCGATATTATTAGAGGCTGAGTTTTCTTCAGCATATTGTCTCTTTGTATTGCTGTGTTGCATCACTCTTTGGTGCATGTATTTAGGCCTTGATATCAGCCTCTTGTAAGGAGATCATTATTGTGTTGATTCAATATATAAGTGATATATTGTTGTTGGGTTTTTCTCCCTCAAGAGGAGGGTTTTCCCAAGGTATCTGCTGTGTTATTGTGTCTGATTTTGAATTAATTTTCTGTGCATTATATCTGATCATAAAATTAACATGGTATCAAAGCAGGTTTGAAGAAGATTGTGATCAGATTTATCATTGCAGCGATACTCTTTTCTCTTTCTCATTATTGTCTATCTCTATCTCTTCGTCAAGATGGTGAACGGTCTTAAGATTGAGGATAGACTCGAAGGAGCATCAAACTTCACTTCATGGAGATTCAGAATTATACTCACCTTGGAGGAAAACGAATTGGTTGAGTTCGTAGAGAACAAAGTTCCCGAACCTACAGATGAGGAAGAGAAAGTTCAATGGAGAAAAAAAGATATCAAGGCAAAGAAGATGTTAGTTGATTCCATGAAGGATCATATAGTTCCTATTGTCTCCAAATTGAAGATGGCAAGAGACATGTTCAAAACATTGAATGCAGTGTTCCACGGGGTTTCTGGGACGGGGGGGACGCATTTCGGGGACGCGGGGACAGGGGGTCTAAGTTTGGGGGCGGCGGGGGGACGGCAGGGGGACGGCGGTGTGGGGGGCGGCAGGGTGCTGAAATACATATAGTACTTAAAAAAATAGTTATAAAAAGATGTATAAGTATAAGAATTATAGATCTTGGAGACAACTAGGAGTCCCTAGACGTCTTGAGAACACCCCAGCATCCTCGAAGTCCTAGTGGCATCTTGGAGACAGCGACACTGGTGGTGGGATGGTGGCACTGGTGGTGGGCTGGTAGGGGGGCGTCCCCCCCAAGTCCCCAAGTCTCCGAAACGTCCCCCTCTAGGAAACGCGGGTTTTTTTGGGGGGGGGGGACGCGTCCCCGTGGAACACTGCTTGAAGGAGATGTACGAAATCAACAACACCAGCCGGGCTCTTGCACTGAAGCAACAACTACATCATGTGAAGATGGCGAAAGGAGAAACGGTTATTGCTTACTTCATGAAGATTTCAGAGTTGAGAGATCAGCTCTCTACAATTGGTCATGTGATAGATGACAAGGACTTGACCATGCTTGCTCTTAATGGTCTCCCTTCATCATGGGAGTCCTACATTCAAGGAATCAATGCAAGATCAAAGCTTCCCAAGTTTGATCGATTGAAAGCGGATTGCATTCAAGAGGAGTCTAGATTGGCTGCTAGAAGAGTTGGTCAAAGCCCTACCAATGAAGACATTCATATTCTTGCCTCTCAATCATCGAAGTAGAAAGGAAAAAATGGGAAGAAAGGATACTTCAAGAGGAGTAGAGATAATGGGGCTGATGGTGCTCCCGCATTCAAGAAGAAGAGGGACATCTCCAAAGTCCAATGCTTTAGATGTGACAAGTATGGTCACTTTGCAAAGCATTGTCCAACCAGGCCTAAGCAACGTGCCACCATTGTAGATGTTGATGATGTCTCCCCGCAGAAGGATTCATGTGAGTACTTATTCTATTTGGCATTGTCAAGCAATGTAACTACCGACACCAACACTTGGTTGATTGATAGTGGTGCATCTCGCCACATTACCGGATTCAAGGAGCATCTAACAAATTTGGTGGAGAGAGATTCTAGTGAACAAGTCATTATTGGAGATGATGCTAGTTACTCGGTGAAAGGAATTGGGACCTCCACTCTCCACTTGGATTCCGGCATTACCCTTCAGTTGTGCGATGTTCTATATGTTCCAGGCATCAAGCGAAACCTTGTTTCCATTTCAGCCTTGGAAGACAAGGGTTACTAAGTTGCATTCTCTAAGGGAAAAGTTCTTGTGTGGACAAAGAACTCCAACTTCAAAACTGCTCAAGTGATTGGAGTTGGACATGAGAGTCTCTACAGGCTATGCACTCGTCCACTTCAAGCATTAGTACATGATTCTTCAAGCTTGTGTGATCTTTGGCATCGAAGATTAGCTCACCTTCACTTCCGAGCTCTACCTATCATGGAGAAGATGGTCACAGGCCTTCCAAAGTTCAACCAGGAGCATGAAGGTATTTGTCGAGGCTACGCTATGGGTAAGAATACTAAAGGTCCATTTCATAGTAGAGAAAATAGATCCAAATGTATTCTAGATCTCATTCATTCTGATTTATGTGGTCCAATGTCTGTTGCTTCTTCGAGTGGTTTCTTGTATTACATTCTTTTTATTGATGACTACTCTAGAAAGACTTGGATTTATTTCTTGAAATCTAAAGAATCTGAGTAAGCATTAGAAAGGTTCAAGGAATTCAAAGCTCAGGTGGAGAATTTGTCTGGGAAGAAGATCAAAGTCCTAAGATCCGATAATGGAGGAGAGTATACCTCTGGTAGCTTTCGGAACTGTTGCATTGAAGTTGGGATTAAGAGGGAATTCAGTGTTCCTTATAATCCTCAACAGAACGGTGTTGCAAAGAGAAAGAACAAATCGATAGTGGAAGCAGCAAAAGCCATGATTCATGATCAGGATCTACAAACCTTCCTATGGGCAGAAGCATCTAGGACAGAAGTCTATGTTCTAAATAGAAGTCCTCACTGGATCCTCGAGAACATGACTCCTGAAGAAGCTTTTACTGGGAAGAAGCCAAAGGTGAGTCATTTGAGGATCTTTGGATGTCCAGTTTATGTTCATATTTTGAAGGAAAAGAGAACAAAGTTGGAGCCTTCTAGCAAGAAGGGGATATTTGTAGGTTACAGTGAGACATCAAAAGCCTACAGAATCTACATTCCAGGTCAGAAGTTGATCGAGATCAGTAGGGATGTCACATTTGAGGAAGATGTTGCATACAGGAGATCCAAGGGTACTCATATGGAGATTGATAATGAAGAGTCTCCTCAGGATATGGAAGTTGATCATACTCTTGAGATTCAGAGGGAGACTTCAAAACCGAAGGAAGATAATGATCTAGTTGAACCCTTGGAACCTACTGATGGGCCTACCAATATTGTGATTGGGAAAAAGAGACCTCTATGGGCTAGGAAAACAATGCAGGAGGTAAAAAGGTTTGCAGCTCCAAAAGGTACCTTCAGAGAAAGTAAGAGACCGCATAAGTTCTCCAGTTGTGTTGCTTTGATGAGTCAGATTATTGAGTCTAAGCCTTCCAGTGTTGAGGAAGCTTCTAGTCAACAGGTTTGGAGAGATGCTATGACAGAGGAGTATCAATCAATTCTCAAGAATGATGTTTGGGACATCGTTCCTAGACCCGAAGGCAAATCTGTGGTATCTTCAAAATGGCTCTTCAAGATCAAGCATGCGGTTGATGGGAGCATTGAGAAGTACAAGCCAAGATTCGTGGCTAGAGGGTTTTCACAAAAAGAGGGAGTTGACTATGAAGAAACATTTGCTCCAGTTGCTCGCTATACTTCTATCAAAACCATCATTGCCATTGCTACATCTTAAGGATGGAAGATTCATCAAATGGATGTGAAGACAGCTTTCCTGAATGGTGTGATCAAAGAAGAAGTGACAACATCACGCAAGTGATGAACACTTGTACATACCATACATGATTGTAGCCATTATGGTTGATATCACAATGAGGTGATATCTGATATCACAATGAGGTGATATCTTTCTTTTTCCACATATGGTTATAGCCATTGTGGTAGACATCACGATGAGGTGATATGTCTTGTGCAGCTGGAAGAATCCTCCCTAGCTGAGATGGAGTGTTGATGTTTTATGGCAGCGTCGTGGTCTTCTTCCAGCGATCTCCCTTACTACATTTGAGATAAATTAAATTATAGCCTATGGCTATTTAATTTATATGATATCAATTTTTGAAGAGACACTTTCATTGGTTATTATAATTAATTATGAAGTGGCACGAATTAATGAAGAGGCTTGATTTGCTAATGAGGCCGACTATCTTCTTGGGCGCGATTTTATGGAGGAGTGCATCTTTCTATGAGAGGCCGACTTGTGTTCTTGAAGGGTCGCGTCTCCTTTCATATTGTATATATAGATGATGTTTCTCTCTTTGCTATCATTCATTCATTGTCTCATAATCAGTTCGCCCTTCATCTCAAGTGTGAGTTCTTCTCAAGGCAGATCGATATTATTAGAGGCTGAGTTTTCTCCAGCATATTGTCTCTTTGTATTGCTGTGTTGCATCACTCTTTGGTGCATGTATTTAGGCCTTCATATCGGCCTCTTGTAAGGAGATCATTATTGTGTTGATTCAATACATAAATGATGTATTGTTGCTAGGTTTTTCTCCCTCAAGAGGAGGGTTTTCCAGGGTATCTGGTGTGTTATTGTGTCTGATTTTGAATTAATTTTCTGTGCATTATATCTGATCATAAAATTAACAAAGTTCACTTTTTACTGAACTTCATGTGTTCAAAATGGTCAACGAATGGTAAGTTAATTAATTTCCTAAAATTAATTGAGAGAAATGTAAAACAAAATCTTGGAATAATTAGGTGATAAGAAGACAATGCATAAATTTTGGTGTTAAATCTCCTCTACTGCCACTCCTCAGTCTTACATAATTCCATGTCTGTGCTCTTTCCCTTTAACTATTAACCTATCACTGCAACTTGACCCATTTGAACTTACTAACACCTTCCAATTTTGACAGCTCATTCTTTCAAGTATGGCCACAGTTTGATCAAATCCAAACCCTTTATAATTTATTGTACAAAACAATATTGTATTCTTATAGTTGAAATTCTTTCCTTGGCAAAATTCAATTAAACATGAAATGATGAAGGGATGAACAATTTAACTTGAAAATTTTAACTCTATCATTAGTCTCATATAATCATGTCACCCCCGATTGAATATATTTGATTCTTCATCCGGCATGCACCCTTGTCATCCACATGGCGACTAAGGATATGATGAATCTTAGAGCAAGTCATGTAAGGCTTTACGCCTTTAGTCAATTCATATTTTGTTGGTACTTATATTTTGTTATTTGTTTTCAACACTACCCGTTCCGCTTAAACCCACTCCTATCACTTGCCTTGGAAGGGAAAGAAAAGATTGTTATCTAAATAAGATGTGTTGACTTCCTATAAAAGTGCAAAAAAAAAAAGAATATACATGAAATTCAATCTCCATCTAAACTACCTTCTAGACAAGTCCTCTCAAGCCACATTTGCTTTCAGAGAAGCATGATAGAGGGAAGCAAAAGCTTAAACAATGCCTTTGGTCTCAGACTGTTTGTCCTTCACTAACCTAACATACAAGATGCAATTAATAATTCCACCTCCATTGACAGAAATGTGTTGTCCTTTCAATCTAAACATTATTTGTCAATGGTGCAGGGCACCTAGGCCTTCATGTAAACAAGGGTCAAGTGCTAGCATTTGATGTTGGTTAAGTCATTTTTGTTTGTAATAAGGTCTTTAAGACCATGTTTTGTGTCTTTGTGTGTCGGTTGGGTCATTTGGGGTTAGTTTGTTAAAAGTTGTCCATTTTGCAAAAAGTTGCTTATGCAACTTTTGCATTTTTGGGTTTTTAGGGAAGTTGAACAGTTGGGAGTTGAAAGATAGTAGTAAACGGTTGGTTTTTGTTTGAAAATGTTTAAATACACCTTGGAATGGTGGAGACAAGGTTTTAGTAGTTTGTTTGGAGATTGAACAATAATAAAACTCTGTTTTTCTGCGTTTCAAGGTTGTTTTTGCTGCTACACAGTGTGGTACGGCCCTGTACGGCCTGGAAGTGGTTTAAAATCCATTGGAACAGATAATGTATTGAATCTATTGTTTTGTTTCACTTTGTTTCATCTGATTTCATCAAATTTTGAGCAATTTAGAGCTCTTTTTTCTGAAAATTGTCTGAAAACCTAGTTTAGGGTTGGTTTGAGGCAAGTAAGATGAGTTTCTCTCCATTCCACCAATGAATTGGCCTCAAACTCGGTGGAATGGATGTAGGTAGGTTGAATTTCATGTTCACAATGTTGCAGGAGCAGGGGATGGCATTGAGGGTAAATTTCGTGATGCCCTAACTGATTTAACCTCATGTTTTAGGCAAATAAGTTGCATAGGAGTTGGTGTTTGTAGAGGAACTCTTAGGTGATGGTTGAAATTGCTTGGAAAGGGTTTGGGAGACACCATGAAACATGTCTAAGCCATTGGAATAAAGGTTTGAGGTTTGGGTTTTGAAAACCTTGTTGTTGCCCATTCAAACAAGCCTAATTAGGCCCAATTCAAAGCGTAGCAGCAGAAATTTGATCTTTATGTTCCAAAACACCCCCACCTGCAAATTTGGTATGTAGTCAGATGCCATAAAGGGTACTCAAAACTGTGTTCATATTCTGAGCATGAGGTCTGGTTTGGAAATTATGTTGGGAAAACCAATTGTGGAGTACTACTACGGGAATAGGAAGATTGTGAGAGTAACTCACCAAATTAGGGTTCCAAGATTGAAAAGTTTGATTGGTTGAGTTAGTTTGTGATCATCCACCCTGCTCTGCATCAGTCCCAAGGATTTGAATCAGTTTTATCTTTAAGGAATTAGTTAGTTTGTGATCATCCACCCTGCTCTGCATCAGTCCCAAGGATTTGAATCAGTTTTATCTTTAAGGAATTGACCTTGTCATGATCAAAATATGTATGTTTTTCCCAACCTACAACTACCACTTGGCCATCCACCAGTGGCTGCATTGAAGCTGAGGCCTTCAAACCCATCTAACTCATGTCAGATTGTTGGCAGATTGTACAAGTTTTCTAACATATTTTGGAGGAATGCCCTCCCAAATTTCTTATCACTTTACTATTCTTGACTCTTTCTCTCCTATCCTATTACAAACCACCATCTGTCTCGTCAGGATGAAGGCACCTCTAAGGGGTGTGAAAGCTTAAAGGAGTGACAACCTTAATGTTTTATTCCATCACATTCTAGCCGAAGTCCTCCCCACCCAATCACTATATTTCACTTGTTGCTACATAGTGAGAAAAATTCAAGGCTTTCAGTTCTTACGAAATATAATACTTCACTTTATTAACATTTGAGCCTTAAAGAAAGCTTGGTAAGCATGGTGAAGCTCCTTGTCAGCACAAGAAGTCATTTACGAGGATAAAATTTAAGTGTAGTTAAACATTGCAATATTACTCTCCCTCTGCCCAAGATCATTACTCCAATGAATAACTTTAATGTGGGTGTCATGCAAAAAAGGATTCAACATGACAGAGTGGAGCACCTTTGTGTAGAAAACCATACATTAATGAATATTCATATTTTCTGCATTTATTTAGACTAACTGTTTCACATTCACAATGCAATTAACCAATGTTGCCAAATGTCACAAAGGTAAACAAAAGGAAAAAATTAAGAGGAAACGTAAAAGCTTAAGAAATGAAATTTTTAAGCTTGTTCTTCGGGTTTCATCAACAGATTTTATTTTTCTCCCAACCAATTTCCATCCACTTGTCCATCTAGATGAAAGAGCAAAGTTTTAGGTTTGAACATTTGAAACTTGACCTCCATCTAATCATTTGCTTTTTTCTTCTACATACAATAAGAAAAGCTCTCAAAATATTTAAAGTTTAATAACTAAGATTATCACTTTGTTCAAACCAGCATTCCATGGGGACACATACCTAGGGTTACAAGGGACGTCCCCAACATCCCAAACATCCCAGGGAATTGGTAACTTGTAGAGGCCATCCCCCTTTTTATGATTGGACAGCCTGCTCCATTTGGTGCATACAAATTTAAAATTGTAATGTTTTATAGTTAAAACACTAAAAAACCCTAAAAAGCTAAAAGGGGGAGGATTGTCATTGCAAATCCAACATTTTGCATTTTCTTTTTAAAATTGCAGCTCCTTATAATTTTTTTAAGTTATTTAATAACAATTCTCAAAAGTTCAGGAAAAAAAATTCCATCACCCCATTCCAAAATTGCAGAGAATTCCCAGTTCAAACTTCAAAGCATTCAATCATTAAAGCGTTCTCATTTCATCTTCCACCTATGAAACCTTCAAGGTTAATACTATAACCAAAGAAAGAGAAAAAAAGGCATGACAAGAGGCTTAGGATTTAAAGATTTATCTTCTTGCAAAGAAAAAAAGACACCATAATTGTTCATTAATCATAGGTGGTTGTACCTCAAATATAACATAAAATTTTTACCATCAAATGAAGTTTATTAGGCATTTAAAAGACAGAAGAAAAAGTGCTTCATAAAGAGGCTACTGTATTGTTTTCTCCACAAACCACACTCAAAGCCTACTACATTATGCAGTCAAGTACAATCTCATGGAGGAATTATTCAAATAATGATTCAGTGCACTCTGGTTTTATCCCAACCTCTCTTATTTTCTGCATGCATGGTTGATTCTCAAGTCAAATATTTGTTCTTTTGTCATCTACGTTAAGGATTTGATTTCAATTCTCTGAAAAGATCAATTTTGTCTCATTAAAGCTTCAGATTCAAATTTGCAATATTCTTTACCCATTGCATTCTATATTGTGTGGTCTCAACCAACTTGATAGTTAGCATATATTTATCGCTGGGTTTCTGGTGCATTTTATTTGCTTTTAACTCCAAGCTCACTCACCCACAATGAGATGTTATTTGCCCTAGTTTATTTAATCACATTTCTCAGAATTGTCAGTGTGTATCTTCTTGCTTCAAAAAACTTGCTCAGCAGATATTAAAATTTCTACAAATGGGTAAAAGTGGGGAGGATAAGCTAAACTGTGAGATTAAGAACATTTAAAATGACATGAGTCTATAATTGATCAAATAATAAACTCCGCATGCATAGAAAAGAAAACTAATAGTGGTAATTTCATGAAACACCAAAAAGAAGAAAAATTTTGTATAAAATAGAATGAATTTGTTACACCCCATTGTTAAATTACCAAATAACTTTAACCTTTATGTGCAAATATGATTTAATGCAAGATTATGTCATGATGATATTTGATAGATTGAATGAAATGAATGAATATGCAATATGATGAAACTACTTTTAAATACTTTAATGATGTTTAAGCTATACATGAATATGATTTATATGTTATCAGCGAACTATGAACGTGTTGCTCTAAGTTGGGAGAAGGAAAGTTTGAACCCTCCAATGGGGGAGGGAGTATCACTCAGGAGAAGAGTTGGTATTTGGAACATTGGGTATTTCTATTTGAGTAGACGCACACACTCACTTGCATAGGTTAGTGGAACCTCGTCAAGTCAGTTTGTGTTTCATTTTGGGTTAAGTCTTGAACCTAAGTTGATAGGCTAAGTGACCTTAGGGAAAATAATGCCTTATTGTTATTAAACCTCTTTAATCGTCAAGTTAAAATTAATTGCAAATAACTATCGAGAATAACGTTTATAACATGTATGGTATATATAAATATGTTTGGTATATATGAATATATACATGTAATATATATACATAGGAGATAATGTGTATAGATGTATGTATGTGTAGATATAATGTTTTAATGTTCACGTATATTCATACGCATATACATGTATGAATATGCAGGCAAAAGTTAAAAGAAATATATATATGTATATGTATATATATATATATACACATATATGTGTACGAATATGCAGGAAAAAGTTAAAAGAAATGTATATAAATATATATAGGTGTATATTATATTTTATTTGATTTATTAAGCCATAATAAGTAATAAGTGGCTGATATGCCATGCATATACAATGTATATGGCAAACATAATTCAGGGTGATATGGTTGCCCAGCCTAGGCGCCACCATATGTTGTTATCAATTTATTGATAGAGCCATGAAGTGGTTGAACATAGCACATTTCAAACTCATTTACTCAGCCACATAAAAGTGGCGATGTGGAGACTAAATAGCATGTGCTCCTATCATTAAGAAGTCTGTGACTTGGGCAGATGGTAAATAAAGAGTTGGAATGGCATTTAGCTTCCAACGTGCCATTCTCAAGACTTTTTCAAAACAAATTTGAATAGCAATCAATAACAAGTGAGGCGTGAGGTTTTTGAATGGCAGACTTAGTCAATAGCTATGATGTCATGGCTATGTGGGAATGAATTCGAATTGGTTTAGAAGACTTTTTAAACTGCTTTAAAAATTGTAAACAGCAGCAAAGTAAGCCGTGGCATTTAGGAAGGTGGTCGAATTGTTTAGAAGACTATTTCAATCTGCATTATATCAATACCTTAACATGCCAGCCGTGTCAGTAAGAGGTAGAGGTCAATTTGCTATTGAAGACTATTTTAAACTGATTTCTTTAAACTGCAAAGTGGGGTCATGAGATTTAGAATTGGTTAGACTCAGTCAAAAGACTAAGTTGCTCCTCTCATGGAGACTTTTCCTGAAAATTGCAAGACGAATTTTTAAATGCAATACATAGCAGGATGGAAGTTGTGGGGTTTGGTTGTTAGAGACTTAGTCTATGCCAATCGTAGCAGCCATAGAGAGCTGCATAGGCAACCAATCTGGATGATATTCTTCATGCCTTTGAAGATAATGCAAACGGTGGCATTTGGAGAGCTATTTGAGCCTCCAAAGAAGTAAACTGATTTCTATTTGTGGGGAAAACATTTAGTAAGGAGAGGAAAAACCGTTATGGGTTAATGAGTATAAATATAACCTGCTGCTCATTCGAGGGGGTTGTTCATTAGTTTTGCAATCTTGGAGAAAGCTGCATTACATGGGATTTGAGGGAAGAAATAGCATAGTGAGAAGAGCATTTGCAAACTGCATATCATTATGCCATCGGGTGAGAATAGCTTGATTGTATCAAATTTAGATTGCTTAATAGTTGCAGACTAATAGTAAAAGAATCAAGAAAGCAGTGCAAGGATAGTGCTAAGCGCTGAAGTTGATAGGACAGCAGGTTTAAGGCTGAGTTAAAGGTGCAGAATTGAAGCAAGGAATACCAGAATCAAAGCCAGGCTATTTAATTTCAGGCATGGTTTAAAAGATTCTCCTTCTTTCTCTTTTAAAATCTGATAAAAAGCTCTTTCATTATTCTGAGTTTGCTTTCGCCATTGCTATGTGCAAAGTGTGGCTGTATGGGAAAGTTTATGAATGCATGTATGGAAAGCTTAGCTTATTTATGCAAAATTCCAATAAGAAATAGTGTAACTAGTTGGTTAGATCAATGTAGTTCTCTTTTAAAACATTCTTAAAATCATGTTTGATTTACCTGATACTGAGTTAATATATCTATTCAAGAGAGCTTAAAGAGAAAGATTAAGACTCTCTAAGCTAAGTTTAACCAAAACGGCCAGCTTATTAGACCAAAGTACCGAAGAATAGCTAAGTATGGGAGTACGATATTTATCACAATGAGACAGTATCTTATTATATTCTTATCAAGCAAGTTTATATTGTATTTCGGTAAGAGGGTCTGAAAATGTAATAGAAGTGAAAATGTCTATTATCTTTTGAAAGTTATCATCTTATTTAATAGACCAAGAGTCATTATTATTACCTACTGATTGAAAATCATGTATCCTGGATAGAGGACTTTGTTCTCTCATTATCAATCAAAAGCCTTAGTGCTAGGAGATTTTAAGGTGCAGAAGCACAGATAACTCTCAAGTAGAAAATATTCTCCAGCGTGATGATAGACTTATCATATATTTATATATGAGAATATATGTGTCAAGAATATCTATATACAGACAAACGTAGGTACCTTACATAATTATGCAAAGGATAACTTGGAAGAAACCTGTCAGGAATCTGGAAATTAGTCTAACGGTTCTCAATTGAGTTATCAAAAGCTTAACAGCTTAATATGTTGAATTATTATTGGACATTACTATGAATATAAAGTTTTGTATTGAATTAAACTAAATGATATTTAATATCATGAATAACCAGATTGATTATGGCGTTCTAGAAGGATGGAGCCATACTTGGTATGACAATGAAGAGTCTGAACCATTATTTATGAAGAAGACAATTGTCTATTTACATTCACTTCAAGATTAACTGTATTCGGTATGGAGCTCTTTAGGAATAGAACCATAAGAATAAACGTTGGACATCTAAAACTTTAATATGAAGAAGTATCTTCAATTTAAGGTTAATAATATATTATCATACATATTGACATATTGTTAGTACTTTTAGATTGAGATCAGGTGTGTCCAATTGATGACATTGTGTCATCGGTATTATCTAATTATGCATGAAATAGGAGAGTAGTTACTCCCATAGTTGAGAACTAAGGACTTGAGTAAAAGGCAGTTGCCAAGCTCCAGGATGTTACAAGAACATAACTAGAAAGATCTAGTCAAAAAAGTATAACTAGTCAAGTCGTTTACCAACTTAGTAAGAAAGGACTCAAATAAGAGGCAATTGCCTAGACCCAGAATGTTGTGAGAACGTAACATGGGTATTCAAGTTAGATGTGTTAAACTTATTTAGTCAAATAATCGACACTAGTGAAGTCATCACTATTGAAAGAGAATCTATTTGAGTTAGTTAGCCTTTGGGTCAAACCAAAAGTAGAGTTAACCATAGGTCAGTAAGATTTTGAAGTCCAGTTAGAGGTGGGTGAACTTATGACACCACTTCCTTAGAAAGTGGATGATTATATATATCAAAACTTTGGCCAAAGTAAGTGTAAAAGTCGCTGTTTGCACTTGTCGGTTCACTGTGCTCTAGGTTTGTATAGCTTGTCAGTAGCATCATGCATAGTTGGAAGGTATCCATAGTTGTATGACCGTACTTGTTATGTAGGACAACTCAAATGGCAATACTAGAGGTACCCATACTATGCTCTTCGTCAAAAGGCAAGGCCACTTCCAATAGGAAGGTGTGTGGAGGACCGTCGGTCTGTGGTTGGAGGTAAAGCGCTTGGATGATGCTCTCCCTCTTGCAAACGACATGCCAAGGCTTGTGAAACAGAAGAGTAATCCAGATAAGAATACCTTGACCTTGTTCTTTTGTAAATTATGAAATTGTTTATATGATCATGAATTCTATTTATAAATTGTATTTGAAAAGATGAGTTTCATTTACATGAAGTATAAGATATGTTATTTCGATTATGCAATGTTATATGAAATTCTTATGCAACATGCAAAACATGTTATTAGAAAAGAAAAAATTTATTTTCCTATTTATGGAAGCATTAATTATTCACCTCATGAGTTAAAACCTAGGTGAAAACTATAACAATAAGGACAGAGTTGTTAGAAAATTGATACAAAAGTTGTCAGAAGAGGCTAACAATGTAAGGGGCATTGCCTCCATCTCTAAACTTCTCAACAAGTCACAAAAGGATAGGGCAACCCATTAAAGCTCTAAACCCAATACATATTTGCAAGTTAAACATGCAAGGTACACATTTACACATGCCCCTTACATCTACAAGGAACGCATAACCCAATGGTATACAAGAAGTACCAATAAGTAAAAGGGACCCAATAAAATTGGTTTTACACACTAACACCCCCACTAAAACACAACTTGGAAGGTCAAAGGAAGGTGGCAATAACAAGACGAACCTCCTAAAAGAAAAGAGATCTTAACCTCTCCACTGATGACAACTCCTGACAGCCCGAGGAGCTCCTGCAACCTGGGTAACTAATCCTATGCCATCACAAATCTGAAATCAAACATCCTCTATGCCTTCTCCTATTCTTCTTTATCATGGGCTTTTATGCATGTGTCCAACACTCTAACAATGAGAAAAAAATGGGACAGCTGATTTCAACTATGGATCCTCTGTGGTGACTTCAAGCCTACTTGTTCCCATAAAAGTAGAAATCTCATGTGTTGAATCAATTGCATCCAGCACAATGGAGTCAACACCTAGATCTCTCTCTCCTTTGAAGCCTTAGGTGAAACAACCTTATCAACTACTGAAAAATACTCAAAACATATAATTGATGGACCCACCAAACTGGAACTATGTTTCATCCTCACCCTCAGCAACAACCTAGATAGTAGGAATATTAATGCACTTCAAGGCATCCTTGAATGAAGTCACCAATAAAAAAGGACATTTCTCTGAAACCTTGAGCAACTCTCACAGCTTAACAATTTTTTGCCACAAACCCCACTATTGCCAAGGATTAACATCCATGACAACAAGAACATTTCTATTTATATGCATGATATCTAATCTTGTAAAGTATTTGATTAGGCATGCCTTGTCAAGTGATGGATAGCTTCATAAAGAAAACTAATAAATCCAGCAACATAGACATAAACAGATCTATGTATTTGAATAAAGTGTAGATCCCAAAATACTGTCATCGATACATATTTACTCCCTATATCTAGGAAGCAATTTGGCAAAGCATTTATATTGATTGGATTCCCTGGATAATTAGTTTTTGGAAGTATCATTTTTAGAAGGAAAACTGTTCCAAAACAATGCATTTTGTCATGTTGGAAGTAATTGTTCATCATCTTTTTTCAATCTGTAAATTGAGGGATTTTATTGGACCCTCAGCCCCAAGAACACAACTAGGGGCTCCATTCCCCATCCGCCTAAGCCTATGGTTGCCAAGGAGATTTGAACCCAAGTCTTAATTGTGATGCCATGCCCGTTTTACCCCTCAGTCACACCCACTGGACAATTCTTCATTTTCAGAATAATACAAGTTTTCCCCTTCATTTTGCCTTGATCTACATTTTTTTTCCATATTTTGTCTTGCTTGGACTTTTGCTTAACATAATATGTTAACACTTTTTATTTTGTCGTTCCCTATGAAAAAAAAATGTATTGTACCTCAACATTTTCATTTTAGAGTCCACTGGACTCTCATCCAAAGGTAAGGTGATGCATATAACATTATAGGTACCAAGATTGAACTTTTATCATAATGTAGTGATATTCGAGATAATGTAAAGATAAGAAATTCTTAGTATTTAGAAGGTGCACCATTTCATTATAACCTTATGGGCATGTCCTTTTACTGTTTTCCTTAGGTATGTGTCTGTTTTCCACTTCTCATTACAACCTAAGGGAGCTTGACAATAAGGCTCTGCATGTGTAATTACTTAACCACCTTTCCAAAGAGAAATGTCTTTAATCGTCATGAAGGGCATTTTCATGAACTTACAACCTAAGGGAGCTTGACAATAAGGCTCTGCGTGTGCAATTACTTAACCACCTTTCCAAAGAGAAATGTCTTTAATCCTCATGAAGGGCATTTTCATGAACCATGTTACAATGGGAGAAGAGAAAATCCATGGGTGAAATTAATAACTAGCCCAAATGAATGAAACAAGTCGAGAACATAAGAACACACAAAATCTACAAGTGTCATAGCACTAAGTGGAAATTACCCAAACAGACAAACATTTAAAGTTCTAGATCAGTGTGTTGAGCCTTGGCATGTCTCACCAAGGAGTTGCAGATCTCAGTTTAAGTCAGTCTTGGCAAGTCTATAGCCAAAACTCACAATTTCAGCAAAGTTTGAGAGCCAATAATCACAAGTCTGCTGAGACATGCAACTGTTTGCAGACTTGTGAATCCAAACTGTCAGACTTGTCAAGTCTACCAAAGAAATCAGAAAATCAATTCAATTTTTTCAAGAGAAAAAGCATTAAGAACACTTTTTTTTAATTATATATTTTTCAAAATTTCTGAGTTTTGCCAAGCTTTGGCTAAGGTTTTTCACAAATTCTGCATCCAGATCAACAAACCTGCTTGTTGAATTTTCCCTGAGACCAAGTCACAACACTGTGTTTTAAGCTATAATTCAAAGGATATTAACTTTATTAAACATTCAGATTTATCAAGTGAGTTAAGCAAGGAGTTTCGATAGCCTACTAGAAAACTACAGTGCAATGGTGAGACTTGTGATAGGTAAGGATGCATGAAAAAATAATCAAAAGCAAGATTAACATCTCATTAGGTGGGTCTACAGCAGTAAACATAGGAGAAAATGGTCTCCACAAATCCTGGAATAAAAATTATAAATAAATAAGGAAAGAGAAGAATGTATGAGGGTAGAAAGTGTTGCAAGAAGTATAGAGGTGATGAGGCAACCCCAACCACTTACTGTGGGACTGGTGGAGGTACTACCAACATCAATTATGACAGATATTATACAAAATGAGACTCTTAATCTTGAAATGTATTGAATATCAATAATTCTATATACCATTGAGTTGTAATGTAAAATTATTAAAATATGGCATAGTAACAAATAAAGAGTAACTAATGAGAGAGTAATATCTGGAGTATAATAGATATTGGTATTGAATAAAATTAGATTGAGTACGAAATATCTATAATAGGTGTGGATAAATATATGAAATCATGTACCCCTTCATTTCTTCCAAGTGACAAGTGAATGATTGGTATCTAAAGTTAATCATAAATTCCCCATTGCTTGCATTAACCAGGGTCGATCTCATAAGTTGGTTAAGACACACCTTACTTATGCCAGCATTTAATTCAGTTGCCACAAAAGAAAGGAAGAGGCAAATAGAAGAAAGGAAACCATCATAGAACTCCCAATGATATGGTTGTTGATACTGCCAAAGAAATCTGCAACGCCATGGTGATACTTGCAATAGATAAGAATGCATATTAAAGAATATCAATGGCAAGTACGGATTGGTTACACAACATTAAGTAAATCCTAGCAAGTAACTGCAAGAAAAACGACCACAGATAAATACTGGAAAAAAAAATTGAAGTAAAATGGAAATGAGAAAAACGTATAAGTGCATGAAATGTTATGAGAAGTATGCAAGTAATGAGGGAGTCCCAGCCACTTACTGCAGGACTGATGAAGGTACTGCCAATATCAATCATTAGAGAAAAATATTATAAGAAATTAGACTACTAAAATGGAAAAGAAGTTCACGAAACTCTTCCACATGATAAAAACTCAGATATACGGGAATAAATATTGAGTCAGGAGAGAGTAGTGCAAAGATAATATAGTAGCCTCTAAAAGATGTGGAAACCATATCATAGATGCTGCAAGAGAAATAACACAGATGACAAGGCACCATAGATATTGGGAAAAAGCCTATATGGAAGAAACACAGAGGAAGAAGCCATTCAAAATTGATGACATGGCCTTAGAAAGATGCCACAGGCCTAAAGAAGATGCTCCTGAGTTATAAAGTTGCAACACACCAAGAGGACTCAGACACACAATATGGCAGTACCACACAAGACACAGAAGTGCTAGTTGTACAACCAAAGAGGAATTTAGTGTGATACAAATGAGGGCCAAGCACCATAAAGTACAGAAGTATCGTCATTTTAATAGCAAAGGGTTGACAAAATATATATAAATGTATGGAATAAGTGAAGTAGCAGTAAAAATTTAAATTGTTCCAAGTGCACTGGCGTTACCAATATCCTACAAAACAAAGAAGATTAGCTGCGGGTCTCAAGGCTTTACCATCAAAACACTAACTATACTGCTAGAATGGACGTAGATGGAGAATGTTGAACTTGGATGCAGTCACAGTTTAGAGAACATTAGCACACCTAAGAAAACAAAGCATTTTAAAAGGAAAAGTGTCTTTGCATGTAAAATGATATGAAGAAATTTTTTAAAAATGAAAGAGTGGTAAATTTTAAAAAAGGAAAAGTAAGTTGTCACAGAAGAGAGGAATTAGCATAGTAGTTGCAAAAATACAATTTAGATAAGTGATGACAATAACGTACAAGAAAATTAAAGATAAGGTGCCAATAGAGGTATGGAACCAATGCAGAGAAAGTAACAGATTAATTTAATTAGTTAAAATAAAGTACAGTTGGGTCGGAACATAAGCAGAATTGAACTTAAAGAGTAAAACTTCAAAAAGGACGACTCGATACAAATAGGTATACAACAAAAACAATGGCATCAAGCACTTGGATCAACTATCCATATAGGTCGTGCAAAGCAGCTTTGGAAGTAATAGCAGTGTCAACTGTCAACTATGTACATCAATTATTTTGAAATTTATGAAGCTTTTAGTATATAAGCTAGTTGTCAGGTTCTTCCATAAGGCACCCCATACCCGGCCTGGTTCGGTTCGGGTCCAAGTACGGCCCCGGTATGCCCCCGGGTACGCCCAGGGTTCCACCTAGGCACCCCGGTTACACTGTGGGTCCTTCACAGCATACCTAGGGCGCTCAGGTGGAACCCTGGGCGCACTCAAGCATACCCAGGAGGACCCACAGAGTATGGGCCTCCAAAAGTGCACAAAACTTTTAAAAAAACACTTTTCAAACCTTAAAAACACATATGTTGCCTTGGTCGCCCTAAACTGAGTCATTTCACAAACACAAAAGGCCAAAAACACCATTTTTTGCCTCCAAGCTGCTATTGTTGGTTTTTGAAGGTTTTTTCTTTTTTTTCGAAGGTGAGAGCTATGAAGGAGTTCAACCTACAGCAACAAAGGAGAAATAGCTGCACAAAGAAGATCTAACCATCAAAGGTGAGTGAATCTTTCCTTTTTTTCAAATTTTCAATAATTTTTTTGAAGATTTTTCAAGTGTTTTTAAAGAAAATTCAAGTTTTTTTTCCTTTTTTTGGTAAGTTTTGAATTTTTTTAAGAACTTGTTATGCATAATAAGGGGTTATAATGCCAGTTTTTCTACAAAAAATTAGTTGTTGTGTTGTTAATTTGTAATGTTTTTTTTTATTTACATTCATACAAAATGGCCGGTAGTTCTAGTTCAATTGGCCTAGATGCAAAGAGTCAACTGAAATATGATGCATCGTCACCTCTTTGGCGACATATGACAATGATTCAACAAATTCCCAGTGGTGGGGGTTATGTTTGCTGTTGTAGCCAATGTGGCACTCAGTATAAGAGCTTGTATTTTCGAGTGAAAGCTCATTTATGTGCTATTCCTTTACAAGGAATAAAAGTTTGCCTCAGGCCAAATAAAAAAGGGTTGCCAAAACACCAAATCTTGGCTTATATTAAAAAATTTGCCATACCGCTGTACCCGTACATTAAATATTGATTGTAATTTGAATTTTCATTGTGTAATGACATTTTGAGACTTGAGTATTTACATTTTTGCAAATTATGAATATGATTATATGAGGTATTTAAATAATCTATTTATTGGCAATTATGTTTAAGTCTTATGAGTATCATTGTTTTTATAATTAAATTTGCCCTACCGCCATACCCATACCCTTACCCGTACCCAAGGAAAAAAATTGCTGTACAGTCGTACCCGTACCTGTATATGAACCTGTACCCAAACCGGCAACTTAGTATATAAGTATTTGCTGCACTCACAGAAAATATAAATATATATACAAACACATAACTGCAAAAAGCATGCAAAGAGAGGATAATGATGGAAAAGTGGGTTCAGGAGAAATTTTTATTTTGATTTAATTTAAACAAGGAAAATCATTGAATAGATGGAAGACAGTAAAGTACAGCGATGTTGGATGCCAAGAGATGTTATTTGTACCTACTATTCGGTTTGATCAAGAAACTAGAAGGTGGAATGAATGATGCACTTAATGAATCCGTATTTTCTTGTTCAAATATGATGCAAAAAGGGAGATTATTAAACATATAGTTTATAGTATAAAAACAGTAGAGATCAATGTCAAGAATCAGAATTAGAAGAGATGAGAAGAACTATAAAATGAGGGCAGGCTAGTAGAAGTACACAAGCTTTTAATAACGGATACAAGAAAGAGTTGGGTATGTGATACCAACATTTGAGAAAGGAGGAGTATGGCTTTGTGGAGCCATATAAAAAAACAGAATGAATGAAGACATGGATGCCGTACAGTTAAAAGGTGAGAGTACCAGTAAACGAAGCATTGAAACTAAAAAGACTAATAGGAGCTTGACAGACTGAAGAAAAGAAGAAATTCTACCAGTACTACAAATCTTGGGTTATGGATTCACAGAATAAAGGAAAAGAATGGTTGAAATACTTGAGTTTTTACTAAACATCAGTGAGTCTGTCAAGTAAGGCTCCACTGATGTTAATAGTTAAATATAAGATAAGGAAGTCAAGGTGATGTTGATAAGGAACCCAATATCTAACATTGTATTTATGAGGGTTGATATTTGGAGAAATGATGATCAGTAATCCATCTGATCCGGTAAGCCAAAGAGTAATTATAATGTTGCAAGGACATTTCCAACATTCAGTCAAGATTTGCTTGTCACAAGGATAAGTTAAATGGTAAAGTCTGGAAGAAACGTTAGAAGTGTCATTTATAAAATAGGTTAATTGAGCAAAGAAATAAATATAATAATCTATTATATTAAAAAATTAAAAATTGTAATACTTCGAGGAATACTTTGTAAATATCAAAGAGATACAATAATACAACCATTAGTAATAGATCCCTTTGGGAAACCATACATATTGTAAGCCAACAGCCATAAAGAGATACGCATGCATGATTTATGTTTAAATAAGAGGAGTTCTCGTTGGCAGTGCTCATAGCATCCAATCCATGAGCCATTAAAATATTTGGATAATAAAGGACAATCAAACAATTGCTTTCCTATTTATGTATTATATCAATGTGAATGCTTATAAGTGTTGTATACGCGTTGCTTCAGCCAGCAGATCTTGACCGAACCCATCCAAGATAAGACAAACATTGAAACTAATCACCCAGATTGGAAATTCAAGCAAACCAGTTGTTGACTTTAGTTTATGATTTGGAGATTTCTGCGTTGGGCTTTCAGGATGCTTTGCTTTAAAAAAATGTTTCGGACAGCTACTGAACAGTCATCTAGACTTGGAGTTAAGAATTACAAAATAAAGCCAAATGTGTTATAGCAGAAAGAATCAATATGGAAAACCAGGAAGATAGCTTGACGGTTATTTTCGGGGCCTTGTGAGCTTGTAACCTTACATTCCTGGTAATAGTGGATTGAAGTCACGATCCTACCTTGTGGAGTTTCCCCCACTGGATTTTTCCAGGGTAAATATTGTGCTTTTACTAATGCGTGTAATCACATGTTTCATGTTCCATTTTCATTTTTTATTACAATTCTTGCAATATGGACAACTCTAAAAATAAATGTGTATGGACATGGTATCTGTAGATAACTGGACTGATTAGGATAAAAATATACAAATATCTAAAAAGTTTGAAACAGTACAAAATAAGATGAGATCCAGTGCCAAACCTGAGCTAATTTAGTGGAATAGAAAACCCTTAGACCTTAGCTATAATCCTAAGAATGCCAAAACAGTTTCTATATACAAGACTAAGATTAGTACAATAGATATCCCTAAGACCTTGGCTCTAAGCAAAGATTGCCATAGGCTCGCATTAGGAGAACAGACGTCCCTGAGAAATTTGCTCAAACATCATTAGAATAGATAAGTAGGAGGTATATTTCCATAGTTATACATATCATTAGAATAGTTATACATAAGAATAGATATACATAAGAATAGTTATACATATCATTAGAATAGTTATACATAAGACCTTAGCTCTAAGTGAAGAATGCCAAAACGGTTTCCATATGCGAGGCCCAGATTAGAATAAGTATCCTTGAGACCTTGACTCTTAGCCCAAGGAAAGAAATAATGATTTCCATCTGACTTCTATGAATAGGAGTAATAAAAGAAAAGTTTCCATGTATGCCTGAATTTGGTAGAATATATTACCCTGGTACTTTCGTTCTAAGTCCGCGAAAGATTTTAAAAATTTCCATTTGCGGTTCATACTACGTATGTGTTTGAAGAATGCTCTTCCATCAAATTTAAAGGAAAAATCTCAAATTCTACTGACCCTCTACATCTCCTACGCAATTAAATTGTTTATTTATAGAATACACGGCAAGAATTTGAAAACAACACGATCATTTGGCAAAATATATCCATTTCTAAAATTTTCGAACCGATTTAGAACCACATTTGATAAAATTGGGATCAATAGAAAGGGTTCAACAAACCTGATTTCCCTGTCCAAAAATCTGCGAAGGCTTTCGGACCAAATCACGAGAATAACTGCGTCAACTCGTCCACGTGATCCCACTGCAGGAACAATTCCCCGTTATTTCCAGTGCCTTTTTTCAAATCCCTGAACAGAAGACGATTTTAGAGGTTGCGTGGGCATTTCAAGTGAATAAGCATTTCTTCTTTAATTATTCAATTCTCCTTTTTATTTAAAGTAATTAGTTATGTTTTTTAATGAAAAAGGCGAACACGGCAAGACCCCACAAGGCAAAGGACAAAAGTCTTTATTATCTTTTGGAACGTTTCTCCCCTTCTTTATTATCCTTAAGTTGGATCCACCTGAAAAATGTGTGTTTTCGAATTTGTTTTTACTATTAAAAAAATTATATTTTTATAATAGTAAATATTTGTAGATTTAAGTAATTGATGTTAAGTTGGATCCACGTGAAAAATGTGTGTTTTCAAATTTGTTTTTACTATTAAAAAATTATATTTTTATAATAGTAAATATTTGTAGATTTAAGTAATTGAAGCTTTCATATAATTAAAATGGTGAAAATTGTATAATGTTTATTATTTGTATGTGTTTTAGATTGATTTGATTAAGTTATCTTTGATGTGATGAATAATATATTTCAACATAAAAGTGATTAAAGAGCATGCATGTGTAATCTCTTATATGTAGTCTTAAATTTCATTTTTTATGTTGCATCCACAAGTGTATAATTGATCCAAGACAATTTCACAATATGAAAATGAACCCAAAACTTTAAAAATTCAAATGTAAATTTGGTTTCTCACTTGTTCCCTCCAATGAGTCACTATGAGCAAATTAGAGCACGAAAATTATTAACTTACATTTTAGGATGTTATATTTAAGGAAAAACCTAATTCATAAACTTTCAAAATTGAATTTAAATTTGGTTCCTTGCGTGCTCCCTCCAACTAGTTGTTATTGGCCAATTAGAGTACAAAAATTATCAACTTATGTGTCAGGGTGTTATATTTAAGGACAACTCCTAATTCATTTCAAACTATTGAGACACCCTATGATATTGGAGTATCATAAGCATCATCATAGAGTGAACCAGCATTACATCAACACCTTGGACATTGTTGCATGATTATTTGTTGCATTCAATCTCTTTTATTAAGTTTTTAAATCAATAACAAGAATTTGATTGAAGGAGAATGTTCCTTGTCTAGCAAACTCCTAAATGAGGTCTATTGAAACCACCCATTTGAGGTACCAAATTCCAAACATCAAGGTAAGTAGGTTATGGGCATCAATTTTTACATAAATCATTTCTACATGTAAGGTTCAAATTGATGACCAAAGTTAAATCTATAGGTGCAAAACTAAATCAAAATATTGGAAAACAAATTTAATGACATGGAGATGTTCATTTGATAATTACCATAGTGCTAGAAAATTGGCGAAAATATTAATATGTCACAAGGAATCTTCCTCAGGTTTAGAGCTAGGTATTCTTGTTTCTATTTATTTACATGAGGGCTTGATTTCAGTAGCAATATCAATCATAGCTCATTAAGTCTAGGGCTATTTACTTGTGTTGAGTTTTGTCTTTACCCTAAATTTATAAGTATAGTGTGATTTGTTTCCATACAAAAATTGGTCGAAATGTCCAATCCTAAAACCCCTTAAATCTTGACCTTAGGGGTTTATTTTTGGTTTCTTTTTCTATATATACTTTTTTTTATTTTATAAAATTTATACCAATCTCATTTCACTTGTTTCGATGATAGAAGGTTTATTTATCGAGTTTACATCAAAGTATCACCATCACCTTACCCACTCTTTGAGAAGGTCCTTGTCTCAATCCTACAATGGTTAGAATCCAACAAATCATGTAATTTATACATGTATGATGAGTAATAATAATATAAAGGAGAATTATTTTGATCATAAGGCACACTTGGACCAAATAGATAGGCATGATTTCTCTTTCATTGCATAATACTTTGTCCTATGAGTGTCAATTTAGCTAGTGTTGCTTATCCAACATGGTTAGCTGATTTTCTTCACAAGTTATTGATTGATAAGCCCTTTGGTTTAGATATTATTCAAAGCATTGGTTCTAGAGATAACTCTTCAAGTTATTTTCCTAGTGCATCTTCCCCCTCTACCCAATATTTTTCCTTTATTGTCACTCCCACTTCTAAAGTTTCTCATAGTATTCCTTCTAGTGTAATTCATTCTACATATATGTCTTCCTATGGTATCATATCTAGACCATATCATACTAATGTCACACCTACTTCACACATTTTCCTACTATCATCCTTTCATCTTATCCTAGTAGTTTCATCCATTTTTCTTATCCCATTAGTGCACGCTTTCATGTTATGCTACTACAACCACACCTTGTAGTATTACACCTCCCTCTTTCCTTCTAGCATTCCCACCTCTTGGTGGACACTCCTACTAGCATATATTTTCCTCTCATTCCTTGTCCTCTTTTAGTCCCCCTATAGTGTATCACATTCTTACCATCATTATCCCCAAGCACACTTGATGCACTATTGGAAAATCTAGACACAGTAGAGCATAAGGTTGATGTGATGCTTACTAGATAAGGCATCAATGATTAAGTTCCAATACAACACACTTCTTTTGATTTTGATATAGTGATGAATTCATTACATGTTGGTTTTCTAGTACTACACTTTGAAATGTGTAATGGAAAAAGTGACATACACATTTGTAATATTTCTAAGTATCATGTTTATAATATGCATGTGAAGATAATTCATGAGAAAATTTGTTTCCACACATTGAGAGATTCTTTTGTACAATGGTTTTATTCTTTACCATGTGGGTCAATTCACAACTTATTTGAGTTAGTCAAGGTTATCCTTGATTATTTTCTTATGAATATTGTCTTAAGGACTATAATTTCATATTGGTCTGAGTATGCACAGAGGCCCAATTAGAGAATGTATTATTGTGTTTATATTTTAAACTTTATGTTCTAAGATGAAGCATCACTTTCATAATGATAAGTTATAATAGGATTTTTTTTAGGGATTGTTGTGGACAACTAAGGATAGTGTATATTTGAAAATTTATACCTCTTTTGTTGATTTATGTGCTTATGTGAAAAAGTAGGGTTGCTCTCACATGTCTTTTATGCCTTTCCATCATTCAAAGTTTCAAGAGCAATGTAATTTTAAAATGGTTTGATAAGAAAGAGAGAATTATCCCAATTTTTATCATGTGGAGCAAATGTTTCTAGTGTCACTACTTTTAAGCATCAAAATCTCAAAAATCTTACAAAATTGAGTGAGCCCTTAGGCACTATGCTTTAAAGTTTGTTTTATACCAATATAAACACTCTAACATATTCATTCATTGGACCATCTAGAGGGACACCTAAATGATACAATGAAGATGTTTTGTAATTATTGTAAACTTAATGGACATCATATATATATATATATATTGAAACAAAAGATATAACATGTAATTGATATTATGTGATATGTGTAGAAGGTGTTAATGATAGAGGAAAACCTTTTATAGATTATCCTAATAAAAAATTAATAAAATATAAAAATCATTTTTTATTAAATAGTCAAGCTAATAATATGGACAGTTACTAAGTACATGAGCATATAGATAGTGATATGCAATATCATCATATAGATAGAGATTAAATGGGGTAAGAATCATGCTTCTCTTCATTCACATTCATCTGTGAATTCTCTTATGAGACTGCTTCATCATAAACATACTTCTTCTCATGCCACTCTAATGATTTTACTTTATAATTTTGGGATATCCCTTGTGATAACTATTATGGTCCCTTATACCTATGAGGTAGTGTATTTGGTGACTCATGTGATGGAATTCTCATTTATCCTACCAATTAGTTTAATGTATGAACCAAAGAATTCTCGTATAATCACCAACTTCATTAAAATAGTTATCCGCATTCAGTATCTTCTTGGAAGATAGCTAACTTGTAATACTTATTAATACTTTGGGGTGCATTATTTTACCATTACAAGTGGGTCTCTAGAAGGTGTTTATTTCTTGTCACTTTATTACTGCTTTAAATATATTTTTAATTACATTTGTGGTATCTTTGCTTGAATAATTATGAGTGGTACTTTCCATGGTCCATCAATGTGTGAAATGTGTTTACGATGGTAAAGTGGTCAACACTAAAAGAGTCATATATGATTTAATGTCAAAATTGAGCCATTTTATATTCAATACACATATAAGAACCTCTTGGGAACCATCATGTGAGTGCCAAATAATTTAGTTTGTGGATTATCTCATTTTTATTTATATGAGAAAAAAGGAGAAAAAGGAAAAAGTGTAGCATGCAAAGAAATAAGTGAATCATTTGTCACAACATAATTTTTCAAGTCATGAATAACTCAATTTGTCTAAGATTTTCACTTTTTTGTTTGAGATAATTAACTTTATAGCATTCATCAATTGAACTAAAGTTCACAATGCGGATTGAAGGTCAATATTTCAAACCTAGGTCAAGCATTAGTCATATAAGTTTCACATGATGTTGTTAATTAATATCATCCCTACTCTTAACATAGTTTAAAATATGTATTAAAAATATCTACAATAATGATATAGAGATTGGAGGTGAGTGGAAGCATCAGGAAGCATGCCTTACTTTCTTTGCAAGTGGTAGATGGCGGAAATTGTGCCCTCCCCCATAGAGGTTTGTTTTTTTGCGGATATCTTTTATACCCCCCATGTTTATTTTCATTTATTTCCTTTAGATGTATGTCGGTGGTCTTCCATTTGTTGTGTTTTCATTCACACATTGTGCATTTTTGAGAGGTTTTTTCAATTCTTATGCCCTACATTTTGTTGGGCTCTCAATTGTTCCTAGTTTAAATGGATAGGAGTATGGAACCCCCCCCCCCCGATGCCAATGTAATTAAAGAATTTAATATTTAATATATTTGTCCCAAATAATGCTTTGAAATCGTTTAAAGATGTGGTTGTAGACAAAGGGGTTAATATCCATGTGAATGCAAAATTTATGGTAGAAGCTAAGAGTGAGGAAAGCAATTTCAATGGTGAGGGAAGTGGAGGAGATAAGCACACTTCTACCCCTAAGGATTCATTTCTTACGCCTAACTCTAAAATGAAAAATGTTATCAATAATGATAGGAACATATTGAAGGAGTCATTAATAAAATTTCGGCAAGAAAATATATTGATTCTTGGTTTACCAATGTTTGGGTAAATAAATTTGGTATAAAAATTAGTTTTTGTATAATGCTTCAATGTGGCCTATTTGTTGTTTTCTTGAAAAATAATTCTATGCAAGTTAAAGCTCTTTCTAAATCTTGTTGGAATTTAGGGGGGTGCATCTTTAGGGCTCTACCATGGTCTCCAAAGGCCATTGCGGATGAAATGGTTGCCCTCTAATGCCCCAGATGGGTGGTGTCAAGGACCTCCCACCTGACTTTTGAAAGGTTATCCCCTCTATTATTGAACCATTCAAGGGAGTTATACAAGTAGACGAGTCTAAGGTGTCTCTCCCACATCTGGATGCCCGTGCTCTTGTGTCTCTAAATCCTAGAGTTGAACTCCTGAATAGGATCATTATCGAGGATGAAGGTTACCATTTCTTCTACCCCATTGAGGTTTTGGAGGGTATTAATGCTTATTATCTTTTTCGCAAAGAGGGGAATATCTAAAATAATTTCCCCTTAATCAAGAAAAAACCTAGCAAGGAAAGGTCAAAACTAGTGAAAAAGCAAACCCTAATAAGGTTATTTCAGGTGTGGCCTTTGATTCGAACCCTAGAAATGATCTTTATGTTGCTCCTCTAGTATACCTTGAGGGCATAGGCAACCAGGATAATCTAGTCCAACCCTCAAACTCACTTGAGAGTGAAGGTGGAGCTCCCTTGAAGGACCACTTAACTCCTCTCTAATTATTGAAATCAACTCTGGTGGGCAGGATCTCTTAGGAGATCCTAACAACAATCACTATGATATCAATCTTAAAAATTCATTTGAGGTCCTTGTAGAGCAAGATGGCACCATGCATGTTGAGTCAAGGAACAACGTTGTAGCATCTGTAGTTCATCCCTAATCACCCTAAAAAATCCCCAACCCTCCCCCCAAATCAGCTCTTACTAGTGATAAGATTTAGTTGTAAAAATGAAATGCTCAACAGATTGCTATGCGCAATATTAAAGGAAAAAAATTGAAGGTATTTTTTTAAATAATAATGTTGGAAATAAACACTCTTCTCATCAATTCTCTTAATTTCATTTAAAAAAATTTGAAGGGAAAATAACCTTGGTTAAGGGTAATCTTGGTTGTGAGAAGGGAGATGATGCTCATTCGACTAGAGGAAATAAGGTCGTGGGCATGCTTGACAACCTTGTCGCAACCACTGAGGTTAAGCACCTTGGTGTCACCAAACTCATTCAAAATGGCACCTCTGGTGGAAGCCTTGAAGGAGGCAAATGAAGTCAATAATGGTCCCTCCTTGCCCGAGGGTGAAGACCTAGATCCTACTAGTCAACCTTGCCCGAGGGCGAAGACCTAGATCCTACCAGTCAGACAAGCAAATACAACTCTTCTCACAACCAAGATACTGTCAATCAGGGTCCTATGCTCTCGGCCTCCAAGGGTGGGTTAACCCCAAATGGGAGTGCTTTGGAATCCCCAAACTTTGGTGGGTTGGTTGGGTGTTCCAATGAAGACAATAATTTAGTCTCCCATGAAAAAAAGAATAGAAGTAAAAGACAGGCTACCTAAGTGCTTTAAGTAATTCAAGAGTGGCCAAGATGCCTCCCCCATGAAGGTTGACAATGATTATTAATTGGATTTCTTGGAATGTCATGGGACTGAGTCCCCTGATAGAAAACATATTGTTGAAGGTTTTTAAACCTTGAACAACATGAATATGTTTTCCTTCTTCAGGAAATCAAAGCAACTAGTTTCGCTCTTAAGACCAACCTAAAATTATTTTGGAAAGACTCCTCATATTTCACTAACAAGCATGAAAGAGGTAGAGGAGGCACTACTATTGTGACCAATGATAGTGTAGGTTAACTACACCCGATCCATACAAATTTGGGGCATATTTAATCCACTATATATCAGTCTCAATAAGATCATCCAATATAAACTAAACTAAGAATCCATTAAAACTAACATATTAAATCATGAAAGCTTCAAAAACACCTATTCTAATCCATTGAAACTTATCTTATTGGGGGAGTGGTGTCACATTGATGTGGAATGGTGACCCTTTCCCAATCCCTCGGATAATGAGCTTGTTTCGATCGATTCTATTGAAGAGAATCGATGAAACTGATGAAAGATGTGTGATAAAACATGATTTAAATGCTAAAATAACATGATGAATGTTAAGATGATTGATATGGGTGTATTCAAATCTACTGATATGGGTGTATGCAAATCTACTCTAAATGTATGCAAGCTTCAAAAGATTAAAACCCTAATTACAAAATATGTTAAATGTACGCACCTATGTTATCATGGAAGCCATCAATGGATGCTTTAAGCTAATGATGCAAGTAAATTAACCTAAAAGGATGCTAAATATATGTGCAAGTGAAAGTGATTTTAGCAACATAAATTTTCTCTTAAAAGATGGATCCATTTGTCTCCAAATAGTGACCTATTTATAGGAGGACAAATGAAAAATGAAGGGTTAAGATTAAAAAAGTTAATCAATGGTCAAAATTGGAGGAAAGATGAAAAATGTATCAAGGATTCTCATCAATGGATGAGAACCAATGATCACATGGACCAAGAAAAGAATCAAGGGTTCATATTCTTCAAAACAAACACTTTCAAAACTTGCACAAGAAGTCTTGTTGAAAGTTTGTTGTAAGGAGGAATATTCCTTTTGGAGGAATGTGCAAGGGAGGAATATTCCCTTACAAGTGGGAAAATTAGATTTGATTAGTAACTTGATAATTAAAATAAATTTTCAATTATGCAAATCAAGGGAAGTATACGATATTCATTAAATAATTGATTTAATGGGAATCAAACAAAAAAACAATGGATGAGATTGATTTGATCTATTAATGGTCACAAATGAAAGGAGGATGAAACATGGATAAACGATTGTCATCAATGGATGAGAATCAAATATCACATGGATCAAGAAAAGATCAAGGGATCACAATCATGCAAACAAACACACTTTGCAACAACTTTAAAAAGTTGTTTCAAAGTTTGTTTGGAATAATCATTACCTTTTTTGGGAGGAAAATAGGAGAATATTCATTTGGAATATTCCCTATGCAAGTGGATGAGAAGGAAATTAGAAATTTAGTTAATTAAAACTATATTTGAATGTCCAAGATGAGGAATGTGAGGATATTCATTAAATTATTGATTTACTTAATGAAAAGGGGATGCAAATATGATCTTTAATTAAATAGTTTAGGTTATTTAATTAAATAAGAGGACTTAGGGTTAAAATTAAATAATTTGCATTATTTAATTAAATCGGATGGAATGTCAATGTGAGAGGGGGTGAATTAACCTAATTAGGTCAATCAGATTATTAGGTGAAAATGAGGCATTTAGTTAAATAATTAGGCTTATTTAATTAAACAAGTGAAAAGAAGATGGATTTTAGGATGAAGCAATGCTAATATATTAGATTCAAGTATGTATATCATTCAGGACTTTTTTAAGTGTCTACAACTATCCTCCTCTCTAACAAATGGAAATAGTTTGTCACCAACCACGGTACCTCCCCTTGCAATAGGGTGGTATGGGTTACTCTGGAAATTGAGGGTATTTGCTTTGGCATATGCTCCATTTATGCCTCTAATGACCATCGTGAAAGAGCAGTTCTTTGGAAATGGTTGTTCGCCTTACCCGATGTCCCTTTTATCCTGGGTGGAGATTTCAATATGGTGGAGCACGTGGAGGATAAGTGGGGAGGTATTAACATGGCTTCAAAAGGCAATGAAAAGTTCTTCTAGAAAAAAGTTAAAAACTAAGCTTAATTTAGTGGACCCCTTGGAAAAAGGGACAAAAGAATGCAAGGGGGTATGGTTCACATGGCACAACTCACAAAAAGTTGGTAACAGGATATATTGTAGGTTGGATAGGTTTTATGCAAATAAAGACCTTTTCAGCTTCCTATCAGATGATAGTGGGTGTCAAGTATGTGTCCACCCCTATACTCTATTAGATCATTGCCACATAAAAGAAAAATTGATTACCAACCAAGCCAAATCCCAAGTTAATCATAAAAAAAATTTATCCTAAATACACACCTGCTTCAAGATTCTAGTTGCAGTAGGGAGATTAACAAATGACTACTAAAATATGCAAGTGTCATAGAAATATGGGACCAAAATATTAAGGCATGGAGGAAAATGCTTCAAACTATTGGCAAGAAAAAGGCCATAGATAGCATAAGGGTGGAGTACGATATCCAAGAGTGTCTATTGCTAGTAGAATCCAAAATGCAAGCTAATCCTAGGAATGAAATGCTTGGGGGAGAATTGACTCTTGCCAAGAACAATTTGAGAAGTATCCAAGATCAAAAGATTCAAGGCCTTAAGGTGAGAGCTAAGCTAACCTAGCTTAACTGTGGTGACAAAGGGTCAAAAAATTTCTTTAATTACATTAAAGGAAAGAGCTATAAAGAGTAAATAAGTCAAATCTAGGAGAATGACAACCTGTTGACTTCATAGGAAGAAATTTTGGGGCAATTCCATGCTTTCTTTAAAAAAAATAAAATCTCAGAAGGCAAGAAGGAAGATGATATCAAGGCCAAACAATACATAAAAGGAATCATACCAAAAGAGATGAGTGAGGAAGATATACATACAAAAATTGTCTACAAACATAAGCAAAGAGGAAATCAAAAGTGTCATCCTCTCCACAAATAATGAGAAATCTCCAAGGAGTGATGGACTATCTATTGAATTCTACAAGACCTTCATAGATTGGATAACTGATGATCTGCTACAAGTATATAGTGAAGCTTTGGATAGGGGCTCTTCGAGAAAGAACATTAATAAAGGTATTATAAAACTACTTCCAAAAGGTGGAGACAAGACCTTGATCAAGACTGGAGGCCCATAACCTTATTAAATGTCTCTTACAAGACATTGGACAAATTTCACACCTTAAGACTTGTGGATATTCTTCCCAAACTTATCAAAAGCACCCAAACCAAGTTTTATTTTTAGGGAGGTACATACTAGAGAATTTGATTGCATGTTGGGATGCTATGGAATGGTCAGAACAATCAATGTAGAACTCAGCTATGCACCCACTGGATTTTGAAAAAGCTTATGATAGGGTTGAGTGGTCATTCTTGAGAACAACTCAAGCCTTTGGCTTCCCAACTATGTTCCATAATGTGATTGACACCTTAATTGTTACACCCCATTGTTTTATTGCCTATTTACTATTACTTTAATTGAGTTAAAATGCTTTAATATATAATTTTGTTTTGTATATGAATCTTGATGAAAAAGGTAATGAATGAATGTGTAATTCAATATGATATTTTAAATGTTCAAGAGATGAAAATATATGATGCATATGAATGTAATGTTATAGGGTGACTACTATTGTGATGCACTAAGTTGGATGTAGGAAAAGAATCAAGCCTCTGGAAGAGAGGGGGAGTATCACTTAGGAGAAGAACTTGGTCTAGTAACCCTTAATGAGCCTAATTGAGCATACACACACTCACGTCCTAGTTTGGTCAAGTTGAGTTAAGATAGTTTGTGAAATGGTAGGTAATCTTTATTCATGGTTTGGGAATGTTTTGTATTGGTTTATGGTTTTAGTCTTTGAATGTTCTCGATTGGGGATATGTGATTGAGTCTTTATGTGAAGTGAAATTTCTTCATCTTGTGTTCATATTTCTATATTAATCGATGAGTATATACATAGAATGTATATGTGTATATATGTACATGTTTACAATAACTCACACATGTGAGTATATGTGTGCATGTGTATACATAGGTAGACGTATCTACGCATACTCGTGAACAAATATCTCATATGCATGAGAATATCAATTGGACATATGTGCATGTATATTATGTGAGCCTTCTAAAGGTAATTGGCTCAAACGAAATCCAACATAATGTAAATGCTTGTTGTGCATATAAAGTGCTTAAATGAGTTTAAACTTGTGCATAACATAATGCAAAGTGCATAAGATAGAACAAGTCAGCACATAAAGTAATAAGTGAATACCATATGCAAATGTGAATATTATTTTTGTAAGTTAAGCCCATAAAACTATGCTAATAAGAGGCATCTCTATATATTTAAGCAGGTGTGAATATAAACCCAGATGCATAACCTATTGATGTGGAAAAGGAAATGCCTTGATAGGAAGAACAAAGTGAATAGAATTCTATCTAATTCTCAACTAAAAATAAGTTTGTAGACTTTGTCGAACAAAGCTGGTTGAAGCTCATGAGGGTAATCGACTTGCTTAAACTACTAGGACACTTATAGATGTGTTTTGTTGTGCTTTGACTCAGTAAAAGAGTCATTGTGTCACTTAAATAGGGGTGACTCATCCACTTTGAGAAGATGAAAACATTTTAACTGTTTATGTGTTGCACATCGAGAATTTGGAGCAGCCACATCTCATTTTAAATGGCTGAGTCAATGTATTATTTGTTTGTTGTTAGAGTGGTGGGATAATGGAGAGAAAGGTGGCAGATTTTGTAGCTAGTTTGTAGCACTAAGTTTCTCAAATTTAAGTATAAATAGAGGTATCTCCTCTACCCTTTGTTAAACTTTTCCATTATGATTTCTTCATTTGTATTTTGCTGTAGTTTTTTGTGCAAGTGTATTTTTGAGTTTTGTGAGAAAGAGAGTTGCTCTGTGAATTTGAAAATTGTTGAGAGTAATGTGAGAGGCTAGAGTTTGGAGATAGGTTGAGCTTAGAAGGAGTATAAAACCGAATTATGGAAGTTGAGTTTGGAAAGTAGAAATATCAATTGGAGCTATAATTCCAGGCATTGCTAATTTTTATTACTCTATTCTTTTGTGATGAAATGTTAGTTGTTTGATAATGCCTTTGTTTGGAAAATGATTTAAATGCATGTTAAGAAGTTTGATTTTATGAACTTGGTTTATTTCTTACTTTGGATAAGCTTGCATGATTCTTTGAAGAGTCTTGTTTTGGTGAAACCCTGTTATTATTGTCTTGAAGTGCTTTAATGGTAATTTCAGTTTGAACATGGGTGGTTAGCTTGGTTATTCCTGGGGTTAGGATAATCCATGGGAAAGGGTGTAACCTAGTTAGCCAATATGTTATGTCATCACCTTTTTAAATGGAATGTATGTTATAATTGTAAAGAGTATGAATGGTAAAATACCAAATCAAGCTAAGCCGAGTGGGTGAAAATATGACCCACACTCAAAGTACTGGGTGTTGAATTATTTGGCCAAAGTAGTGTAAGTAGCCACTGTTTACACTATCAGTTCACTATAATCCAAGGTTGCATACTAGATAGGGAACGTCATACATGCAGGTTGCAACCAATGTATGGTAGCTCTAGATATGTAGGACACAACACCATGCTCAAGAAGGCTAATATTATGAGGTTACCAAACCAATCTCTTTGTCAAAAGGTAGGGCCATCTAACCAGTTAGGTAGATGTACGAGGGACCATAGTAAGTTTGTCGTTAGCAAAAAAGTGCTTGAGTAATGTTCTTCCTCATATAGTTGGCGGCCAAGATTTGAGGATGTATGCAAACAAGGACATCTAGACCATTTGTATCTCTATTTCATTAAGCTTATGGAAGATATGTATGTAATCATGTATCTCTATTCTTATCGAGAAATTGTAAATGGAAAATGTTATCATGGAATTATCTAATATGGAATTCGTTACTTGCAGTTTAGTAGTGGTTTTTTGTAATGCAATGAGAAAGTTTGAAATGAGATTATTTCAAATGTGCATTTTGTTAATCAATTACAAAAGAAAAAATTTATTGCCTTAATGTTAGTATCATAAATTGTTCGCATGTGGGTAAAACATAGTAAAATCAATGGGTAGAACAATGGGCATGTTACATTACTAAAACATGTTGTGGCTCAAGTGGATGTGACAGACTCTCTATCTAAAGAATTTGACCTTGAAAGGTCCATCAGGAAAGGATGCCCTCTTGCTCCTACCTTATTTGTTATTGCATCTTATGCACTCCACTATATATTAAGAGATCAGACTCACTCTCCAAGGGTAAAAGGCATCAGACTCCCAAATCAAAATGAACTAATCAACATTCAGTTCGTTGATGACACTACTATTTTCTTAGACCCAAAAGAAAATAACTTTGAAGCACTAATGGGAAATCTTAACATCTTTTGTCAATCTTTGGGTGCAATAATTTCTAGTGCCAAATCAAGCCTCTTACATTGGGAGGACTCCCCTCCTGCTTGGCTCCAAAAAATGATTTCCAATGGGGTGACCCTAATAAGCAAGTGAGATACCTTGGCATCCACTTTACTATTAGCCCCAACCTAAAAGAAATATGGTTATGGATTGGTGAAAAGATTGGAAAAAAGATTGAGAGTTGGAACAAACAATATCTCTCCCTTGTTGGCTGAATATAGGTCTGTTAGAAAAAAATCATCCTATAGTATCTATTTTGAATTAGTTTGGTTCTTATGTGGCTACCAAGTTAATGAAATCCAAAAAAGAATACACTACTTTTTATGGTCAGATGGAAATGACAAAAGGAAGCAACACTCTATTATATGGGAATGGTGTTGTTTGGATACAATTCAAGGAGGGATAAGCTTGAAAGATTTAAGGCTTCATAGTATTACTTTGGTGGCCAAGTGGATTGCCAAGGCCATGGTTGGTAATGAACCCTAGAAAGTATTGATAATGAACAACATTCATATGGCTACTCTCAAGCAAGCCAAATCATGGAAAAGATTCTAATCTATGATATTCTCATAAATAAGGCTCCAATATCTCTAGTTGGTTCCTTGGTGTTCAAAATCCTTTGGAAGGCCTGGGAAATCATTAAACATAATTTGGAATTTAAAGCAAATAATATTCTTTTCAATAACAATTTGAAATGTCAACCTTATTATTCAATTTGGTGGAATCTTAAGCATAATAAAAAACCTTTGGCCTTACTCCAAGGTTTTTCTGCAAAAATATGGAACCAATGTGGTGTCCAAACCTTTCAAGACATCTTGGAGAATGGGCAATTAAAAAGTTGGGATAGATTAGTTTCTGATTTTGATTTCTCTACTGTTAATGTTAGAACTTATGACACTATTGTGAAAGCCTACAAAAATGTGAGATCCCTATGAATTCTAATAGAATTATGGATATTTCTAGTGATTTGGTGTGGAAGGATGGTACTTCCTTGTATGATATCAAATATAAATTTATTTACAAAGAACTTATGAGGAACACTTCTATCATTGAGCATGTGAATAATTGTTGGGGAACAACTTTGTCTGATAATAATTGGAGCAATATTTTTGGATGTTTGGCATAACATTAAAGAGCCCAAAAAGGCTTGTTTTAGATGGCTCATTTTGTTACAGAAAATTCCCTATAAAATTAATCATATTGAAGTTGATATTTGTAGCATTTGTAGAACTCCTAAATTTACAATGCATATTTTCTTTGATTGTTTCTATATGCAAAAGATGTTTGGAAAATATTTTGTAATGATTTATTGATTTGTGATGCAAATGGTAAAATTGTATGGAAAGATGTGTTATTCAATAACAAGAAATTAAATAAAGAATACCAATTGTTTTGGGATTGTCTTTCGATTGAAATTTTATCGTACAACTAGAGGGCAAGAAATGAAGATAAATTCCAAGGGAGTAGAAGGGTGCTTATTGAGTCCAGAAAAAAGATTCACATTCCTCTCTATTGTTTTGTAGGTAATGGTCACAATGGAGATTTATATGGCGAAGTTCACGAGGCCAATCAGTGGTGGGGTTGTGCTAGTAAACAAAGAAGTGAAACATGGCCACACTTGGCATCATAAACAACGAGACTCAAAGACTTTTCTTAGGGCCCTAGGAGAATTTCAAAGAGATTTCAACAACGTAGTTGAAAGAAATATAGAAAGACCAAGGGAAATCATTCTCCTTGGACCTTGTGTGATTGGTGATACCAACACCTCTTTTGAGGATGTCAGGTCTAGTGTGCAACCTCCTAATAAGGAGTCCAAGTGGGGATATTCAGAAGAAAGCAACAAGGGTTGTAAGGACCAGTAGAATTCTTTGAAGCAATTATATCTAATATACCACTATGTTGTAAAGTTATTTGGACACGCCTAACTAATATATTTTGGTCATATTACATACAATTTGTTTGGTCCTATAACTTGGTCCTATTAATATAAGCTTAAAGGTCTATGTTTAACTGGCATAGTATAGTGATATATTTTGTAAGAGCTACTATAATGTTACTAGAATCAAATACTTGCTGCAAGTTTTTGACAGGATTTACAGTAACCTGAAAAATTGTTAAATCATCAGATTGTACCAATTTTTTTCCATAGTATTATTACTAAAAAACATGTACTTTATCTTTAATTTTCATAGTAATACATTTTTTTATTATATACATAGGACAAGGTTAATCATTAGAATTAAACTTTCAACAAGAATAAAGTTTGTCATCAATGATACACATAACCATTTCACAAAAGAAAGGGAGCGATTGTGTTAACAATATAATTAGCATATGTATTTAATTTCAATCTCCAAGAACTTGATCATATCAAGAGTGGATACATGCAACCACAATAACATGTTAGCTCATTTCATCACAACAAAGTATATGTTATTTCAACGAAGGATATAAATGTAATCACAATATGAACTAAAATAATAAAAATATACCACCTATATTATTTACCATGTAACTTATCACACGTTAATAGAAGGAGAGATTATATCATGGGGTATTTTTTTTCCAACCACAAAGCCTACATGGCTCTCCTATGCACCACTAATACCAAGTTAGCCCACACCCTTCACAAATGGTTCATATCAAAGAAGTACAAGGTATAATTAAGGCAACCAATGCAATGGACTTATCATAATAAATGTCATTTCATAAATAATACCTTGGCCAAGGATTTTAATGGTACTCATACACCACATATCTAGATAAGGTAGATAAATAACCCTAAATATGAGCACTTCCTAAGGTGCAACAATGTTATCAAAAGTATGACACACATTATGTCTAGTATAAGATAGACACATATAGTGTCTAATATATGATAAACACATGTGATGTCTAATGCAAGATAAACACACAGTGTCTAAAGATGGCACTAATTCTTGCTAACATACAAACTAGAATTACATACTATGTACACAACACTTCTACCAACAATATGTTGTCAACATGGTGCACCATAGAAAAAATACCATATCATTTGTTATACATATATATATACATATATGTATATATATATATATATACATGTATATATACATACATATATATACATACATATATATGTATATATATATGTATATATACATATATATGTATATATATATGTATATATACATGTATATATATATGTACATATGCATGTATATATATATATGTACATATGCATGTATATATATATGTATGTATATATACATATATATATGCATGTATATATATATATATATATCTATATAATAAATATGTATATGTATACATATATATATATATATAAAATATACATATAATATATGTATATATATACATATATTATACATATATATATATATATATATATATTTTTGAAAAAAAGGGGGTAAAAACTTTATTTGAAATTATAAAAGAGCATTACAACAATAACTAAGGGACCCAACCCCAAAAACCAAAGAAACAACCCCACAACACATAAACAATATCAATTATCCCCATGTATCCTCCTATCCTCCTCAAAGACTAGGTCCAAATCTTGACATAGCTCAGGGGTAACCTAATCCCAATCCTTGACCTTCCAACCACCATCATGCTTAGAGGCCCATTTGGCCAAGCAGTCGGTAGCTTGATTCCACTCCCTTGATATGTGAACAAAGGATGTTGCCTCCATCCAAGAACTAACCTAAAGAATCCGTTGAACCACTGAAGCCATCTGCCAATTTATATCATATATCTTCTGTTCATTCAATAGATTAATCAAGATCTGTGAATTAGCTTCACATATAACCTTTCACCATCCCAAAGCAAGGGCCTTCTCAATAGCATAAAGAATCGTCATACCCTCCATGAAGTTAACAGTCTTCACCCCCTCATGTATAGAGAATAGAAAAATCACCAACCCAGCTGAGTCCTTGCCAACCCCACCAATCTCAGCAGGCCCAAGATTTCCCCTAGAAGATCCATCTATATTGATCTTTAAAAAACCATTTGGAGGAGGTAACCACCTACCAACCCGTTGAACTCTCTTTTTCCCATGCCTGTAATTCCTGGAGCTAACAAAAAGAGGAATGAATTTCCTAAAGACCCAGTCTGGCCATCAACTCAACATTACCTCTCTCCAAGGGGAAAACCACATCACTTTTAGCTACAACCAACTCTTGCACCATTCCTAACATATGCATCCACGGTTTCTGACCCACCAACTTCTAATCATGAAAAATTTGACAGTTTCACTCCAACCATATATACCAAAGCAAAAGGGTAGGGCCCACATACCAAACATCCTAGCAAAAGGAAGCCATAGGAGGGGGGATGCCCATACTATCCCAAAATTCTACCAAAGAGTAAGAATGAATACAAGGAAGCTTCCACACCTCCCACCACCAATGCTATAGCTACACAATAAAGGGGCACTGGAAGAACAAATGCAAAGAATCCTCTTCCTCTCTCCCACACAAAACACAAATCGAAGGTCCCTAGAATCCTTGTTTGCAAATGTTATCCTAGGTCAAGCACCTATTCCATGCCAAATTCCAAACAAAGTAGTTGCATTTTGGCCACGAGAGCTTATTCCACACCCTTTTCCACCAATGAACCTCCGCCCCAGTCAACTTTTGAGCCAATAACACATGATAACCAGAAGCAACAAAATAAACCCCCTTAGGATTATGGGTCTAAGCAAGAATATCCTCTTCCAGAAGAGAACTATAGCTCCTACTGCAAAGAATCTTGTGAAGCTCAACACTTTCTTCTGCAAGTTCCAAATTTGGCCACTCCGCGGGATCCTTCCAATGAGCCACCTCTAATTGACCAAAATAAGAGACAGACTTGAAGTAACTCACCCTAGAATATCCAGCCATAAGAAATCTTTGGCACAAAGGAAGCAGGTTGAGGAACTAAGAAGTAAGTAGAGGGAAGCCATCCCAAGAATCCAACTAGAAAAGAGCTTCAATGCCCCATCTGCAAATCCAAAATAAACCTTCCTTGATGAAATTCACACCCTTCTGAAGAGTATTCCAAATCACTAAACCTTTCCCCTCACGAGGTTAATGGGGAAGATCATGCTGAGGAATCTCTAGAAAATACATATGAGATAATATCCTGGCCCACAGTTGATCCTGCTCCACACACCATCTCCATAATAGCTTAGCAGCCACAACCACTCCAGACAATGTAGATTGTCAAAGACCAAGACCACCAAATTGTTTTGAGCTACACACAACATCCCACCTGACTAGGATCCACTTGGAAGATGACAAACTTCTAGCCCCGCCTTTCAAGAGAATCTAACTCACTAAGAAAACCCATCAGAGCCACTTAAAGCATACATATGTAGGTAGGGAGAGCCTTCACCACCAACTTGAGAAGTTGAACCCCCCCAACAAAAGACAACCATCTATGGGTCTTGATTAACTTTTGCACAAAGCTTATCAATAATATTCTGCCAAGAACCCTTGGGAAGTCGACGAATAGAAATTGGTATACCCAGATACGTCAAAGGGAGAACCCAGGTATCTGAAACCTCAAGATATTAGAAATTCTTCTTTGTATGGGGATCAACATATTGGATAAGAAGATGGATGATTTCTCCTCATTAATCAATTGCCCTGAAGCAACTAGATAAATGTCCATCACCTGCCTCAAATTAGTAGCTTCCCTAATAGTAGTCATCCCCATCAAGGCAATATCATCAACAAACTACAAATGAGATTATAGAGGAAAATATCCACCCCATCGCCAACCCTGAATGATGCCAAGCTCCACATTTCTTTTCAACAAACATCCAAGACCTTCCACAAGAAGCAGAAAAAGATACAGAGAAAGAGGATCCCCTTGGCGCAAACCCCTACAGGCACCAAAAAGTTCAAAATGATCTCCATTTATCAATACCGAGAAGGATACTAACGTGACACAACTCATGACCCATTGGATCCACTCCCCAACAAAACCAAAAGAAACAAGGATCTTTCATAGGAAAGACCATCTAACCCTGTCATATGCCTTAGCCATATCCAGCTTAATGAACATTGCCTTCTCATGGGAGTTGTCCATGGAATGGATGGTCTCCATAGCAATGACAACCTCATCAAGAATTTATTGATCCACCACAAATCCACTTTGTTCCTCTGAAATCAACACTTTAAACCACTTCTTCAATCTCTCAACCATTAACTTCGAAATGATTTTATATGCCACATTGCAAAGAGAGATAGGTTAGAACTAAGATAACCTATCAACCACTTCACACTTGGGGATGAGAGCAAGGAAGGTGGAATTTAGAGCAAAAATGATTTGCTTATTCCTCTGGGACTCATGAACAACCACCAAAAGATCCAACTTTATGATATCCCAAAATTCTTGAAAAAACTCAATCAAGAAACCATCAGGACCAAGAGCTTTACCTCTCTTCATTTGAAACACAATCCCCTCTAGCTCATCAAGAGAGATCTCTTTCATTAGATACCCATTCACCTCCCTAGAGACCAATTGAGGAATACAATAAAGAACCTGTGCTTCCTCAACAGAGCCCCCTCGCGAATCCTCCCTGAATAAAGCAACAAAATACTGAGATGCCTCAATAAAGATTTCCTAAAATGAGGCAAGACGTTCCCCCCTATCATTCACCAGAATAGAAATGGAATTACCATGCCTCCTATCCTTCACAAAATTGAAGAAGGCAGTGTTTTTATCACCTTCCTATAGCCATTCAATGCAGGCCTTTTGCTTCCAATAGATCTCTTCCCGCAATTAAAATTCCTCAACCACTTTTAGAGTCCTAGCCTCCTCCCTCAGAAGATCCTTAGAAGCCCCATTCTCTCGAATCAGCTGTGTAGTATTATTCAACTCATCCTGACCAGTGACCTTATCATAAAATATATTACCAAAACATCGTCGATTCCACCTTTTAAGTTGCTATTTGACAAACTGAAGAAGCTTGACAAAAGTGTACATTGTCATACCAAAAGTAGGTCTACCAATTCTCCACCACACAACCACATGTTCATAAAGAGGAGAATCTTGTAACCACATAAGTTGGAACTTGAAGGAGGGAGAACAAGGCACCTGAGTAGAGATAATACTAAGCTTAATATGCCAATGATCAAAACCTATCCAATCAAGAATTTCAGATCTAGTAGACCACAAGTCTCCAACCTAATAATAGGAAACCAAGAATTGATCAAGCCTCTTAGCAACACAACTCTCACCAATTCTCCTATTATTCCAAGTGAAATGACCATTACTGGGATAAACATCAATAAGATTTAAATCTAAAATGTTATCCCTGAATAACATAGCATAAGGCTCCAACCTAGCAATTCCACCTCTTTTCTCAAACAACTCCACAATAGCATTAAAATCACCAGCCATAACCCACAAATGGAAAGGAGCTAAGCTACAAACAAAATGAAGATGGGACCATAGGAGTTGTTTACCCTAAAACTCAGCAAGAGCATACACATTAGAGAGGAGTATACACTCACCAGTCTCATAACAAGAGGCGACCAAGGACATAGAGGATCTAGAGGAAATCCACCAGAGAGGGAAAATATTCCAAGGGATCCAAAAGCAAGTCACCCCCTCAGAAGAACCAAGAGCCCCCACACACTAGCATTCACCATATTTCCACAACTTACGTACCATGTCCAACATATTATCCACAGATAATTTAATCTCCTAAAGAAAAAGAACATCTAGAGAATGATTTCGAACCAAATCACAAATTTTTTTTGTTGAGGGCCACTATTCAAGCCCCTTACATTCCATGAGAGAAAAATCATTTCTAGGGGCATGAAAAATGTGAATCCAAAGTCTTGGCTGACCCTAACTCCACAAAATTTTCCCTAATTAATTTAATCTTATCTATATCCTTTTTCCTACCTAGCTTGGAAGCCTTCTCACCAACCCCTTTCTTTGGCTCCTTTTGTTGAATACCCAAGCGAGAAGAGGACAAAGAGCTCTTTCCCACTTCCATACCTTCTTTCAGGGGCAATGGGGATCTAATTCCTCCACTCTTCATAGCTCCAATAGTAGAATTTTTTTTAGCCTGGACAATCAATTGTTGATCCATATCCATCTACCCAACACCAACCTCTTGCACAACTTGCATAACCTCCAAAGGAGGCCTATCCTGTCCTGTACCCAAAGTTCCTTGATCCAAGTTCAACAACCTCAGATTCACTTCCTACTGGCTAAAATCATCCGGCACCTCAAACCTATTAAAAGTGTCATCATCCAGCCTCTCCCTCAAGGTCTGCTTATGCCCCCAATTTCTATTGTGAGACTTGACAAGGACATAAACATCATCACCGTTACCATCACCCAGAATAGGCTCCTTCCCCTTATAATACCTAAGTAGATTACGAGAAGGTTGAGAAGGCTAGGGTGCCACAAGCTTAGCCCTAGGGCACCTACACTGCAAGTTACCATATTCATGATAAAGATGACACCAAAAAGGTAGGGTTTCATAATCTAGCTGTTGCACCCAAGTATAGGCTCCAACACACACTTCAATAGAATCTGGTAATGGCTTGCTTAAATATATTTCTACACAAATACAAGAAAAAATCATTACCTTTTTAAACTGCATTTGTTGTGAAGACCCAATAGGTTTACCGAGCATTGATGCCACCAAATGCAACACATCATCCTTCCAGCACTCAACCAAAAACCATGACAACCGAACCCAAACCGAAATCCGACTCGGTGGCGCCTTAGTCGGGTTGAAGCCCACATGCCAGGGCTTGATAAACAATCCCACTTGGTTATAAAAATAGGGACCACCCTCAAAGATCCTATTTTGATCCACCATGCAATCAAATGAGACCACAAAATAGTTGTTCACAAGGAGCCTAATCTCCATCTCCCCCTTTGGCATCCATGTCCCTTGAGCCTAGGATTCCAAAAATTGTAGTGAAACTCTCAAACCCATGAACTTGCAATAAAAGGAGTGCCTCGAATAGTATTCAATATCATCTGCAAGCATCTCCATCGGGATAACCAATTTTGGTCTCTCTTTGCATCTTTCCAAACACCCATTAATCTTTGTTATTCGGGAACCACTAACCGGTCCTAGATCATTCATCCCTATCTCTGGTGAAAACAACGTATTGTCAAAAATATTCACACCATGCACCGAAGGCTTTGAACCAAATGTTGATTGGAAATCCAATATGGGACTAGCCCCAGACGTTTCCCCACATGACATAGCAATAAAAAAAATCCTAGGTAGGCATGCAAGCCCCCGAATCCTGAATCACTTTTGCAAGAAATGACAAAAACCCAAGGGAAAGAATGAACCCGCTCCACCTAGAAGCCACCCAATTGGAAGCAAGAAGGCCTCCATAAAAGACAAAACCCACACAATAGTGGGAAGAACCAAGGCCCCACGAAATGGTAGGCCAATCATGCAGCCACCCCAAGACTACGTGCCCTCACCATGGGCCCACACGGGCAGAGGAGGAGACATGGTGCTAAGACAGGTTGCACACAACTCAACAAAACCAAAGGAGAGTCCATGGAGGTAAGGAGGAAGCTCGAGCCTAGCACAATGGATGCCAACTCTCACACAATAGTCACCGATAAAAGAAAAAAGAGACAAAAGAAGGTTTAGCAGATGTTAACCCCACCACCACAAACCCCCATAGCGCAGCAACAAGCTAGGGCACGGTCACCCTAGCTCAGCTTGCAAAGCACGTGAATGCCATCTCCTATTATACATATATATTATATGTATATATATGTATATATGTATATATATATGTATGTATATATATGTATGTATGTATATATATGTATATGTATATATATATATACATATATACATACATACATATATATATATATACACATACATATATATATGTATATGTATGTATATATATACATATACATATATATATGTATGTGTATATATATATATGTATGTATGTATGTATGTATATATATATGTATGTATATATATATATATGTATGTATATATATATATGTATATATGTATGTATATATATATACATACATATATATATACACATACATATATATATGTATATATGTATGTATATATATATATATAAGCAAAAAATGGCTATGGCAGAGTGTCGACCCAAGCAAAATTTTTGCAGACACCATGGTTTCCAAAATGACAGAAGGCAAAAACTTCGGTGGCCTTTCAAAAGGAGGAGAGGGAGAAATTTCCAAAATGAAAACTTTTAGGCATGGCAGGCTTCAGTTAACCAGGTTACTAGAAACAGGGATAAAGGAGTGGATGGCTGTAAAGTTGGGCAAGCTATGGAAAATGTTGGAAGGTTTCACTCAATCTACTCAAATGGGAAGGTGGATTTCAAGTAGCTAGAGGGGAAGTTTTGGTGACCAAAGAGTCAATTTAAGAAAGGGGAGTCAAGCAAGGTAACACCAAACTTTCTTCACACTACAATGGTCACTTTTCTAGTAGAAAACAAAGAATGGAATGATTTAGTAAGTTTTCTTAAGGCCTGAGTTTTTTTTTTCAGGTGGGCTGGGCAATGGCCGACCTTTACTAAAGTCAGAGCTTGGTGTGATAAAAACTAGGGTAAGGATTGTGAGCTAAAAACCCTAGAGAATGGCTTTTATTTGGTAGTATACCAAATAGCCCAGGATAAAGAATGGATTATTAATAGTGGCCCATTTATGATGGAAGGTAGGGGTTTCTTCATTCTTTATTGGACCCCAAAATTTGATCCCAACAAGGTGAAGATTGAGGAAATACTTGTTTGGATCAGGTTAAAGAATCTCCCTCAGGAATATTGAAACTAGGAAACCCTAAAAAACATAGGCAATAAACTGGGTATCTTTGTTAAGTCAGAGGTAGTTGTGGAAAAGTTTGATTGCAGCATGTTTCCTAGGGTTTGTCTCTTGAGATAGATAATACACCCTTTACCAAGAATGATAGAGCTAAAGACATGGGAGGGTTTATGGCCTAAAAAAGTGGAGATGGAGGATGTTATGGTCTCTCGTGAAAAATGTAAAGAGAAAGAACATCTAGAAGGTTAGTGTTTTTCTGTGGAGAAAGGCAAAGGTTTAGCACAAAATCTTCTAACTGCGGAAGTGGTGGCCTTAATGGAAGTTGCCTCTTGGGAGGACCTATGGATTTCAAAAGAATGGGGATATCTCGAGAATTTTGAGAATGACCCCTTTTGTCTACAAGATGATGAAAACTTAATATGGGATGTGTATAGGAAAGAGGAAATTGACCTTATTCATGAAAATGAATATTTGAAAAGGCCTTAAGATATGGGGCTAGGTGATCTGTTTAACCGAGGTGGTTTTGGATTGAGTGAAGGTGCAGAGCAAGCAATGCAAGTGGTATCTCCAGAAGGATGTTTGGGGGATTTGGCTCGGTGCAGTGGTGGAAGTGTTGTCCTAAATGAACATTTTATTTCTTCCCCTCTTCAGGAGGAGCTAACTAGGGAAAAAATTCGTCAAGCAGGGGAAGGCGGGATTTTTGAGGAGGGCCCAAAACATGGGCACTCACAATCTCCAAATAAGAAAGAGAGTCTGAATAAGCTTCTAAATGGGCGTGAAGAAAAACCTGAAGAAGATTCAGTCCCTATTTCTTTAGGATCCAATAGACTTGGTCCTGAAGATGAAACAAAGTTCTTTGAGGACAATATCCTTGGAGATAATGAAGATATAGTCTTCAAGGAATCCATTTTTCACCTATTTGAAACCTTGAAAGTGCTTTTGATCGAGTTAGAGATAGTGGTGGGACCATGGAAGATTCAGAATCTGATATGGCTTCGGATGAGGAGCCTGGAGGTGAAGATTTGTTGGGTCTGCAGGATCACGTAGGAATTGTGGAAAAGAGGACTATTGAATAATCTTCTGGCCTAATTAATAAGGAAAAGATTGTGGAAAAGAAGAAGCGTGGTCCTAAAACTAATAGGATGCGCCTTGAAATGGCTAGAAATGTAGCTAGTCAAAGCAATTTGAGATTGAGAAAAGGCTATGCCTTTTCCTGACAGCTATGAAAATCCTATCGTGGAATGTCAGGGGTTGCAATGCCCCTAACAAAATCTATTTGATCAAAAGGTGTTTCGATTGAAAACAAGGTTGGCTTTAGTTTTTCTACAGGAAAATAAAATCAAGGAACAAGACTTTGAGTTCTTTTTTAAGTGTTTTAACAGGTGGAAATATTGCCTCTCTGGAGTTGCTAGGGGCTTAGGGGGTCTTGGTGTCCTCTGGGATGAGGCTTTTTTTGATGTTCAGATAATTAGACAAGAAGGTCTTGGCATTGGTTATGTGTAGATTCAAAACAACTTAGGACAAGCTTTTTTATTCTCAATATTTATGGCCCCACTAGCTGAGCGCAAAAAAAAAGTGCATTGAAAGATCTTTCCTCTTTTCTAGGTAGGGAGGATGGTAGGATGTTTCTTTTGGGTGGTGACTTCAATGCCATATTGAAGCCTTTTGATAAACTTGGGGGTGTATGTTGGGCTAGTCAAAGCCAATAGGAATTTAGTGATTTTCTTGTAAATAATGGTCTAATTGAACTTCCTTTTCGAAATGGGGAATTCACTTGGACAAATAGGAGGGGAGGCTTTCTAAATATTGCTGAGAAGTTGGATCATTTTTTGCAGGCGGGGGACTGGGTTGTTCATCATTAGACCTGTGAAGTAGAGATTATTCCTTTAATGGGGTCTGATCATTATCCAGTTGGGTTGAGAATTCAAGAGGAGGTCACTCCATATCGATGTCCTTTCAAATTTGAAGCAATGTGGTTTCGGGCAGAAGGGTTTAAGGATTTTGTGGTGGAGTGGTGGACAAATGCCCCTAAAAGGTTCAAAAATAAAGCCTTTATTTTCTTTAAGAATCTACAATTTCTTAAAGAACAGATCAAGAGATGGAATAGGGAATCTTTCAAGAATGTTTTTGCAGAAAAAATAAGATTGGAGGGTGAACCAAAGACTCTCCATACAAAAGTTATTGAGAGGGGAATGCTGGAAGAGGATTTTGAATTGGAAAAGCTTCTAAATAAAGCTTATTCTGAAACTTTAGAGCGGGAGGAAGTGTTTTGGAAGCAAAATTCGCATGAATGTTGGTTAAAGGAGGGAGATAGAAACAAAAAAAAAATCACAATTCTGTGAAGGTTCGTAGATTGAATAACAAGATCTTTTCGATCAAGGATTTGGATGGGAATGTCCTGACTAAAGTGGATCAGATAGACAAGGAAGCAATAAGGTTTTTTTTTTATATGTTCATGGATAACTCTGTTGTTATAGATCCATATTTGAATATCTTAGATGTTATTCCTGCTTCAGTCTCATAGGCTCAAAATGCCCTTCTAATTGAGAAGGTTTCTTTAAAAGAAGTTAAAAAGGTTGTTTTTAGTCTTGGGGGAGACAAGGTTGTAGGGCTAGTTGGCTTCCTTGCATGTTTCTTCCAAAAATTCTAGGATATTTTTGCCCAAGATTTGTGGGAAGTGGTGGAAGAATCTAGGCAAGGTGGCTTTATCCTAAAGGATTTGAACAACACTTTCATAGCCTTAATTCCTAAAAAGGCAATTGTTAATTCCTTTGAGGATTATAGGCCAATTTCTTTATGTAATACGATTTATAACGTTATTTCTAAAGTGATTGCAAATAGGTTGAAAAAGGTGTTGCATTCAATGATCTCAGACGAGGAAAGTGGTTTCTCGCCGAACAAGTCAATTTTTGAAGGTGTGATAGTTGTTCATGAGGCCATTCATTCGGTAAGAATGGCTAAAATGGAGAAGATGATGGTGAAGTTGGATATTAAAAGAGCCTATGTTGAAGTCAATAGGAGTTTTATTTTGAAAGTTTTAGAGAAATTTGGTTCTTGTAAAGAATAGGTGACATGGATTCAGAGCTGCATAAGTACCCCTTGATTTTCCATCTTGGTGAATGGCAACCCTCAAGGATTTATTGAATCTAGTAAAGGGATTAGACAAGGTGACACAATTTCTCCTTTTCTCTTCATAATTCTTGCTGAGTCTTTGGGAAGGTTGATTTCTAAGAAGTGAAGGAATGGTCTTTTGAAAGGCATTAAAATTGTAGAAGGTGTGGACCCAATTTCCCATCTACAATTTGTGGATGATACATTCTTGATGGGGGAAGCTTCTTTTAGAGAAGCAAGGACAATGAAAGAGTTTCTTGATGAATATGGGAGAGTGTTTGGCCAGTGTATTAATTGGAGGAAGTCAAAAAAAAAATTCTTCCATACTCCCATTCCTAAACAGTTGGAAATATGTAGGATCTTGGGGATACAATCAGGAGCCCTTCCAAACAACTATTTGGGCATCCCTCTCTTTGGAGGTGCCAATAAGGCTGGTGTGTGGACATACCTAGTTGATAGTTGTCTTAATAGGATGGATGGTTGGAAAAGAAAATAGCTCACTACTGCTAGAAGAATCCTAATGTTAAAATCTGTTGTTTCGGCAATACCAATTTTTTCTATGATGTGTTTGAAATCCCAAAGAAGGTGGTCAGATCTATTGGGCAAAGAATGAGGAATTTTTTCTAGAATGGAGCAAGTGAACAAGATAAAATTTCATTGTTAGTTTGGGATAAAATTTGTTGTGCCAAAGAAAAAGGTGGGGCAGGGTTGAGAGATTAGCATCTTATGAATGAAGCTTTGGGAGCTAAGCTGGTTTGGAGTATTTATTCAAACCCTGATCTTTTATGGGTTAAAATTTTGAAGGCCAAGTATCTAGATGCAGCAGATGATCATATGTAGGATTATAACAATTAGAAATCCTCCAAAAGGTTTTGTAATTTGGAACTTTATTATCTCTTGTAGGCCGGTTATAGCAAATCATGTTTCTTGGAAAATTGGAAATGGTCTTAAGGCTAAGTTCTGGGATCATTCATGGAACAGATATTCAATTATGTGTGAGGAAGAGGGGGTGCAAGGACTAAGGTAGATTCTTATGCAAAGGTGGGGTGATAGGGTCCTAGATTATACAAAACAAAAATGGGGCCCTTTGGGTCAGGAATGGAGGTGGAAGGAGCTTGCAAATGAGGGGCTTTCAGATAATCAGATGGAGTGGATGAATGAAATTTTCCAGTCTAGACAAGCTTTGATCATAGAGAACAAGGATAGGGTAGTTTGGTGTGGCTCTGTGAATGGGGTCTATTCAGTTAAGATTGGATATCAAATTTTGGATTCCTTAGAGGGCGAGGCATTTTGGGAAAAGAAATTATGTTGGAGAAAATATTGCTTACCCAAAGCAAGAGCTTTTTCTTAGTTGGAGGTGAAGGGGAGAATCCTTTTTGGAGAACGAAGGAAGAGGCTTGGGTTTGTAGGTTCGACAAAGTGTGTATTGTGTGAAGAGGTAGGGGAGTCAATTGACTACTTACTCCTCTAATGTAAGGTGGCTTCTGAATGTTGGGATTCTTTAAGGATGAAGCTAGGTTGGCAAGGGCCAATACAAAATTTTCTAAAAGAGGTTTTTGAGAGTTGGCCTAATCCTCTCAGAAAATCCCTTTTCTCAAGTGTGTGGGTTGTTAGCCCTTTAGTAATCTAGGAGCTCTGGAAAGAGAGAAATAGGAGGATTTTTTAGGACAAGAAAGGATCTTTGAAAAGGCTTATTTGTAGAATTGATCACTTGCTAGAGGAAGTAGTAGGTGCAGCTACTTCTCATCTTCAATTATAGAAGTTTCCTTTCTCTATGGAAGACAACAGGATTCAACAAGCATGGTTTGGGATCAAGTTAAGACCTTTGAATCTAAAGGAGGGCACCAATATGAAGAAGGTAGGGATAGATGTTGTGGTTTAGGAAAAACCATTAGAAGGTTGGCACAAAGAAAATTTTGATGGGGTTACTAAAGGCAACCCAGAACCCTTTGGTGTAGGAGCAATTGTGTGTGAGAGCTTGGGAAATATAGTTGCTATTGGGGCAAAGAAATTAGAAGATGGATCAAACAATGTTGTTGAGGCAAAGGAAAATTTATTGGTAGTTGGTTTGGCTCATGTGATGGGTGTTAGGAAATTACACCTTGAGGGGGATTCGATGATAATCACCCAAGCTATAATTAATGGAGGGGAAAATGCTTGGAACCTATAGGCTTTTATCAGGTCTATTCTAAAGGAACTAGAATTCTTTGATGATTTTAAAGTCAGTCATTTCAACGTGCTAGCAATGGTGAAGTAGATAGGCTAACTAATTGGGTAGTTTCATTTAGTACCACAGGGGAAGTCAGAGTGGAAGATTTTTGTTAAGAGCTCTTTTTGGATGAGGTGGGTTAATTTGTCTTTGCTTGGTGTCACTTTGGGGCGTATTGATTGGCTATAGTGAGGGTGATGTCATTATTAATGATGGTGGTGGTTGCGATTTAAAAGATCCAACAGTAAAATGATCTTGGGATTTTAAAATTTTAGGAACGATTTTTGGTCACGCCAGATGACAAAGGTCTATTAGATCTTTGTCCTTGTTCAAGGATGAGAGGGATTCAATCTATCCCTTAAAGATTTTGAGTATCTCGAATGGATCTCTATTTGTGGGACAACTAATTATTGCATGTTCATAATATTTTGTATTTTTTTTTCAATGGTAACATTTTTATTACATGTTTTATTGACAATATAATTAGTGTACTAGGTATATTTGTTGCTGGAAAAGAATTAACATTTTAGATATGTTATTTATTGTAATGATGAAAATTACTTATCCATTCTCTTTTTCTTTATGTTTCGAGTTTTCTTTGATTCAAGTGTCATAAATGTAATAATTACTCTACAAAGATTGTAATGTCTTTTTTGATGTGTGTCCTTGTATGTTGCAGAGTCATGGTATTTGGATCTCTTGGTTGTAAATTTGTATTATTTTATCTATTGGATAGTGAATCCTTCATGTTAGGATATGCAGGTGATGTTGATGTGTTATCTAATTCAAATTTGTATGGATGTGTTTGGCATGTATAGTTTTGGAGGTTTTATGTTTAGTCAAAATTTGTGGTTAGTAGATATGTCGAATATTTTTTTTTTAGAATTCCCAAATGTTGTATAGTTCAGGATAGTTTCATATTTGCATGCATGCTTGCAAGAAAGGTGAAAGGCTTGTTTATTAGATTCTAGTTCCTAACTTATGGTTGTTTTAAAGAATTGTGGATTGTTTGGCATTTGGGCTATGATGTTTATGTCATGGGAAGAATTGGTGTGGTGCCTTAATTATGTTCTCACTAGTGGAGGTTTGAATTTATAAGTTTTTAGGTATATACATTTTGGAATATCTAACTTGCACAATTTTGAAATCTTTAAATGTTGTGGTTTACTTTGGTTTCAATAGGAGCAATGACCATACTTTTATGTCATGTTTTTGGAGACCACATGTGTGCAATATGTGGTTGTGGGAGCCTTGTCATGCATGTTGCATGGAGAACTTGGAAGTGGATCTATGAAGAGTTAATAGTGTCATGTATGTGTAACAAGGAGATCAACCATGATAGTGGTGAAGGTGATTTGATGGTCTTGTAAGCATCTTGATTATTGATATAATGTAACAAACACAACCTTATAACAAGGAATTTACTTGGAATTTTAACCATAAAGTAAAAAGTACTCATTCCATAAAAATAGGACATAGAAATTTTCTTTCAATAATTGAAATTGCAAATGCCTATCTATTATCATAAGCATAACATAATAAATTCATTTCACTTTTTGAACTAAAAAGAATAAACAACTTTTGATTTTTACACTTTTCACATGAATGATTTCAAATAAATAAAATATAACATTTACTATTTAAGGAGCAAGGTTAGAGATCCATATCTGGATACTTTCTTTCTTTTTTGTCTCACAAGACTTGGCATGCCATCTATAAGGAGAGCATCACTCAGGTGCTTTACCTCCAACCATAGACTATCGGTCCCCTACACACCTTCCTCACTAGAAGTGGCCCCGCCCTTCGACAAAGGGAATAGTTAAGAACACTATAGTAATTGATAAGTAGGAGGTATTTTTCCACAACATGTCAAATTGTGAGATTGTTGTCAGGATTCAACCCTACAGTTTTACGAGTCAAACTCATTAACCCATGTTTCATGAGTAGTGGTTCAAAAGAACCCAACTCTCATGATAATGAATGGTCCACTTAGCACTCATTGCATCCAAGTGAAGCACTGGGCCTTCCCAAGAGGTCACCCATCTCGGTACTACTCCAACTCAAGCACGCTTAACCACAAAGTTTTTCCCAAGGTTAAGCCCACTTAGCGTACAACCCCATTTGTAAAAACTTCAACAAGTGTTGTGCCTTATGAACCATTCATTATAGAGACCCTTTAGCTCACCAATTGATATATAGGAGGTATTTTTCCATAGTGTCTCAAATTGTGATATTGCTATTAGGATTCAACTGTGTAGTCTTACGAGTCAAACTCATTGACCCATGTTTCATGAGTAGTGGTTCACGAGAAGAACCCTCTATTAATTGTCATCTAAGATCTAGTATTGTTCCCTACTTAACCAATATCATCAAACAACTATGGGGACCTTCCAACTATGAATGACAACTTTGATTGTGTTAAGTATCTGGAACATAGTGAATCGATAAGTGCAAGCAGGGACTATTACACTCACTTTGGCCAAATATTTGTAAAATATGCAATTGTTGCTTTCTTGGAGCGAAGTCGTTTGTTCACCCACCTTACTTGACTTGGAGAACTTAATCTAACTTATAGTTAAAACATACTGTAGACCATTGGCTAACATTGCATATATATTTTTATTTAAAAAGTGATGCCTTTATCTAATTCTTACTCCTAGACACCTATCAATCCTGAGCATAATTCTACTCCTTGATTGTTGTATGTCTTGAGTATACTACTGCCCCTAGACACCTGTCAATCTCGAGCATAGGAATACTCCTTGTTAAGTCATAATTTATTTAAATTGGTTAATTCTTCTTAAATTTGGAACACCTATGTTACGTTCACGTAACGTCTTAGACCTTGGAAACCGCCTCATGTATAATTTTATTACCTACTAAGTCGATAAACAACTTAACTGGTTATACTTTACTAATGTTGAATATCCAAGTTATGTTCTTGTAACTTCTTGGGGCTTGGCAACTACCACTTATTCAAGTCCTTCGTATTAACCACATGAGATTATCTAATTTCCCATTCTATGCACAAGTAGTTGATACTGATGACCCATTTTCTTTGACTAGACTCCTCTTGGTCACAACTAAAAGTATTGACAAAATGATCGACATATATAATACAAATTATTAATCTTAAACTAAAGATTCCTTCTTCATATAGAAGTCTCGTATGTCTAGTGTTTAGTTTTACTATAGAATCCTTTCTCAGAATGTGAAGACTCACTAAGTAAACAACTCATCGGGATTGTTAGTAATTTCATACTTGAACCCTCAAGTTACTTTCATGTAACTACCTAGGTCTTGGCTACAACCACTTGTTTGAATCTTTACCATAACCCTTGAGAGAAACTACTCTCGAGAGATAATCTTTAATCAAATCTTGACCTATTTGGTCATAATATGGTATGATGATTACATATACTAATTTCCCATAGTGATGGTTATTTTTCCTTGAAGAATATAACTTTCTTTAGGTTTTAGACTATCTCGATAAACATTATAGTCTTGCTTACTAAGGATAAATTCAACTATAGACCAATGGTTTCTACTATCATAAGAAGTTTATAATCATAAGTGCATACCCACTAAGGTGGTCAAAGTAACCAGATTGATTTAACATCGTGGACATTGGATTCCCTTGTTACATTCTAGTAACATCTAGGGTCTAGGCTATTGTTTATCATAACCCATAAGGTTTACCATTCACCTACTCTTATAATTTTTAGATAAATAATGATGACACTATGCCATAATCTTGACATACACATGATCATTCAAATAATATTGACATTATATCATACAAACATGAAAACATCATTATTTAAGCTAAATAGGGGATTGCTCCCTCTTACTTATGTTTTAAAACTTCCATTAACAAGTCATAAGGTTGGGTTCTCAATTCATCGTAAGAGATTATTGGGTTTATGTTATGTAGTAACATCAAGATTATGAGCAATTAGAACATGTGCTCAACCCTCAAATTCTTATTACTCAAGCAGCATAACACACTATTCATTCACTCTTTAAGAAAATACATAATAGAGTTTACTATTTCCCTAGCATTTTAATCCATATTCTGTATTATGAATTGATGCAATGACAAGGAGGTCCTCAACACAATCAACACATTTATAGGTAATCCAAACAATTTTGAAAACTCCAAGACCCTTTCTAGGGTTATCTTCTTTGTTACCACCCTACTTGCCTTGTAAGCAACCAGACCTTGTTTTCAGGTCCTAACTCCCAAAAACTATAACAAATCCACTAACCACTCATATTTTTAGGGACCCATTAACCCCACACAAAACATACCTCAAAATCATATTAGGTCTCTTTGGACCATCTTTACTCAAACTGGCCTTTAGCACTAAAAAGGGCTCCAATTAGCCCACTTTTCCAAAGGAACACACCTCCAATATGACAACCAACCCTAAATTCCACCAGAAAGTCTTCAAACTACTTGCAAAACTTCATATCTTCCAATCCTTGAGCCACAACTCACTCACTAAGACCCAGTTTCATAAAACCCTCTCTTTACTCACAATTAACAAGGGTTTATTGGAAAAGTCATCTCTAAAAATCATCCAAACTTGAAACCACTTCCAACATACCTTATTCTGCCTGAACAAGCTTAATACACCCTAAAATTATGTTTCCCCCAAAAATCTCACACTTCATAAAACCACTCAAATTCACTTATTTTCACCCTTTGTTCAACTAGGGCTTCATGCCTCGTCATACATTTGGCCCCTCCTCTCCTTGAAGACCTTCATAACACATCAAAATACCCTTACTCACTCCAAATCTAATAGCTTCAAGCCTCTTCCACAACAAATTCCACAACCTAACTCTCCTAGCTATGCCTTATTGGTCAAAACTCAACATTTACCACAAGGGAAGCATTACAAAACCCTTAAAATGTATTTACCACAACAAATATCTATTCCTACATATAATCCTATCCTAACTAGGCCCATTCCACCAAACTATAGCTTGTACAGTAGGTGGAATGGTCTTTTAATTCATTCTAGGCCTCAAACCCTTGAACCCCTATTTTCAAACCACTTTTAGTAATCTGCCTACCAATTTCTTGAATCTTAAGACAAACCCCTCAAATCAACTTTAAAATGTTTTCAACACCTCTATCTATAAATTCACATACATTTCAGATGAATAACTTGTACAGAACCATACATAGGCTGGGTTTGATGAATTTACACAAAAAATAATAGAAAACAATGATCTCTTATTGATTTTTCTCCTTAAAATTCTTCAACAACCATTCTCAACAATGGAATACACATATTTAAACATTCTCCTACCTAAAACTAACTATTCCAACTTCCTACAATGCCTAAAACTATCTTCAAACTACCCATGACCATTGGGCTTCCATATGAGAGCAATTTTACATTTTTGCTTGACAACATTTTTTGACAATTTTGCAATTTTTACATAATTGACTCAAATGACCCCGCATTAACTCAAAACCAAAAAAAATTTACAAAATGGCCCATCATGGCCTTATTTATCATTACCATTACTCAAACACCCTATCTATACCAAATTCTCAAAATGGAGCAACAAGGTGCTTTGCACCATTCACCCAGCCATAAAATTCTTCCAAGTCCCTTGGAAGTCTTCAACTTTTTAACCTACAAAAATCCTTTGTTCTTCAACTCTTTGATTCTCCTCCCTATTCTTGAAATAGCTCCATTGACCTTGATCTTCACCTTTGGCTTGTATTTTTCTATGCATAGTAGCCCTTCTCTTGCACTGTCTTTTTGGATCTGCATCTCCATGCTTTGATTTTTCTTCATCTGCTACATTCATCTACTTCCACTCTATCCTTTAGCTTCATTCACTACACAATACCTCTCACCTTGTCCCTCTTCTTTCATCTTAACCTTCATTTTGACTCTCATCAAAACTATCATCAAAACATGGAAGTAATAAAAGACTTCCTTCACTCTTTGTCTCTTACCCTTTCTCTTCATAACCATTTTCAGGTTCTCCATGCTTGGAACCACTGTCGTGGCAACATATGACTGGCTACCAATCACTTTTGACAACCAAGGACAACTCACTGTCCTTACCACAACACTATCCTTCTTCTCCACTTCATTTGGAGACTTCACAAACACTTTCTCTTTAGCCTTCTCTTGGCCAAACACTGTCAACATCACATCATTAGTCTCTTCCAACATTGAGACCTTCCTCAAACTCTTTACCTTCACATCTTCACCTCTTGAGGTGACTGCAACCTTCCTTTCTTCAACCTTTACTATTCCTTTCACCAACCTTTGTCATTCTCCTTGGCTCTTTGTATTCTCTATCTTCTTGTTTTCCTTCTCGTCTTGCACTTCTTTTCCTTGAATGTCCACACTTTGCATTTGATATTCTATCCCAAGGACCTCTATCCTATCAAGTTTAGAAAGATAATTTGACTATCCACCGTCGTCTCTAAACACCATGCCCTCACATTTATTTTCTTCAACCTCTTTCGCTTGCCATTTACATTGACTCTTTGCAAACTTCACTCTCATATCTTGAATCAAACTTCCTACCTCTGTGATCTTTTTGTTTTTAGACATATGTACCTTTGTCCTAGCAGTGCTTGATGGCTCCTTATCCTCATTTACCTGCAAAGAACATAATACTTCACCTACCACGATTCCTTCATACCTCACAAGCCTTTCTTGGCTTTCCTTGGTCCATTCAATGCCTTTCACTACTTCCTTCATTCTCTTTGTCCCTAAGACCCTTTTTCCATTATGTCTACCATCTTCTTCCCTAACAATCTTTTGTTGCTCTCTATCTTCTTGCCCTTTCAGTGGACAAAAAACTCCTCTACGATGACCTTGGTAGGCCAATCTTGCTTTCCCTCTGACTTACCTTCACTCATCTCACTTTTTCCTCTTATTAGGGTTTGTGCCCCATGAATTTATTTATCACAAACATTTTTATCAGATATACATACCTTTGATTTGATAGTATTTGACTATCCTACACCTTCTTTTTCCTTCACTTGACTAAATTCAATCCCTCTCTTGTCTTCATTATACTTTACAAACTTGTCTTGAATCTTCACAAAGCATTCATTCCAAACCTCTTTTCTCTCAAATTTCTTCATCAACCCCTCATTCTCTTTACTCTTCCACTTTGCATCCCTATCCATCCTTGTTGTCTCAACATTTTTCTTCTTTGTAGTGGTTGCACTCTCACCGTACTTGTCCTCCTCATGCCTTAGAAACTCTTTTCTGCCCTACATTATTATTCTTGGTTTCTTGATTTGTCCCTGATCCTTTTCCACTAATGGAATTAATGTGAAAGAAACTCCATCCTTCAGACAAAGCATATCTTTCACATAGCCATGGTAATCCTAACAACAAGTGGCATAAACTCATGGGTACATCACACAAGATTCTATCTTTATATCCTCCTATTTGAAATTCAACCCAAGATTACTCCTTAACCAAAAGAGTATGCTCACCATTCAACCAAGAAACATAATAAGGTGCCTCATGAGGAATCCTTGCTAAATGCAACTTATCAACCATTTCTTGAGATACCATATTATCTAGGCTACCAGAATCTACCATTACAATACATACCTTACCTTGACACTTGCAGGTAGTTTTGAAAAGTGCCTTTTTTTGCAATATCTCCTTTTCTTTAGTCATTTCTCTAACCAAGGTGTTTATCTTGTCCTTTTTCCAATGCAATTCTTCTTCCTCAGATCAATACTGTGCTCTAATACTAACTGATGCAATGACATGGAGGCCCTCAATACAATCAACACATTTAGAGGTAATCCAAACACTTTTGAAAACTCCAAGACCCTTTTTAGGGTTATCTTCTTTGTTACCACCCTACTTGCCTTATAGGCAACCAAACCTTGTTTTCAGGTCCTAACTCCCAAACACTCTAGAAAATCCACTAACCACTCATATTTTCAAGGACCCATTAACCCCACACAAAACATACCTCAAAATCATATTAGGTCTCTTTGGACCATCTTTACTCAAACTGGCCTTTGGCACTGAAAATGGCTCCAATTAGCCCACTTTTCCAAAGGAACACACCTCCAATATGATAAGCAACCCTAAATTCCACCAAAAATTCTTCAAACTACCTGCAAAACTTCATATTTTCCAATCCTTGAGCCACAACTCACTCACTAAGACCCACTTTCATTAAGCCCTCTCTTTACTCACAATTAACAAGGGTTTATTGGAAAAGTCATCTTTGGACCTCATCGAAACTTGAAACCACTTCCAACATACCTTATTCTTCCTACACAAGCTTAATACACCCTCAAATTATGCTGCCCCTAATAATCTCTCACACTTCATAAAACCACTCAAATTCACCTATTTTAACCCTTTGTTCAACTAGGGCTTCATGCCTCATCATACATTTGGCCCCTCCTGTCCTTGTAGACATTCATAACACATAAAACTACCCTTACTCACTCCAAATCTAACAGGTTCAAGCCTCTACCACAACAAATTCCACAACCTAATCCTCCTAGCTATGCCTTATTGTCCAAAACTCAACATTTACCATAGGGGTAGCATTACAAAACCCTTCAAATGTCTTTACCACAACAAAATATCTATTCCTACATCTAATCCTATCCTAACTAGGCCCATTACACTGAACTACAACCTGTACAATAGGTGGAATGGCCTTTTAATTCATTCTAGGCCTCAAACCCTTGAACCCCTGTTTTTAGACCACTTTTAGTAATCTGCCTACCAATTTCTCGAATCTTAAGAAAAATCCCTCAAATCAACTTTAAAATGTTGTCAACACTTCTATCTATCAATTCACATACATTTCAGATGACTAACAACCTGTACAAAATCGTACATAGGCTGGGTTTTATGAATTTACACAGAAAATAATAGAAAACATTGATCTCTTATTGATTTTTCTCCTTCAAGTTCTTCAACAACCATTTTCAACAATGGACTACACATATTTAAACATTCTCCTACCTAAAACTAACTGTTCCAACTTCCTACAATGCCTAAAACTATCTTCAAACTACCCATGACCGTTGGGCTTCGATATGAGAGCAATTTTACATTTTTGCTTAACATTTTTTGAAAATTTTGCAATTTTTACATAATTGACTCAAATGACCCCACACTAACTTAAAACCAAACAAACGTTACAAAATGGCCTATCATGGCCTTATTTATCATTATCATGACTCAAAAACCCTATCTAGACAAAATTCTCAAAATGGAGCAACAAGGTGCTCTGCACCATGAATTCATATATAATAGACCATATTTAGAATATGTAATAGCATTATTCCATTCATATTTCAAGAGATATCAATACTAAAATATCAGTATTTGGCCTCTTATTTCCATAATGGGTAAGCTCATTCTCTTAATCATTCATAGGAAACTCTTCCTTTAAAATATACTTAGCATTCTCACAATAAACTCTTTGATGAGAAGATAACAAGTTTGCAATAACTAAAACATGCCTACAAATTTTGGCTTTTAGCTACAACTAGCTCCATCTTGAATGCTCTTGCTTGACAATGCTCAACTACTCTCCTTCAATTAGTTTAACAGTTGCTTGCACCTCTATCTTAGATAATGCAACATATAATAACATAGAAATTTGTTGATATTAATCCTTTAAACTGATTTTGCAACTCTAAAATACTTAAGATAAATAGACAGAGACTATATGCCTCCTTCCCAATCCTTTCAACAACCAAAACAAAGAGAAATTGAAACTCGTATTTATAAGCAAAGCTTGCTCAAAATTAATGCATCCCTCTACTACAGATTATGGCGCCATATTTAAGTTTGCATCACCTATTTTCTATTTTAAAAACTACTTCTTAAAGAGGCTCGACCAGCTCTAGCTATGCCACGATTTAAAGCAATTTATCACCATTTATATTGCAGTTTTCAATTGTTTTTATTGCCCAGCTATAGGTGCCTCTATGGGAGTTGGTTACACAAAAAAAAAAAAAAAAAAACTTCTAACACATGTTCATGTCACCCCCTTTTTGGCCACGTAGAATTCTGATTTTAACAGCTTACAAAAGCAGTTTGAAACATTAACAAAAGTTGACTTGTTTACCCCATTTTGGAGGGGTCGACCCTTTCCTAGTTTGTTGATTTTAAATGTTGAGCAATGGCTCCTAAATGGTAGCTCCCATGCCACTTTGTGGCTGCTCAAAATTTGATATTAGTTGTTGATTATAGTGCCCTCAAATAGGCTTGTGAACCTTTGAAAAATTCATGCTCATAACTGATTTTTAATTATAGATTTTAATAACCTTTATGTTGGCTGAATACTAAGTCCAATGCCTCCATTAATATCAGTTTTAAATTACTATATTTTAGCTATGTTTTGCAGCCCTTTTGAGAGGTCTTTATTATGGCTTTTAAGTCTCAAGAATATGTCAATTATCATAAGTCTTTGATTGAGGCTTTTGCCTCTCGAAGAGCTTTAATTCATATCATCATTTCTTTGCAATAGTTAATAGATATGGTAAAATCTTCTTATTATATCAAAACAATGGAACTATTTGATTTTAATGCATACACATATATTGTAATATATACAATCGTTTCTATATACAAATATCATAACGATGAGATCAATACTATTTCAATTTTGATAATAATAAATATATAACGATTAAAATGTTAATAAATAAATAATAATAATCATATAGCTTTCTATAAGGAAAACTAAGCTTGACTCAACTTAGGTTAATTTACCCAAGAAACACAACTTAAGATCAAAAACTTACTCATATTCGAAAATATCCAAAACTCAACCTATGCACATGCATTGAACTTAGATAGCTTTACTTTTAGGTCCTTATCCATACCCTTCTCCCAAGTAATACTCTCCCTCTCCCTCTAGAGGGCGTGAAATCCTTCCTCCATAGCCACTTAGGAAAACAAATATGTAGTTAGTCATAACATTTTCATCACATTTCATATCATTGTATATTCATCAATATTTCAATTCAATGCATGCAACCATTATATCACATATATTTCATCATAACTTTTCATCTTTCAAAGTTTCATAATTACGTAAATCATCCATACATTTATCATAAGGTGAAAAGTACATTGTAATTCAAAGATGGGGTGTAACATATAAAATATTTTGATTACATAGATTACAGCCTATTTTGTTGGTCTTTGTCCATCATGGACCATTGCCATGTTAAGTAACAAAGAGGTAGAGATACAGATGACTAAGAAACTCTTTCATGGGCCTAACAAGTAGAAGGTAGTGATGTCTTCTAGGTTTGAAGACATGAACTATGATGTCATGAGATGCATTTGATTTAATCACATGTGGTCTAGTGTAATTTTTGTTCACATATATAGCTTTTTGTGATAAATTATATTCTAGGTTGAAGATGGTAACCAAAATGCCATGGGAAGATCATGTGCATAAAAGGAGTCAAGGAGTTATTTTCATGACATGGTTGTGTATGTGCATTTATTACAAGGATATCATGATGATATGGGTAGCTCTAGAGCATCCTCAGTGAGATATTTGACAATGATGTAGATCTATTGGTTTGACAAAAGGTCTTTTTGCATTGAGGACAAGTATTATTATGCCACATTGTGGGGAACCCTAAATTACAAGTTAGAGCTTTAACATGATATAGCTCCTTTTGAGCATATTTATTAGTTGGTGATAAATGATATTTTGAAGTGGTGATATAAATCATGGAGCCATAGGGACTTCCTAGAGTTTGTACTAATCATACAGTGGGAGCATTGTATACAATTTTAAGATAATCAATTAGACTTGAATATAATGATCATTACCTTAGAAGAGACAATCCTATATATTATGGTGTTGTAGTTAGAATTTTGTAAGCATGAAATAATTAGTAGTGTACCTAGAATTATTAGAAAAATTAAGGTAAGGCTAGATATCTCTGAAGTGTTGAAGATTAGGTACTAGAATGGAATAAGTCTCTTAATGAGTTTTCAGTGGGAAGATTATGGATTCAATACCTAGAGTTGGATGTAAGTTCAACATGAATTTGTTGAGAAGATTATTTATAGAGAGAGAGGATTAAAGTGACTCAAAGCATCATAGGAATAAGAACAATCTCATACCCCATGAGCTCGAGTATGTCCATTCAATGAAAAATACAACTTGATAGATATGCCCTACATACTTTTCACATGCTTTCTACTATTTTCCTGTGTCTTCAATGTCTTGAGTTGTGGATTTAGTTGTAAGGATGAGTTTGAGAGGTACAAGCAATGGTTAGTGGCTATAGGTTGATTCCCAAGTTGTGGGAATAGATATTGGTATGATCTTCTTTCTTATTGAGAATCTTACATCTTACAATTTCTTAATTTATTATTTTCATATTTGACCTCACAATTAATAGTTATATGTAGAGATACTTTTTCTAGAAGGGCATTTAAATTAATGAGATCTATGATACACAACTAAAGCACTTTTTTAGTGTTGGAAGAAGGACATGGTCTACAATATTCTCTTATACCAAGTGAGATATAGGATATATACATGCCCTTTGTGTGAGTGCAATAGGTAATCTACTATGGTTTGCACTAATCTATACATTCTCAAGAAATGGGAGCCTTGACAAGGTTGGACAAGTAATATTAGACTGTAATGTGGAGGGTCTTCGAGTATCTTCAAGACACATCATGTATTTTATTTTCTACTCTAGAGGATAGACCTTAATTAAGATAATGGATACATGGATATTTTGTGGGTGGAAGATGTGGATAACATATGGTTCACTTTAGGGTTATATAAATTTACCTTATTTTGTGGTGCAGTTGGCTAAATAAGTGATAAATAGGTTATGGTTGCTCTTTCAACTACACTTTTAGAGGTCGAATTACATAAGACTATTAGGATGAGATTTGGCTTTATGGTGTGTGTTTGGATGTCAAGTTAGAAGCAATATTCAATGTTATGCTAGAGTCTCATCAACATTGCAAAGATTCCTACTTTTCATATGTGGTTGAAGCACATGGATATGTACATTTAAGTTGCTTTGTTGAAGCCCATGAGCATAAAGAAGTGTGGATGATGCAAGATGGATATGGAAATGTTTTTCCTTTTACAATAAACTTGTCTATGGTTATCCTTTTATAGGTTTGGCCCTTGTATATTGTATACAAGTGGGAGAATATTTGGAAGGTGTTGCATGCCTTGCATATTAATATTTATATTTTGTAATTGGGTAATACTTCTCAGGGAGGTTGTACTTGATATTACAATATGGGTGGCACATTAGTGGGTCATGGTTTAGTGATCATGTTGACAATTGGGCTTGCTAAAGGATTGCATTCAATGTTTTTGATTAATTAAAAATATATTTAGTTTTATAAAATAGCTTAATGTTTACGATATATGTTGTGATCCAACTTGTTTGAGGGAGCAAAGGGGTCAACATGGAGATGCTTGAGCATTAATTATTTATGCATTGGTTGCATTGATTATTTTTGCTTAGGTTTTAAATAATAATGGCAAAGGTGATAGAAATTTTAAGTGGATTTTATCTTGTTTTTCCCTCTTGGCTATAAATAGGAAGCTTTGATGGATACATCCATCACTCATTGATCATTTACTTGATCATCATTCTCTTTCTCATTGTAAGTGGAGCTTAGAGATTTGCTTGGATTGTTTGTTGAGGAGATCTTGTGGAGCATATAGTGGGATATTTGGATCTCATTTATTCTTGGATCAATCTCATGGGAATATTAATAATGTTGATCACTGGTACAACATAAGGTAGCTTCTTTCATAGTTTCCTCTAAAGTTGAGAGTGTTGATTTTATTGTTATGAACTAGAATCTAGTATTTTATTATGAGTGCTTTGTTATTGGAAATAATTTAGTTTTGGTGTTTTTAAATTGGATTTTTAGAAGAATTTTTTTCTTCCCAAACTTTATCTCACACACACATTCTATCTTGCATTCTAGTTATACATATGGTTATGTTATAATTTTATTGGTAGTTACCATCATGAAATATTTCCTCATGTGTTTAATTTGAAATATTTCATACTGTAGCTAATATAGGAAACTGTTTATAATTTCCTTACATTTTATATCTATTTAGTATAAGAATTTATATATGATTTTGGTACTAGTATGTGGATTTACTTTCATTCATATGGATAGATATCAAGAGAAAATAAATAGTTTCATATATCAAAACCATGTGATGAAGTTTATATGAACCAAGGGAGACACCCAAAACACTAATACTAAATTACAAAAAATGCTAGTGCAAAAATGAGCGCACAATTGAAGACAATATATATATAATGAATGAATGAAAAACATAAGTATGGACTCTACAAAAATGGGAAAGAGTAATTCCAAGGATGGTAGTCTTTAAACATTAAAAACCAAAAACAACATCTGGATTATGCTAATACAAGGAAGACACTCTAAGCTTCATGAGCGTTTATGTCAACCCACTAAATCTTAGATTTTTCCAATTAATTAAATTGGTTATGTCAAAAATAAGACAATAAATTTTATAATTTGGCCTTGGAAGTTTAATAACCATCCTAGGTGTTTTTTTTTACTGGTAAAACATGTTTTACAGGACTTGAAACCCTTTACAAAGGTAGAGTTGCTTAAAGATAAATACAAGAAACTACAAGTAGCCAAAAAGCAACAAAAAAGAAAATAGACATCCTAGGTATTATCATAAATCATTGCTTTATTTTTCTAGAGGATAATATGATATTCATTTTTCTTCTTTGGATTAAACTAGATAAACACAATGCTAAAAATTAATCAAATGAATAAATCTAAACTATATTAATATAAGAGTTATAAGATAACTAAGTAAACAATATATAATTATAATTTAGCAAGGAAACTAGAAATCCATACCTAGAGTTGAATGTTACAAATTTATGGAGCGAGTTTGTAGTTGGATTGTCCTTAGTATCAAATTTTCTCTATGTCCTTGTGAAACTCGACCTAGGGTGTATCTTCAAGGAAATGATAAGTAGATTAGATATTATAATTGATAAGAAGTAGGATTGGGTGTCTACTTGACTAAGCATGGATGTAGGGAAATTTTGGCAAAGCTTGGGTTAATTTCTGGAAAATCCTTACACACATGTAAATGAATTATGGATATTTTGTATAGGAGTGATACTGGGATGAAGAAACATAAAAATAGACCTATATTGGATGAAATTAGAGAAGAAATGAAAATGAAAACCTTCCTTTTTGGGAAAGAATCATGCACACAACTACCTAAAATTCGTACACTAGGTGAAAAAACATTTTTGCCTATGAAAGAAGTAAAAAAAATATTAAGCTAAGGAAAATACTGTAGACATGCAAAATTTACATTCTGCATTTGACCAAGTCCATTCATCAACTGAACTAGATGTTGCATTAGGTCCATTCATCACCTTTAATCCATTCATTAAATAATCTCATTTATCAAATAAACATTATCATTCAACCTTCATCTTTCATCATCCACTTAATTAAATAAATCAAAAAGCCATTTAAATCAAATCCTAAATCATATTTCATCCTTTTCTGATTTAAATAAATCAGAAATTTAAGTCCAAAATGTCAACTCACCTAATCAGCATTAATCAGCATAATCTTCATCTAATCCTAATCTAATGCTAATCACATCCCACTTGCATTATCTAGATCTAGCCACTTGCACAATAAATCAATTTTATTGATTTATTAAAATCTCATTTTCTCTCAACATGATAAGTCAAACAGGGCATTTATTGCTCTTCTTTCTTGTCCCCCTCTCTAAATTTATTGCAAATTTGAATTCAAAATTTCCCCCTCTTGGGCACTCTTCCCAAATCTTGCACATACATTGATTAATCACATGATGACAAGTGTTCTCAACTCATTGGCTTGTTTTTGATCCCACATTGGTCCCTCTTCAACACTTAGCATTTTGAAAATCTTTAAATAGGTGCTTCATCTTTGAGCAAATCCTCCACAATCTCCACAATCTTTCAAGGTCACTCTCTTCATTTGAGATTAGATCTTGTCCATCATCTCCATCATCTATAGCAATTTCATCATCTTAAGCTTATTGATCAAGGATTGGGAAAGGGTCACTAGCACATGTGACACCAATCCACTATGAGATAGAGTTGGATCATGTCTTTCATATGCATTCTTTAGTTTCTATGGTTCCATTTTTATTGCATGATTGATGTGTTTCATTATTTCATAGGGATGTTAAAATGGTGTTTTAAACTAACCATATTGCAGATTTTAGCATCCACAAAATGGCGCTAGAAGGAGGGCATCTTATGCATTTGCTTGAAAGTTTTAAAAAAAAATGTTTTAAATCGTTGTTCTTATTATTTGCTGTCTTGTGCACCCATGAAAAATCTGTTACTGGTGTTGACTTAATGTCTATCCGCATGTTTTACTAGTGCTCACTGATAGAAATACAAATCTTTTCTTTCTATCAAGGCATTGAAATCTGCATATCGATGAGAGTCTGAAGTCCTTTGTTTCTGATCAATACATTAAATGAAAAGATAAAGTCTCTTTTCTTTTTCAAGTTTTACGCTTCAGTTGTGACGTCCATGAAATAGGTAGGTAGTGAACAGAAACAATGGAGAAAAGTATTTAGGCTGTTTTGTTACTCAGCTTACTCTTCTTGTACGTCTTGTTGTCTTTCCACGCTATTTATTACACTTGCTTTCCAAATTAGAGAAGTGAAAGGTCAGTTAATTATCTAATATGATATCTATTGATGAATGATTGTGTTCTTTACCTTTGATCCCAAGAATGAAGGAAAGCCACCATCTGCTTTTATCTGTACATAAATGTAGTTGTTGATTAATTCTAATGGATGTTGTGCTGTCAAACCAACAATGAGTCTTTCCCAGACTGGTTTTGTCTTACTCTACATGTGCTGAATATAGTTCCTATTTGTTCCTGTCGCCAACATGTGTAACATATGTATTGAACTCCATCAGTCTTGAGACAATGGGACGTTGATCGCCTCCTCTATCTGCCAATCACCTCTCACATTTTGGCTTGCGTTGAAGGATCTTATTCGCGTACTTTGTGGAAACCGATGAGCATTGATTAAAATCCTTGCGTCCTATTGTTGCCAATATTTATGAAAAGAAAGACAAAAGATGCTCGCCATGTTTACTGAATGATACAGGATTTAGTGGTGCTATGATATTCATATCTGGTAGCCGCTACACAGACATGTGTATCTCTAAGAGGAAAAGAATACAGCAAGACTAAATTTCGCATTATTTCCTTTATATTGCATGACCCTTGCAAGGCTTAACATTTACCAAATTATGTAATGCAGAGTGCACAATATCTTGGGTCATTTTGCAGGTTGAAATCCATCTACTGGCTGAATGGAAAATACGCAGTTCATAGGATGAAGAATAACAATTTTATGTGGGGAGGCGACCGGCGTGAGGAAGTATTCACCTAGAGGAACCTGCTAAAAGCTATTGGCATTAAAATTAAGGGGTACACTGCTGATTAGCTCACCAACATTCCCTCTGGCGGACATTGATTTGTAATGATGACTGACAGTCAGAACTGGTGAAGTCGCTTGTGGAAGTCTCTCACACCTGCTTATTGCATTAATATTTGATGTTGTTTTCAAATTTACACCTGCTGCTCGCGTTTGCAATAAATTCATTCTTAATGCTTATCCTCCAAAACGAAAACTCTCTCCACTAAATGGCGTGTAAATCAAGACCAAGCGTCCAAAGCAAAAGCGTGTATTTTGCAATCTTAGCTCATTGTATTTATTTCATAGGCAGTGATAGTAAACTTACAAATATTTCCTGTTGACTCTTGTTCATTTCATTTATATCATTGTCAGAGAACATCTGCGCGACAAGAAGGGATACTTTTTAAACAAAGAGTGGTCACACTCATACAATGGTTGCCTTTTATCTTGTGCCAGATATCCAGTGTTTAGGAATTTACTTCCAAATGATCTGATGTGACAGATATCGACCCTTAAATATGACTGTAAGAAAACCGATCACTGAATTTTACCTTTCAATGAAAACGTGGGTGGAGAAGGTAAATTGGAATTGACTTAATCATGCAGGGAATGGACTGGATTGCTTGTCTTTATGACTTAACATGCACTGTCTTTATATGGAGAGGTAAGTCAGCTGTTGCGTAGTACCAAAAGCTAATGCGCTGAAAGTTTTAAAGCCATTTCATGTACTTGCCAAGCTCTCTGTTTCTAAGCGATGGTCTTACACAGCCCAAATGAATTAGTTTAAAAGCCTTTAACATTAGGGGAGCAGCTGTAATACATTGATTTAAAAGTTTCAAAGGAAAATCTTTGCAGAGGCTATCTTGTTGAATGCGGAAAACCTCAGCCAATGTTTTCTTCCTTTGTTGGTCTCTGCTGTAAACTAGGAAAGAGTAAGTCTGGGAGCTTAGTTTTCATATGAATATACGTTCAAGACTGGTATATCTGCTCAAATCTTGGGCTGACTAGTGAAACATTGAAGCATAGAAGAAGTCCAAATGATTGACAGCTGCAAAAGTGTTGGGAGAAGTTGATATAATCTATCTTAAGTATCTTAAAATGCAGATTTTCTTTATTTCTTTGCTTGTCCATATTTAAATTACTATAAAAAATTGCTTGTCTGCATTGACTTTTGACCAAGCATCTTACCCAAGAGACTTTAATATCATAAAAGGATGGTGACTTATTTGTCTAAAATTGAGTCTTTATCATTTGAAAATAACTTTTTCATTGGAGTGCATTAATATTTGTCATTTTGTTAGTCTAAAATCATTGAGTCTTTATTTTTATTTTTATTTTTGTTGTTCTTTCATTTGAAATCAATAATGAACTTAATATTTTGATCCTTACTTGAATATCTTTTTGTTTGATAGGTACAAGGAAAAAGCGAAAGGTGAAAGGTACCAAAAGCGAACAAAAAGGAAAAGTGAAAGGTACCAAAAAAGTGAACAAAGGCAAAGTACAAGAAAAAACGAAAAGTCAACAAGGAGGAGGCTAGCAAATGAAGACGAAAGGGGATTTTTTTTCTTCTTGAAAACACAATGTGTTTTTTAACACTTTAGTGTTTGATCAACACTACTTCATGAAATTGTTTTTCTTTTCGTTTTAGAACACTAATTTTCATTTGGGTCTAAAACGAACAATTTGATCTTTATTGCAAAGGACTTAAAAGGAATCTTAGGACAAACTTACTAGAGTTCGTTTTGGGTTAAAAATTGAACAAGCAATCTTCATATTTCATTTGGTGCTTAAAACAAATTCACAATTGCTTTGAAGGGTATAAAACGAACAAGTGTTTGAATTGTGTGATTGTCTTTTGAGTACGTATCCTCTCCCCTTGCGCTTCGTGCGATCTAGGGTGCAAGAGAAACACTCAAAATACATTTTATTGCTTTGAAACACTTCAATTTGGGCTTAAAAATTGAACATCTTGTGCGAGTGTGAGTAGGGGCATTTTCGCAGCATTCTCTCTTTGTGCCATCAAAGATCGATCGAAGTTACTTTGATTGTGTCTTTGCTGCTTTTGTTTATCTTTAGAGGGCCTCCTCTTTGGGGAAAAGTACTCACCTAAGGGACGACCACTAACCCAACACCCTAAAGCCAAGAGTATTTCCACCTCGATATAAATGAGGATTTTGGTTAAACGCCATAATCACGCCGTTGGCTCCTCGGCTAAAGATGGATCCGAAGGGGACTCTTGCCACGCTGGGTCAACTCCTACCAACGAAAAGTCCTTACTAGAACCCATGTGCTAGAATTTTCCAAAATCCTTAATCTATTTGTTGGTGCAAGAACGGCTCGCTCAAGTCACCCCACACTTTTACGCCTTCTAGTAGAGATGGAAAGCACGCCATGGGAGTTTCATGGGTGTTGATGCTTGGCTGCCCCGATAATGAGTGTCGTGGAGGGGAGCCAGTGGGGTCAAGCATCTAACCATCTGCTAGAGATAAGCGTAGCTGGACTTGTCCAAGTGGGAATCCAACAAATATTGTCTTACACATCCATAGGGCTTGTAATTATTCTTTGTTTGAAAACACAGTGTGTATTCGAAAACATTTTGCAAAACAAACATTCAACATGATTCTCAAAATTTCAAACCCTCTTGAAGACAAATATCATTGACTCAATCCATATGTTACCGCTTTCCTCATGGATTCACGTCCAGAGGTTCCTAAGCATTGGATTATATCTCAATTTGTCTTCTTGAGTAAACAATAGGAAATCGCCTTTAAGTTCATTGAATTTCCACATAAAATATCTTGTGGGTTTAAAGGAAATTAAGACATTGGACATCTTAGTTTGAAACTTTAATCAAGAGTGTGTTTGTGGTAAAAGGAATACACTAAGCAAAGATAACAAATTGGACCCCACACATGTGCTTGATATCTCTTGGTCATATTGGTCTTTGATTGCTCTTAGAGAAAAGTGTGTTCTTCAATACCTTGGCCTAGTAAACAAAGTCTCTCTAAGTCTCTTAGGATCAAAATCAAACACTTCATCCACCTCAAACATTTATCAACATCATCCCACCAAAACAACTTTAGATCTTTGCAAACATCATTCTAGACTTGGGTACATCCTTAAACCAAATCAAAGTCAATTGTTTAATTAGGTGTGTGGGAATGCATCCTTTCTCATACATCTAATTGAATTAGCAAACCTTTTGAACAAGTTCATCCTAAAGATAACATCCAACATCTTAGGGTTTACAAGTTCATCATCCACATCAAACAATCAAAATCAAAATCCCTAAGTCTAGCATTGATCCAAAGTTCCTAAACGTTCATCACTCATATCATCCACCTTTCATCCTCCATATCATCATTGGTCCTAAGAATCTTAGAGGTCACTTTCGCAATAAGGTCATAACACAAGAAGAACATGGAATATACACTTGATCCATACATCTTGGGTAATCCAAATCAGTTGAATCTTCAAAGCCTTGCAATGCCTATCAATTATCAAAATCCATGCATAGGATCATTTCCTTCGACAAATGTCAATGGTACAACAAGTGTGAGTATGCCCAAGTCAAATTTTGGAACACATTTCCCAATGATAGATCTAAGTCCAAACCTACAAATCCACCAATCGAATAATCAATGCATGAGCCTTGAAACGAAACATCATTCCACCAAATCCCTACAAACCAAATGTGGATGTACCAAATGCATTTTTTCGAAACATGAATCCTAACTCGGAAACCTTTGGAAAAATGATTCCCAATACCAACATTGTTCATCCTATCATGCCAAATCAGAACATTATCCAAAGTCAATTTTCCCATAATCCCATTCAAAAATCGCAAGCATGCATGCCAAAACTACTTGAACACAAGCCAAATCAACTATCTCAAGTGAGTCAAAATCAAAATCAAGAACAAATTTGGCGAGATCAAATTGCAGAACTTTCCAAAATAGTTGAGGCATTGCGCCAAGGGCAATCTCCACCACCATTACCTACATTATTCCTTGATTTAGGGATTCCCCCTTTACCTAACACCAATCATTTCACCCAAATCAATCCACATAACATCAATCAAACCATCACGACAAATCCTTTGAATATACCATCGACATCACACCAATGGATGGTATCTAATCAAATGACAACATTGATCCCAAATCAAAATATGGTCTCCCAAGGACCTATCACCTCGTCAATCCAACCATCACTATCCCTTCAATCATTCCAAACACCACTATCACTCCCATCACATCTCAACCCCTCACTACCATGATCGCTCCGAGCGTATCTCAAACACTTGTCACTACATCCAAGACAATTTCAATCCCACCACCACCACCATTGCGACTAAGCCAAGTAAGCAATTACAATGCTTCATTCAAAGCATACCAACAATTGCTCCAACAATATCAAATAATCTGCAAGCTATATAGTCAAGACGCTTCTCATTTCACAAAAGTAACCTCAAACATCGCTGCAACAACAAGGCAACATAAGCTCCACAAGGCAACAATCCTTTCAAGTTTCCCAAGCCTCTCAAGCTACCCAACCAACACGAGCACAAACACAAAAGATGACAACTATTGAAAATAAGGATCAAGATCAATCCATCACTGAGCACACGTTTACTTCATCCAATGATCAAATCGACAAATGTCAAGAGTCACTTTTGAATCACGATCAAAATCCACCAACAAAACTCGACAATGAGCCAATTCAAGAAATGTCAACATCGTTTGACCCTATGGTCAAAGACATTGAAAATCCCTCCGCCACAATTGTCGAAAACAATGATCAAAATCTCTCCATCGAAGAACACATTGAGGATGTATCTACACAATCCGATGATAAACTCACCATACATCAAGAGCCACTTTTTAGTGATCTCTTCCAAGGAGTGTTAGGGTTATTTGATCCAATTGACATAATGCACAATCAGTTCACCTATGATCATATTGAAAATGTCTCTACATCGCCTTATGAGTTAGAGGACATATCTCAAGAAGTTATTCCAAAGCAAGATCAAAATCTTTCACTAAAGTCTAGCAATGGTCCTTTTCAAAACATGTTGATCCCCTTTGACCTCATGGCTACAGATGCTGAAGGAACCTTGAACTTGACCATGCCTAATGTCGACATCCAAAATTCCTTTGTAAGAAATCCATCCTTTGAAGCTGCCCCATGTCAAGAACTTGATCCAAAGCATGTCGAAAGCAACTCCGAAATTAATCAAGATCAAGAATTTGTATCTTCAAGATACTACAATAATCTAATGGATACTCTCTTATCTCTGCAAGACGATAATATCCATGTAGCACATACTCCTCCATCTACCCATGGGATGCTTTCTACAAATGGGCACGTAGATGATCTTCATCTAGAACAAGATTTTGTTACACAAAAAGAGAAAATTCTCAACTCCTACAATCAAACGGAGTTGTCAACATCAAGATCAAATATGTCCCAAACTCAGATTGAGGACATCATGAATAAAGATATCCATCATTATCCGCTCAACAAAACAAGTCAAATAGAACATCCAGAGTTAGCGGAGCAGCAAATTGAAGGAATGTCAACTACGGTGGTTATTTGTCAGAGCATGTTTACTGAACAAGACATCTCAGAACAGGAAGAGTCAAAGAATGAAGGTACTACCACAATATTGGGGGCAACTTCATCTCAAGCAAACGTCAACATAGGGAGCATGAAGAGTCCTTATGATGAAGCTAGTGTCAATACTACAACCAGTCACATCATGAATCGTCATCCACCCATCACCCCATCCATGAATTGGGACCAACGTCAAAAGAAAGATTTGAATCAAAGTACGAAGAAAATTATCAAAGCAAAAGAAGATAAGAAGCATAATGGACAAATCAAATACATATGGATACCAAAGCATACAAAGAAAGATCATCCCTATCAAACTCCATCAGTCAAAGAAACTGTGGGGCAAACTAAAAGAGGGAAAGGTATCCATGAAAGAAGTCCACAAAATCAAAAGCAAGCTTTTCAAGCGACGTACAAAGTATATCAAGCAGTTGGTCCTAATTCCATGCACACTTCCGTATCCACCCATCATTGCTCATCTTCCCAAGTTTGGAGAGTCAAAGATTCCAAACTATCAACCAATCCATCTCTTATCCCTAAACGACTCCATCCATGCCTCCACGCATGATATCCAATTCTCATATTGACCGTGTATTGGCAACAACCCTTCATCATAAGGATTCAGAAGGCAATCTATCGCGATGTGCGCACAAAGACAAAGTCAACTCCGGTATCAACGAAGCAGATCAAGAATCCCAAAAATTGCATTCAAGTGCACGTATCTTAGCAAAGCAGCTCCTTCAGGCAGGATATCAATGGCACATTATGACAGAGGCATCTACGTCAACACCACCAGATGGTTCAACGTGAATCTTTCAGAAAAATACAAAAAAATCAAAAAATATGAAAATCCAAAAAAATCAGAAAAAGGATTGAAAATAGTAAAGATAAAAAATCGTCCTCTAGTGAAAACTGCATGTGCGGCACTTTGGGCAAGACCATGACGAAAACCTGGCAAACAGGCGTCATGTGTAGAATCGAGCATCTACGTGCGCCGGTTCAGGTGAAAGCATCTCATCCCATCCGTAATAAATCGAGCATTCCATCCATCTTATCCATAATAAATCCATCCATCCATGAACCATTTATCCAATCCATTCACATCTATCTACGTCCATCATGCAAGTTATCTTGATCTTGGTAAAATTTTGGTACACTTTACGCTTGCTTACAGTGAACATCTTGATATGGGTCATTTTCATTAAATCCTATCCTATGCAGCTTATCTAAGCCATGAAGCATTATCCAAATGAGCATTCATTATTCGAGCGCCTTATCCTATTGCAAGATAAATCCTTGGCATACTTTGCGTGCTTACCATATCCATCCATCCATACACTTATCTGAGCATCCACCCATCACATTCCATACATTGCTAGACATTGGGGGCAGATATGTACATCTTGCTTCAAGAATAAATCCTGGTCTATATCCTCTGACTTATGTGGCGATCCGAACATTGGAAAACATGAAATCAAATTGGTCAAACCACTTGTGAACAAAAATCCGAAGCACTAACCCATGGCACATTTTGACGAGAAGACATTCCTTATCAGTCTTCGCCTTTCATCAAACATCAATCGATATCAGTCGCATCTAAGTTGCACGTCAAACGTCACATCAAATCATCCAAACATCTTTTGTTCGAAACCAAGCTTCATCAAACATGATCAATCAAAATCCAATCAAGAAATCATCAGGATATCCTTGTGTTGCTTAACACTATCCTTTCATTGTTGTGCATCCTCAACAATGATTATCATCATCAATCTTGATCAATCAAATCTAATCAACTCATCATCATCCTGGGATATCTTTCCCAATCATTGTGTTGCTTAACACTATCCTTGCATTGTTGTGCGTCCTCAACAATGTTATCATCATCATTCCCATCAACATCCTAATCATTGTGTTGCTTAACACTATCCTTGCATTGTCGTGCATCCTCAACAATGTTATCCTCATCAATCTTGATCAATCAAATCCTTGCATTGTTGTGTATCCTCAACAATGTTATCATCATCATCAATTCATTGATCTGATCAATCAACCTTAGCTTGGTCTTCAACAAAAATCATAAACAGCATCGATACCGCCACATGTCCATATCCTAATCGCCAAAATCATGCAAAAAATCCAAAACATCCAAAACATCAAAATCCAAAAAACATTCAAAACATCAAAATCCAAAAACATCCAAACATCGTAAAATCGAAAATCCAAAACATCCAAACATCAAAAAATCCAAAACACTCAAAAAGTCAAAAAAATCAAAAACATTGGAATCTGAACTACTGCCATCTCGAAGCTTAAACGTAGGCAAGGCTAATCTTTGATCAACCCCCGAGACATCAAAAATCCAAAAACATTCATCAAAATCCAAAAACATCAAAATCCCAAAACATCGCAAAAATCCAAAACACCAAAAATAGCCTCAAAACATTTCAAAACGCCAAAAACATCCAAATATTTGAAAAAAATCCACCCATCATGTTTCTCATTAACAATCAATCATCCATAATAAACTGATCATCACTTCATCCTTTGGCAACGCAAATAGAAACAATCACAACAGTCAGCAAAATGCAAGCTTCAATCGTAAAATCAAAAGCAAACAACAAACCTCTAAAACAAAATCAAACTCTTGATCAGTCGCAAACATGTCAGTCGACCTTATATCAATAGCCTATCAATCAACTTATCAAACCATCATCATCCTGTACAATGCATGTCTTAGGATATATCGTTCCGACAATGGGCATCATTTATGGATATCACCTTGGATTCTTATCCTATCAAAACAAATCCCTTTGGCTAGAGGTATGAAGAACATTGGCTTGTTTGTTACTTGATCTTTTCTTTTGATTTATTATTGCGCTCATTCCAAGGACCCTCGATGATATCCAACAAAGGATTTAGAGAGATAGGAATGGGGCAACGATCATTATCTTTGTTTGCTGTGCTTGTTGGACGCTCTTGTAAAATAACTTGGCGAATACTTGCTTTGTTAGATATGTATGGAGGAGGTTTCAGATAGCTTGTTGACTATTGCATTGATTGGTTATACCTTTCCGTGTTTTGGTCCAAGATGTTTGAGACTTCTAAAGTGCATCCTAGCAAGGTTTCCGTATGTCAAGTGTGAACAAGAATACTCCTATCCGCTTGTTGAGTCAAAGTCCATCACACTAAGTACCACGCCATCCTGGTCCTTTATACCTTGATGCATCGTACTTAGGCGTATATCAAACATAAAGTAAGTGACCCTTTGAAAATCCCAACCTTGATAAGCAAATCATCATCATCATCTATCATCTCTAATAAAGTTTCAAATCCAATCATGGACTTGTTGGATCCTCTTGTCATCATCTCATTCCCGCACTAACATCATGCATCCATCATGCATCCATCATGCATCCATCCTGCATCTGCAAACCATCAAAAAAATGCATACCACATATCATTCATATCATAAATCATAGGAAACATCGATCATTTCACATACATTGCATTTGCATCATCATCATAATATAGATCTGTTAGTCTAAGAATATCATAAATCATCCATTGCATAATCATAGTATATCACATCATCCATCTCATTCGTCTCACATCATATCATCATTTAAGTTATTTAGAATAATATAGATTTGTTATTCTAAGCATCTTGAAATCATCTCATTTGCATCGTCATCCATAACCACCCATTTTGAACCTCTTTATCGCGAGATCGACCCTCAAATCGAATCTTTTCGCTCGATCTCTCGAGGGGGCAATGTACCAGTGTACTTCTTTCCACTGGGGCATCCGAAAAATCATGAAATTTTTAAATTTCGATCGCGGAAAGTTATTCTTTGAACCAACGCAACAAGTACATTGTTTCAAAGAGGGGCAAAATGTAGACATGCAAAATTTACATTCTGCATTTGACCAAGTCCATTCATCAACTGAACTAGATGTTGCATTAGGTCCATTCATCACCTTTAATCCATTCATTAAATAATCTCATTTATCAAATAAACATTATCATTCAACCTTCATCTTTCATCATCCACTTAATTAAATAAATCAAAAAGCCATTTAAATCAAATCCTAAATCATATTTCATCCTTTTCTGATTTAAATAAATCAGAAATTTAAGTCCAAAATGTCAACTCACCTAATCAGCATTAAATCAGCATAATCTTCATCTAATCCTAATCTAATGCTAATCACATCCCACTTGCATTATCTAGATCTAGCCACTTGCACAATAAATCAATTTTATTGATTTATTAAAATCTCATTTTCTCTCAACATGATAAGTCAAACAGGGCATTTATTGCTCTTCTTTCTTGTCCCCCTCTCTAAATTTATTGCAAATTTGAATTCAAAATTTCCCCCTCTTGGGCACTCTTCCCAAATCTTGCACATACATTGACTAATCACATGATGACAAGTGTTCTCAACTCATTGGCTTGTTTTTGATCCCACATTGGTCCCTCTTCAACACTTAGCATTTTGAAAATCTTTAAATAGGTGCTTCATCTTTGAGCAAATCCTCCACAATCTCCACAATCTTGCAAGGTCACTCTCTTCATTTGAGATTAGATCTTGTCCATCATCTCCATCATCTATAGCAATTTCATCATCTTAAGCTTATTGATCAAGGATTGGGAAAGGGTCACTAGCACATGTGACACCAATCCACTATGAGATAGAGTTGGATCATGTCTTTCATATGCATTCTTTAGTTTCTATGGTTCCATTTTTATTGCATGATTGATGTGTTTCATTATTTCATAGGGATGTTAAAATGGTGTTTTAAACTAACCATATTGCAGATTTTAGCATCCACAAATACAACATTTAATAAATTAATGGAAATATTAAATAAAATTAAAATATAAAGGAGAAATCCTAGAGATAGTTCAAGGGGTATGGGAGGTTGGAATATTATTAGTTTTTTTTCCTTGGAGACATTAACCAACCATTGCATTTCTTTTTAATATGTTGTGTCATATTTTTTAGGATTTCTACCATTGACGTTGTCATGTTGACTCATGTATTTTAGGACACTTATATTTTTTCTCTTGGAATATATATTTTACACTAATCAACAAGAATTATTTTCCAAAATGAAGTAGGGGTTGTGGGTCATTTGACTTGTACTTACCAATTTTTATCTATAGCAATGTGTGGTGGTTATTTTAAACTTGGACCTCTAAAACATGAAGAACCAGATCAAGTGTGGTATGTGAATATCTTAAGCAAAATTTTAATGATTTAAGTATGCAAGAGAGATCACCATTTTTATGGGTTTCAAAATACCACATGTTTTTCTGATCACCCAACATCCATCCAAAACATGCAAAACTAAAAAAGGATAAGCACAAGTGTGGAATTATAATATTCTAATGTCAAGTATAATGTTTGAAATGGGGGATAAGATGAATTACCATTTATGTGGGGTTTAGGTGGGTACTTAGATAATTCATCATGTACATTAAAAGGGGGACTTTTCATTCAAGTCAAATATTCTAATATCAATAAATTTAGAGTTTTTGGGGGGTTTATTTTAACCTACACAAGTGTCTTGAGTTTAGAGCTCTAGACCATAGGTAAAAAAAATTGAGTGTGGAAGTGGTCAACAAATGATTTGGAAGGAATTGAAGCTATACCTCAAGGTCTCATGAATGATGGCTATGCCAAACTATTCTCCCCTCAAACAATCCATCGACATTATGTAAGACACTATAATTAAACATATACAATAAAATTAACATGTACAAAGTCAGGTAAATTAAAGGAAACATGAACAATAAAGTTCACATACCATGAAAATTAGACAAACACAACATCCAATTGTCCAAAAACCTTCAAAGGGAAAAAAATTTAGGAAGATTATTTTTCAAGCCTCAATCCACTATCCCATAATATATACAAGCATTATATCACCCATATTGTGAAATGGAACTCACAAACACAACTATACAAATCCTTGCCTACTTTCACTTTAAACATGATAAACCATTTATAATCTCAAAGTAAATCTCATCCTTAGACATAACTCTATGTTTATTCAAAGATTTGGCACTTGCATATATGTGAAACATCACCACTCAAACTCTCCTCCAAATCCCATGGCTAGTGGAAAGCCAAAATATATCTATTTTATTTATTCCAACTTAAAAAATAGTTCAAATTCTAGCCTTAGACAAAATAATAATAATAATAATGGGTTCAATTTACCAAAACAATAGTCCACATCTTGTGATGAGTTTTCTAGTGTCAAACACGATTCATTATGGTGAATACCATGTTTACCACTTTCATAAGTAGAAAAGTCATAAAAATGGTTTTTAGAGTACATATGGCATTAGTAAACTAAACTAAAGCCTTGAGGGATGTTCTATTCCACTCCTTACACATTCTAAACCACTTTATTAATTGTGGTACATTATGTATCATTCAATTTGAAGATTAATTGTTTTGCTAGACTCCATGTTTGACCCTACTGGTCTAGAGTGCTTTAACTTTATTTATAAATTTTAAAAATAGACTAAAATAGAAAAAATAAAGATGACAGTAGCTCAATGTAATGATTATAGATAAGTATAAAATGAGAAAATTTCCTTAATTTAATTTAAAATAGAAAATTGTTGAATGTGTTATCTAAGATGATGGTTTGGAAATAGGTTGGTTAGAAATGGCGATTAGGATGAGAAAGATGATGTTTTTGCTTAATTTTTCATGTCACATTGTGTTTCAACCCTCAATTATTTACAATTCCTCTTCACATATCATCATGTTATGATGTTGTTATCATACAATTACCTTTGCTTCTTTTCAACACTCCACAAAACATCAATAATTTTTTAGAAGATCAACTTCATCACTCCCAAATTAAAAGCAAAAATAAAATGGATTCTCCAATTATCATTTCTTGTATCATATGCATTTGTATGCACTATACATGTCCATGATATCTCAATTTATCACACACATAAGAAGATGTTGTGACCAACTATAATCTATGGCCTCACAAACTAATATCATTGCTCTAACAATTTCTAAATGCTTTAATACTTAAGATTTATAGTCATTTATATGAAATGTTATCTTAGCATTGATCTAGAATAATTATATATACTTCTACTTCTATTTCAAAAATATTATGTTATTCTTGAATAAATAGATTATCTCCTCCCATACAACAATGAGGAACCTAGGTGACATTAGATCTACCCTCAATGACAAACTTCCTCAACACTCCACTCTTATTCCATTAATATTATGCAAATTATTACATTGTTTTTTATTATTTGCACATTTCCTTCATGGGTCATGTATTGCATTAATTTTCTTCCTTTGTTCTTTCAAAACTTTGATTTCTCATTTATTTTTGACATTCTATCTACCCAAGGCTAACATGTCCATACATGTTCCTTCTCTATGTGAAACATTGAAATCCTTAACCCTTGTCATTTAATATTTTAATAGAGGTGTCATTTTAATTTTTTTTAATTTTTTCACTTCATCCCATATTGGGAAAGGTTTCTCAACCTTGTTCCTAGTGTTAAGATTACAAAAAGTGGGTTTTAGATATAAAATTTAATGAGTCAATTTATGGAATATAGATTTGGTTTTTGGACAAAATAAATATCCATAGTCTTTTGACATTATCTATAAGGGTTCTTGTTCCATATATCTCTTTGAGCACTTCAAGTAAAAAAAACTAGGCTCTATCAGCCAGTTAGATCAAAAATTTTGGGCTTCCAAAGTTTGCATAAGAAGTGTAAAAATTTGTTGGATGCATAATACAGTTGTAAAATGGAGTTACACCCGTTGACCAACTTATGATGTGTGTTATGACACATCATAAGGAATATTTTATTAGGGGATATTTTGGTCGCCACTTTTTGGGTGGTTTTAGCTCATGGATTTCTAATTGCTATTTGATGGCTTCAAGTTTTGTATCTCATATATATTAGGTGCCTAATATGAAGGTTGATTTGTAGAGTTTTATAGATACTATTAAGTTGTAAGAATTCCTCCAAGTCTCTATTTGGTGATACTCCTATGGAGGCTTTCTTTGCAAGTGTATTGTAATCATATTTTATTTGATAATACATTGAGTTGCTTTGGAGTGTGGGTTTTTTCCCAAAAGGGTTTTCCTCATCTACACCTATGTTATGGTATGTATTATTTATTTTATATGAAATTTTTTTTCTAATTTTTATAATTGTTAAAAGATTAAAATTTGCACAACACTCCTCAAAATATTAGTGTAGGAAGCATTTTTACATACCTTGCTTCCTTTCATCCCAAAGGTTTGATTTTATATTAATGTTAACTATTTAAAGCATAATATATACCATGTGATAATCCATACAAATACATTCACATACATAACCTTATGAATAAATAATATTAAACATAACCTATACATAAATCCTCATCCCCTAAACAAGGTTGATACAAATATTAACTTAGTTGCCCTCGATATATATCTCAATATTTTAATTAAACATAGGATTAACTTATAAACATATTAATTATGTCACTATCCACTTTATAGATTTGTGCTACCACTAATGTGTTGGAATTAGGTGTCATATACCTTGCAAATCCTAATATTTGAACTATTTATATATTATTTTGTATTATATTTGTACCCTTGTGCAAATGAAAATCCCACTTGTAGCACTTAGTATCACTTGTATGATTTAGTAATTTGTAAGTAGCATTCAATATCATGGAAGTTGCTAAAAGCAACTATGACATTTGTAAAGTGTGTTTGAGTTGTCAAGATAGAAAAAATATGATTAGAGGGATTTAAGTGTGGACTAGAAAATTAAGGATGGTATTTTTCTAATCTGTGAGAGCATCTCTCTAAAATATGAATTAGTAAAAAATGGCACGCTATATTTTGGTAGATAAAATCATGTGATGTTTCTAATTGACTTGTATTTTCACCATGCTTTGTGGAGGTGTTGGATTTGTTGCATGACTTGGGCCCTTATACATGCTTGTGGGTTTAACACATAGATATAAAAACCACTTATGGTTTCCAATTTTGGGATAGCTATATATGAGATGTTCAGGATGGAGATTACGATACACCTTGTATTTGTAAGAACTATTGTTCTTGGTTGTGACATTGTAGTATGACTATGGATGTATATATGAGATGTTGTCAAATTATTCACAAGTTAGACAACATGCATTAAATATGGGGATATGTTGTCAAATTGATTATTGAAGCTAGTGGTTGGTGATTTCCTCTTCCTCCCAATAGAACACCTCAAATGTGCTTTGGAGGTTGGGTTTTTACCAAAAGGATTGCCCAAGGTATATATTGTATTAAGTGTCTATCATCTATTATTATTGTGTAGATCTATAACATATTACATTACTTCTCTCATTTGCTTAATGTAGGAATTATTTAAATTTTTTTCATATGGTATTAAAACTTTAGTTTTTGAGTTTTGGGTATTAGTGATGTTTTGGGCTTAGTTTCCTTCATTTAGTATTTGAGTGTGTCTTTGGGCTATATAACGGGATGCCTTTATTATGGTATTACTCCTTATTTTACTGAAATTTTTAAAAAGGTGATATTATTTTTCAAGCATGTAACATCTCACCCAATAATCACTAATAAAAAAAAAAAATTAATAAAATGAACATAATGTTTATCCAATTTTAAAAGAGTTAAACATTTGACTAATTTTTTATTTATATAATTTGATTCTATAGTCATTTATAATTAGGACAAAGTCCTTTTACAATATTTAGCCATGTCTATAAAACTCAAAGTATTTTACATTTGTAAATACCACCTTACACATCCTAAATTCATACTCAAAATCTATAAGGAGAAAGAGAGAGAGCATCATCAAGGTGATGTACACACTACCACAAAGAATTAAGCTTCCTTGTGTTACTCCATTGGAGAATCCCAACCATCATGAAGGATCTAACAATATGTAGCCAACATATATGAAGGAATTTGGTGCATTATGTGAATCACTAAAAATATAACATACTTATATGATCATACAACATGTATATGATGTATATGTCCATTGATAAACATATTAAGGGAGAGAATATAAATAAAATAAAATAATGCACTTATGATTGATTTCAAGCTATGGCCATAGCATTTTTTTTGTAGGTAGAACAACCTACATTCTCTAAGTTTCCATAAATGATACTTGTATATACTCCTCTCTCTAGTTATCAAAAAAATATACTAAATACACTAGATTTCAACACATGTGATTTTAAATAGATTTGTAAAATTATGTTATTTAAACCAACAACAATCAATGTATATACCATAAAATGTCCCAATCATCTCACTATAATATTTTAATATTCAATAAGATAGATAAAATACCTAAAAGACAAATTTCGCAACTAGCATTTAGTCCCTAAAATTTAATTTAAATAATATATTTCCAAAGTCATAACATTTACTAAATATTCCATCAAGGAAGCTAATCCACATCATAAACACAATTTCTAAATCCACACAATACTAGGTGATACGACAAAAAAAAAAGGTCTTATTGCCTCATCACAACATAATTGGGACTAGATTATCACCTAGTTTCCACATAGAAGCTTGCAAATTATCTAGAAGTAAACTAGTACACAATACCATATTCTATATTATTTTACTAATTCTCAACTTTAAATCTCTTTTTCTAGAATCCAACGAAAATGATAATAACTGATGAGACCAAGTATTAGCTAGTTTTCTATTGCTTAGTTAATACTTTTAGTATTTTCAGATACTCATTTCATATACATTCCTAAACATTATCTATCTTTTTTATATCTTCATGCAACTTGAACCTAGTTTTGATGTATGGAAATACGATCATGGTATGTTATTAATTGCATGATTAATTATGTGAGTGTGTATGAAATGTAGTACATGGATCTATGTGTTAATTTGTGGTTATTAATATTATGTATATGTTGGATGAACTAACTCCTTGCAATCAAGAAACTAGAGCAAGCAAGTTGTAGCCTGCAACAACTAGGAAGTGCAACCCACAACTAAAGGATTTCAGATAGCGATGCAAGGGAGATTCCAGAATAAGAAGAACACAATAGTTGCAAAAATAGAGGCGTTCATTAATGAGGATGATTGTGAATTGTCATGTCATTTAATAAGACCACTGAAGGGAGAAGTAGTTTTCTCTAATTGGGAAGCTAACGTGACTGTTTCCACAATCCATGCTTCTATGATGTTGTTAAAATAGAGTTCCAATACTAATCATCTTCTTCCACCTTTTCAGTTATGTTTTCAGTTATGAAGACTTTGTCACTCTCTATTTCATATGGGAGTGATGATTTACATTTAGTTTTTTGTTTTGAGTCCTTGTTTTAATAAACCTCCCCCAAACCTATATACTTGGCTTAGTGGTCGAGGAGTAGATATAGCATGTGGATATGTTCAGATAGTGATAGTTTTTATTACACATAAAATATTATTTTTGCAATTATGCTTACATGAATAAGATATCTCTAAAGATTCTTGTCAGATTGTGAAATATTGTTATATGCAATGAGATATTTTTAGTTTATTGTTATGTTCAGTTGATTCAAGGAATTTAGATTTGAGTTTACTTTGTGGATATAGTAACTTGAGCAAGGGCCACTCAAGGTAATTGTTCTCCACCATTATTTTTTGTTGTTATAGTAGATACTTTTATTTATTGCATTCATCTTAATTAGATTCTTCATTTCCTATATGAGAATGAAATCATGAATGAGATCTTGTATTGTACTTTATATTTTGTTTCATCCCAATATGTCAACCTCTAGAGTGAGTCAAGTCATTAGAAGTCATAGTTAAAAGTTTTAGTGGTTACTGTTACCTGATTTTGCTTCTAGCTAAATCAGGTAACTTATTATTGTGTTTGCATTTAAACATTAAAAAATACATCATTTTTTGCTAAATTTCATTAATGTGCATATAGGAGATTGCCAAAACTAATTGCATTATTCCAATTTTGCAATTGCATACAAATAAGAAAGAGAACCAACATGTATTGTAAATGTAATCTTTATTGATGATCATAAGTGTATAATATCCCTCACAAGCTGAGGGACTAACTATTCTAATGTTTATGAAGAAAATACTATATGCTTATAGATAAATAGAAAATAAATGCACATAAACCGAAAAGGGACCTATCATTGCCTAGAATGACGAATCCCATTGGCCTTGTCCTGTATCATCTCGGTCTTCCCTGCTTGTCCTGCTTCCGTTTGACACTCTCCTCACCGCTTCTAGGTTTCATGCATCTAAAAAAAGAGTGTTGTTAGAGCAATGAAAGGTCACTGATCATAATATGTGCAAAACATTTATAAACATGTAATCTGATGTCCATAAGCATTGAAATAGACAACATACCATAAGTTTCCAAGAAAACAAGAAAAGAGTAATCAAACACACCTATCATATGCTTTGTTTATCTAACTTATTTGTTCCTTGTGCAAATTTAGGACAAGTCTTTGTTAGTATTATGATTCAACTAATTACAACATGTGGAGTAAAATGTGGCTCCCACAAGGGTTAAGCCCAACATGTTGCCCTCTTATGTTTTAGAAGGGATAGGAAATTGAGCAACTTGATCAAATCAATGATAAACATATTCTTGATGCAATAAATCAATATGGAATCACACCAATTGATCAACTTTCATTATCAGATTCAAAAGATGCAACAAACAATGTGAACTGTCAAGGAGTTACTCTTCATCTTTTCACAATGAAATCAATCAATAGGCTACCATCATGCCAAAGAGGGCAATACTTTGTTGATATGTCTTTCAATCTTCTTAAGTGGATCCAAGATCCATTTTATTAAAGAAGAAAATGATTTTTGTGAGTACTGAAGCACAAATGCATCAATTTCAATTATGCATCTATCATAAATAACGGAGAAAATATCAAGTCTTGTCTAAAACCATCATGAGCCATATGGGGCAGCAAATAAGAACAAGGACAATCATGCATTGTTGCATGAAAGACACAATTCAATTCATCTCACTTCAATCCTATTGAACAAGCACACATCACTTAGGATTGTGAGTTTTCAGGTCACCACCATAAATGACATATGTATGCCCAGTAGGATTAAAGCAAGAGAAATAATAGTGAGTATTGGTATTCATTAAGCAATCATGATTCAAGAGGTGAAACAATTTTTTGAAGCCAAGGCTATAATGCCAAGTGAATATGACGGTAACTTTTAAGAGTTGGAAAAGGACAGTCCACAATGATCTCATGCTACAGGACAACAATAAGGAATGTATGCTACAAGGCAACAAGGGGACAATCAAGTTGATAAAAGGCAGTCAATTGAAGTAGCAGCCACCATGCCACAACAAGCAATCGCTATATAATGGTGATAAAGGAAGAGGTTGTTTCTTAATGCATACATATCAAGTCCTATTGTAAGATAAAAACAAAGAATGTAAGAGGTACAATCCATTTTAAAGGTGGCCAAAAGTCATATTTGAAATGACTATTATATTACTCTAAGAAACAACCAAAAGATTGAAAAGGACAGTTCCTGTTAATGGAATGACCTATGGAGGCAGTCCTCCAATCTTCAAGAATCATCAAGTAATTACAAGGCACTCAAAGACTCAAATATCATATCAAGGTTTCAAATCTTTCCAAAGGTCAATGCAAGCTTAAGGACTCCAAGTCTCCAGTTATGGTGAGAAATATGAGATAAGGGGAAAATATACAAGTCTCCATGAACTCAAAGAGCCATGCACTCACATATTTCCATCTTTTCAAGTAGGATTAAGCTAATACAAAGATTGGTGGCTCTGCTAATATCAATGAAAGATTGAGATTACATTCAAATGAAGCAACCATCTACATTAGCTTCAGCCATGGTAATATCAGTCACAATGAATGCAATGCATTTCAAACAATAATGAACAAATTGGAGCAGCCCCAAGCACGATCATTGCAAAAGACTATTTGGAGGAAATGGGTTTCACAAAAGATACTGTCATCTGAGCATTTTGAAAGCATTGGAATGAGATACCAACATTCTGAGTGCAGAGACAAAAACTATGCTATTGGATTTGAGCAAAATCTATTTCACTACAAAGTGAGAATGCACTGGTATGTTTTTTGGTGGTGATCATTTTCTTAAATATTTATATTATGCAATGTCTATTGTTTTTTTGAAAAAATAATCTTTCAAATTGTGCCTACCATAATCTCATAAAATATCAATGAACATTGAAAGTAACACACAAAAGCAAATCTTATTCCATGTCAAGAGAACTGTCTGGTATGCACTGATGGAGAGCAATAATGCACTTTGACAAGGTTCAATGATCTCCCAAATTGTGGAGGATAATGCATTGAGTATGCATAAGAACTCAATAAGAGAGGGTTGGATAGTGAGTTATATTGTAGAAAGAACAACAATATATGACAAGGACCTATAAGAAGCATGAATGTCATGAATATTGACAAAGATTACTCATAGTAAGAAAGATTGTCAGCAATATAACAACGACACTAGCAAGGGATGACAGTATTAAAAGATATCAACAATATGAAGATAAGAGAAAAAGCCCCATATTTTTCCTACTTTAAGCAATTTTATTGGCCCTAGTACCCCACTATCAACTGTTCCATTTTACATGTTATCAGAAATTGAAAAAACAATGACTTGCAAAATCTTTTCAACAATTGTCCACATAAGAGGAAAGAGTTTTCAAACATCAATGCAATCATGGATTTTTGTTTTCCCAAAGAATCCAATATGCTCAATAATACTGGCACTTGTAAACATCATAATTAGAAAAATGATCCTTATGAAAGCCTTGCTTCTACATCTTTCTTACCAGATACATACAGTTCAAGGTTAATTAACATGGAACTTGGAGATTGTGCTATGAACTTTTCCACTTCCTCTAAGTGCCATCAAATCAATTACTGGTGAAGAAATCCAATTGGAAATGTTACTTGAGCCACCTGCTAATAGTTTATTGGGGTACTCATCAAATATTTTACTATTTTAGATAAGAAATGAACTATCTACAACTCTTTTTTTTGGACTCAAGGGTGGTCTTGTGGAGACTCTACACAAGTTTCATCTTTTCTATTGCAGAAGTTAACAAATGCAAATACCACAATTGAATCTACAAGTTTTTGACAAGATTTGCTAAAAGATAACAATGAGATGCATTCCGATGGAGGAAGGGAGGTCTTGGAATGAGCCATTAAAGTTTTTAGAAAGAGCAAAAAAATTTAGAACACACTTGGGTTTTTATTGACAGTTACAAAATGAAGAATGAAATGAGGAGTTTTCTCTTTATTTTTCTTCATATAATGCACAATGGGGTTTCATGAGGCTGAGCCATTGTTGTTTTGAAAGGATAAAATATGTAGAGAGGAGGGTTTTCCCTTATTTTTTCAAAAAATATAACATCAAACCCTTGACCATGAAGTAGAGGACCCAGATGAAAATAATTCTAAAGAAAATGCGCAAAAACCTAGTTCATTTTCATGGTTGCGGCCTTAAAGGTCGTTTTATTCATGAAGATACAAACCCACTTGGGCTTTTGAATCAAAATTCAAATATAGAGAATGGAAACAAATGTTCATGGGAAGAGAAATGTATGATACACCAAAGGATTCAAAGAATAATTCAAATTCTTGCACAAACAAAACCCAAATGTTTGTGGCCTGGTAAAAGCTATTCTTTTTTAAAAGGACAAGAACCCACTTGGGGTTTTGAATCAAATTGAAAATACATAAGGAAAAGCTAAACTTGCACCATTTTGACAATGGTTGGAGCTTGAAATGAGCTTTATTTGCAGAAAAAAAGGGAGGTATATGTTTGAAGTGATATTACCTGAGCTCAGCTGACTTGCTTTTCATAAAATATGCAAGCATTTCACTCTTGAAAAAGCCTCAATTTGAGCTTCAAAAAACTTCAATCATGGCAGTTGAGAACAAAAGAGACCCACATAGAAAATAAAGCAACAAAATTTGCATAAAAAAATGCTCATGGTTGCGGTCTTAATACATGAAATGGCTTTCAAGTGGTGGAAAAATCCAATTTTTGTTAAGAAAAAGCTTTTGCCTCAATCTTTCCAGTATTTTACATGAGATTTTCAAGAAATCTTCTAGAAAAACTATCTACAATGCTACACCTAAAACCCGTGGCGGCTAGGAAGAACTCTTCAAAAGCTCAATGGAGAAATGAATGTGTTTTGCTTTTTTCCGTTGTTTTGAGTTTAGGGTTAGAAACCCTATGGAGGCCAACCAAGGTATTTTTACCTTGTTTTTTAAAAATTCCAAACACAACTAATGCTATGTGGGCTTGGAGTTAAAGTCTTATGCCTTAGGCAATTTTTGCCTTGTGTTGCATTTTCAAGGCTTAGGCAATTTTTGCCTTGTATTCATTTTGAAAACCACATGTGCCTTGGTGTTATGACATCTCACATAGGTTGAACCATTGACCTTTTTGCATGTATTTGAAATGAAAATTGTTTGACCAAGTGATAGTCATAAGTCACTTGTGGCTTTTAAATGTAGAAATAAGGGTGAGTTAATTTTATCAATGCCTTGGAGGGTGATTAGTGAATTGGCTTAAATGCTTTTACAAGAATTTGGAGTGATTGGGAGTTTATTATTATTTTTAATTTATTCATATTGTAAAACATTATTTAAGTGATTTGCAAATCACTTTATTTTAATGTTATCCATAGTGCAAAATATTGGTGTGATTCAAGGAATGGTGGGGCCTTTTATATTGCATTCTCATTTTGAAATGTAAAATAATTTGGTTTAGTGATGTTATTATGAATCACTTAATCAAATTATTATTTTAAATGCAAAATAGAGTCTTGTGCTTTTGCAAAAGCACTAAAAGTGTGGGTCAAAACTCTTGGAGACATAATGATGACTAGTAGACATGAGAAAGGTGTGGGAGGTTGTCTTTGACTATTTTTGGAGGGAATGGGTTGTTTGGAGGCAGTTTGTCACATTTTTAGTGTATGGTCTTGGCTTGACCTTGCTTCATGTGGAGGACAATTTGGAGTGATTTTAGAAGGTTCTTTTTGGCCTTTTTGCTACATCCAACCAAAACTTTCTAGATGGAGTTGTGTGAGAGATATTGTTTGAATTTTTGCTTAAGTAACTTCAAACTGTATTGTTGAAGTTAGTTCTTTCTTTCCAGCAGAGTGATAGCTTAATTTTTGGAGTTATCTTTTCAACAGGAGCAGTATTGTAACTCAGAGATAGATTTGTATACCAATGAGTACCTTGAATAAGTGATATTGAATATTTGCCTTCTCATTTCATGTTTTATTGTGTGCATTTAGTGGTTGATCAGATTACTTGTGAAATTTAGTTTTTCCTTAGAGTCTTGTCTCATTGTTAAGCACCTATTTAGCAGAAAGGTGTATTGTTGTAGGTTATAAGTTGTGTTAGTAAATGGAAATTATTTTAGTTGTGAAATATTTTCCTTCTAAGAATTCAGCTAAAAAACCTCCTTATAAATTACTTATGCAAGAATGCATGTAAAAATGAGTTGTGTAAACAAGGTTTTGTCATTGTTTTGAATGTGTGTAAGTTGTTTGCGGGTCTTAGTTAGTTTTTTGGGTGTATCACCCTTTGGAGTTTCAGTTAAGTTTCATTTTCAAGTATCTTTTTACTCTTTCCTCAAGAAATCATTAGTTTAGGTAACATCAAAAGGGGAGCCAACCCATAATCTGAAGGTCTACTTTCATGATAGGATACCCATAGCCTGAAAGTAGTCCCATGTTACTCCAAATTTGTTGAGTTCCTTCACAACTTGGTAGAGGGGTGCAAATTTGGATGTCTAACAGTTACTGAGTTCAAGTTTTAACAGTTAACTAGTCACAGTCTTTAGCTATCAGTACTCATAGTAATAGTTCTAGAATTAATCTTTTTCTTGTTTTATAGTTTTATATTTTTCCATGTGTAAACACCTATAGTAGATGATATAGGTAGTATAGAATATTTGGATGCCCATATAGTGCTAGCATCATCACATTCTTACGTTAGCCCTAATTGATAATTAAATGAATTCTTTACAAGGGTTTATTGGATAGTTTAGTTGGGAACCACCTCTAATTGTGTGTTTATCACCAAGTTTACTAAGCATTAGTTGGGCCTTACAATAACCAAGTTAATAAATTTTCATTATAATAAACATTAATAAATAATATTAATAATAATAAATTCATTTAATTGCATCATATAAATCACATTCAAAGTTGGTGATTATAAAGTCAACCATATTATGAGCTCTAACCACTCAACAAGAGACATTACTCATGTCTTCCTTATCGAAGTTTTTAAGCAATACAAAATTTTATGATGCTAACAAGTAAAATCTAAGCATCTTACAAACCATTAGCAAGTTATCTAATTACTAGGACATATAACCACCCTTCTACAATTAAACCAAGATCCAAAAAAAAATTAAAAAAAAAATCAAGATCAAGTCCCATGTAATTGATAAGCTCATCAATATTTCATGTGATTAATTATTTATGAATCAATTTATTAAAAAAATCATAATATTAATTAAATCCATAAAACATAAAAGGATTGATTTACCACCACTTCAAGATCAACCAAATTCAATTAATAATTTATAATCCACAAATTGCAACAAAACATAACAACCTTTAAACAATCATAGCATTTGATGAGTCATAATAATGTCCTATTTCCTTGTTTTTGAAATTAAAAGCGTAAAATCAAGGGTGTCGTCCCTTTAGTACAAAGTCCTATTTCCTTGTTGAAGTTACATACTTTTATCTTATTTTCTGCTAAACTTTGAAAGACATTACTATACCTTTTATATACTTTAAGCAATTTAAAGCATTTGAAGTTGATATATGTTATATTAATATGTGTGTGTATGAGTTACGAATGTTCATGAATTTAGTAGGATCTTATGTTTAATTATAGTTGAAAATTAGCAATGAAAATACCTTGAAGAATAAGGACTAACCCTTGCAGTAAGGAACTTTTCAACCCACAACAATAGGTTTCTCAACTTGTAGCATGAGGATGACATTTTGATGCAAAGGAGTTAATTTGCTATAGCGTGATCACTTTCAGAAGAAGATGGAGGTGGCCATTTAAGGATCAAATCATGGATGACCAAGTTTCATTCTTATATTTTAATGTTATGAAAGAGAAGTTTGTTCCCAGTAGGAATAATAATTACAATGAAAATTGCTCAGTCTAGGCACATCTTCTATTATAACGGTTAAAAATCTTGGTTAAGTAACAAAGTCCTTATTCGACTTCTATATTTTTATTTTGATAGTTATTGTTTTTTTGTTTTAGAAAACTCAATCCTCTTTCTATTCCTATGGGAGAGTTGATATTTGTCATTAAGTTTGTGTTTAGTTCACAAATAAATGGACTCTTGTAGACCCTATATAGTGGGGTACCCTATCGAGAAGGACATATAGATTTTTGTATGTTTTAGATTGAATAAGATTTCTTGTTAGATTTTATTCAATAGTTTTGTGAATGGTTGGAATGCAATAAAGATAATATGTTTGGTAACATGTTTTTCTTGAGTGAGTAATTAAAGAAGATTTGGTGGGTGCAACAATGTAAGAAATGACCACTTGAGGTACTGTAGATCCACCTTAGCTTAGATTGATAGATTAGATTGTTTGTTTCAAGTTTATTTGGTAGTTTTCAGTTTGTGTAGTTATGAATGATGTATTGTAAATTTTGAGTTATAAATATTTAGTTGATACTCTGTTCAGTACTCTAGAGGTTAATTGGATTATGACATATTGCAATATAATAGTTATCTGATTATAGTCATAAGCATTAAGTACCCATAGCAATTAGGTAGTTTTTTGTACCAATTTACTTTATTTGGGAAGTAGAAGTTAATTTTAGTTAAAAGATTTTACTGCATTTATTTGTGTTTAAATTACCTATAATCAACCAATGGAGGATGTTTAGAATTCATGAATGCATATATGTTGTCAGCATCATCTAAAGTCTATGAATCTTTGGTTGATAATTCAATGAAGCCCTTTCTTGAATGATTAATTGCTTAGTTTATGGATCTTCAATTTCATTAAGTTGTGTATGATCATTTGCACCAATTAATTAGGCATTAGAGGAAGCTCAACATTTTTTGCGCCATTTTTGAGGATGGTGCTAAGTTTATAGTTCTTATTTATGTTTTAAATTCTTCTCAAGCTTTAATAGAATGTCAAGTTTTATTTTAGCATTAGGACCAATAGATATGTAAGAATCAACAAAGAACTATTCACTAACAGTGGGCAGGAACCATCACTTAAAAATCAAAGAACCATTGTATGCAAAGGTAGAGAGATTCTTTAGGAAGACTTCTCCCCTCAATTCATGAAGAATTTGAAGGTATTGGTGCAAACAAAGAATGGGGAAATTAACAAACAATAACCATTCCTCACACTAGTACCTACTCTAGACATATAGGAGACTTCTAGAAGGAATTTTAACACCATGGTTAAGAAAGTGGTGGAAAATCTAGCAGAGCATGTGACATTTGAGTTTCCAATAACAAACCAGGAAAGGGTTGTTGCTCTTAAGAAAATACCCACTTCAACATTACTCATTTTCTATGGATTGGTTAATGAGGACCCAACACATTCTTGTTTGAATTTTATGTGCTTTGCCAGATTTATGATTATACTATGGATGGTAATAGGCTTAAACTCTTCCCAACCACATTAAAGGGTTCCACTTTATGTTGGCTTATGGGGTTGGGAAGAAATTTCATACCCAACTAGGAAACAATGAAGGCCAAATTCTTGTAGAAATATTTGTTGCAACGACGGTTGTCGTTGCACCAAAAGATCAACTTGTTAATGCCTGATACAGCTGATGGATTTATACAAGATCAAGATCCATAGGAGATGGTTAAACCATGTCATGAATCCCAAGCGTCGTATTGGACTACACCTACCAAAAGAAGAGGAGACCAAGGGTTCAAACCTTGCAACAATCCCCCCAGCGCAAGTGCAAGGTTCAAACTTGTGACCTCAACTCTAATACCAATTGTTGCAAAGACGACTATCATTGCACCAAAAGATTGACATGTTGATGCCTAATATAGCTACTGGATTTATACAAGATCAAGATCCACAGGAGGTGGTTAAACCATGCCATGAAGCCCAAGCGTCGTGCTAGACTACACCTACAACAGGAAGAGGAGACCAAGGGTCACACCTTGCAACAATATCAAGATTACTACATAGGGACAAATAAGAAGAGGGACAACATCTTTAAGATGTCACAGAGAGAAGATGAATGACTTTAAGGATTATTTGGAAATATTTCAATTCCATTTAAAGAAATCACATCAGAACAAGCTCTCTCCTAAGTCATTAAAATTGGTATTTTTGCGAGGAGTTCATGAAGATTGTATGGATGCTCTAAACCTCATAGGGGAAATATAGATATATCTCAACTACCTTTTGAGGATATTTGTAAGGTATGCAAAAACTATTCTAGATCATCCATAAAAAAGAGTAGGGTTGATAAAACATCTTCTTTCAATAAAACATCCATTGGGATCTCAAGGATGAAACTTAATAACCTCCTATCCAATATGGAGGACATAATCAATCACCTGGCTACCTAATTGAACACCTTGCGTATAAAAAATAAATGGGAAGAAGTTGAGGCAGCCTAACTAAATTCTATCCACATTGTCTCCATAAGAGGATCAACTACAAATGTAAGAAGCTAGCTAGCATTTCTGAAGAAAAGCAAGCGAAGTCTGAATTTCAAGCCCTAGAGGACGAAGAAGGTTGAAATTATTTTATATTGCTTAGTGAAAACCTTGGAAACAAAGACAAGGTATGCCTCCAGACCCATTATCTTACAATATATCATTTTTAGGTGGTAATTCAAACTTTTGAAATTGGAACACTCAGCCCTGGAATAATACATAAAATCTATCATGCCCAATGGCCCAAACACCCAATTGTATTCAACAACAATAGGTGATATGGGCACCATAAACTTACCAAGTCCCAAATTACAATTCTCAATAGCCACCCCAGCAAAACCAATGGCCATCACAAAGGTGTGGGAGTCAACAATGGTAAAATCAAAATACAAACTACCCACAACCACAACAACCTTTATTGCTATTGCAACCTACTATAATTCCAAATTGACCCATGGCCAAGTCATCACATCCAAGAGCACCTCATCTTCCAACTCAACTTGCACCTAACCCTAGCAAAAAGCATGTTCAATAGGCTTATACTAATGACATTATCCAATACCCAACCTATAGGGTTGAGGTGAGTGATGTCCATCTACATTAAGGGAAAAAGCTAGCTAGGACTTCATCTCCTCACATTACAAAGCTTACTGATGAGGAGCCCCTAGTGGTAATTATGGACAAACATCCAAAAGAACTTGAACAAAGTAGGACAGAACAAAACATCACAAGTTAGAATCCACCATTCCTTGAAAGATTAGCTATACAAAAGCATCGTTCTAAAACTGAATCTAACCTATTTTTCCAACTTAGGAATGTTTGCATAAAAATACCCCTAACTCAAGCAATTAAAGAAGTACTAATATACACAAAAATTGTGAGAGAGTTATGCCTTAAAAATCCAAGCAAAAATTAGAAGGATCCCTAGATTGTACATGTCTTAGTATAGCTTTTTGACATCGTGTTAGGAAATATAGTTGTTCCTAAATATGTAGACCCTTGGAGCCCTGTAGTAGATGTCTAAATCAATGGAAATCTCATTAAAAATACCTTAATTGACCCAAGAGTTGTCATACATGTTATGATAGAAGAAACTATGAAACAACTTCAATTAATGGAACTCTGACCTACGCCTATTATTTTATAACTCGTAGATAGGTCAACTATTAAACTAGAGGATATTATAGAAGAATTAGTCATCACATTGGACTCATGGGAATACTCTACAAATTTTATGGTCTTACAACCTAAAGCAAACCTTACATGATACCCCTTAATCTTAGGGATGCCTTGGTTGGCTACTGTAGATGCATTCATTGGTTGTATGTCTAGTAATATGATCAATTCCAATGAAAATGTGACCAAAAGCCTAGTCCTTTACCCATGCTCACAACCACATACAGATTTGGATCAAACTATATGGCCTGCCCTTGAAGAGGATGACCAATATTCTTTACAAACACTCATGACCATTAAACATACCCAATGTTGGAAACCTAGGATGAAGATGAAATCCTTGAAAATAATATGCAAAACTTTTACAATAGGGACCCACAACAACACAACTGTCTCACATGTTTACATTTTCCTTTACATAACATAATACCTACAAATGTCTTTGAGTCTACTTTTCAGCTTTTTCATACACTACTATCCCAAAATTGTAATCCCAATTTAGCAAGCCTTGACATTACCTCTGTCAAGACATCAACCTTAACCATAGAGATCACATTGGGTAGAACACTAAATATCAACAACCAATTGATAACTACAAATAATCTTCATTATTAACCATGCTACAAGCACATGCAACTGCATTCGCATGTGACTATTGATGAGCTTAAATAATAGCTAGTTTTCTTTCATTAAGTAAATTACTTTTAGCATTTCAACCTGCCAAGTTCACAGACGATCATAAATACTTATACATCTTTTATATCTTTCATGCATCTTAAACTAGAGTTTAGTATGTGTAAATATAATTATGATATGATGGTATTTGTATGTGTGGATATATGAATGTTCATGAAATTCTATATGATTATATGCTTGATTTATGATTGTTAATGATGTGTATGCTTTAGGATGAAACTAACCTTTTGTAGGGAGAATTGCAACCCATAATAACTAGATTTATAGTCCGCAACAGTTGCAAGGGAGAAGCCAAAATGCTTGAAACACGACAACTTTAGGAAGGAAGGCAACCATTGAATGATCAACTGTGAGTCATTACCAACACCAAATAAGATGGAAGGAAGGAGTATACTCTTAGTAGGAAAGCTTAATGATGTGACAGTTTGTATAGATCACGTCTTTGTCATACCATTAAGGAAGAGTTATAGATTGAATTCTCTTCTTCTACCTTTTTCAATTATGGTTATCAATTACACAAACTATTTCTCTCCCTATTCTTGAGGGAGAGTGGATGTATGCATTTATGTTTTGCTTTAGTCCTTGTGTGAATAAAAATCCTCTTGCACCTATATATTGGGATCAGTGGTTGAGGAGCAAATATAGTTTTCAATTATAGTTTTTTATTGTTTTACCAAACAATACTTCATTGGTGTTAGTTTTATGTTATTTATTTGTAATTGATATGTATCTTTGAATGGGGAATCTTTTGAAGATTCTTGTCAGATTGTAATAAGTTTAGTTCTTATGCAATAAAGGAGTTTAGTTACTATTATGATTTTCTTATCAATAGTGTGTATTTGATATCTCCCATGGGGGAAACAACTCGAGCAAGAGCCACTCGAAGTATTGCCGAACCATCTTATTTTTTGCATTAGATTAGATGTTATATTGATGTATACATTTATTTAAATTCTTACTTATATATGCGTGAATTCCATGAATGATGTATTATAACACAAACTACATTCTATAACACTATGTTGAGTTAGTCTCCAGAGAATTTAGGAGTTAGAAGTTGGTAGTGTTAGTTAGTTGCAAGTTTAGATTCAGTAGTTAGCAATTACAATGTTAAGCAAAAGGTACCCATAGCATAAGCAACAAATTCATGTTATTTCCCTTGTGTTACAATTTGATATTTTATTTTCCTTTCTATCCTTTATAGTTTTCATTACATGTGTGACCACCTATGTTTCATCGATAGGGTGTAGTTAGCATCCTTGAATGCACATATAGTGCTGAAACTGTCAAAAAGATTATGAGCCCTAGTTGATAATTTAATGAATCCTTTTGTGAGGGTTTGGTGATTGTTCAATTAGGAACATTTCCTCTGAATCATATGTCCACTCATGAACACCAAGTTGATTGAACATTAGAAAGGCCTTACATTTTTTGTGTCATTATCGAAGATGATGGTACATTCAAGATTTTCCTATGTAATTTCAAGCTTTCGTAGTTTAGTGTTTTATATTTTAGCATTAGGGTAATTATGTTTTAACCCACCAACAACACTCTTTACTAAAAATGTGAAAGAACCATTGAGCCAAAGAATCATAATCATTGTATGTGAAGGTAATGAGACACTTTAAGAGGATTTCTCCCCACATCACATGAAGCATTAGAGGATATTGGTGGAAAAAGTGAACAAAATGAGGGTATTCTTGAAGAAGAATCATCCATGATACCATTACCCACACCAAATACAGAGGAGATTTCCCACATACACATCAACATCATGGCTGATGTAGTAGTTGAAGACCCACTAGAGCATGTAACCTTTGAGTTTCCCATTTCCAACTATTGATGCCAAAAATTAGCAAGGTAGCAGCCTTTATGGGAAACTTAGTTAATGGGGGGACCAATTGTGCTAAATTGAGTGACCTCTGGGTTTTTAAAGAAGTTGGCTTCTTCTATAATTGGGGTTTTGGAATGGGAAAAGGAAGTAGATATAAAAAACAAAGATCTAACTAAGGCAATGCACCAAGATTTAGATTTAAGGCATGATAAACCTATCTTTAGGATGTAATTTAAGAGTGCGTTCAACAATCTACTATTTCCCATAATAACAAAAAATATATATGAAAACCTGAATGATTTATTTAATGACATAAAATAATTCTCATACACATTCACTGAAAAGAGGAGTCAAAGACATGATCTAAACCAACAAACTTGTATTAAAATCATAAAAGTACCGAAAAATAAATAACTCATGACAATAATGGCACAATATAATATTTTATCACATAGCTTAAGAAAAATAGAAAGGTCAAACAATGGCACAATCTGGGAGTCCTACACAATAATATAAACCAATACAAAAGGCCTAGTGTCTTTTCCCTAATTTTTCTGTATCTTCTGAACTCAACTTTGGAAGGGAGAAGCAGTATATATAGCTAAAAATCCCACCGCCTGGAGGGCCAGTAACAGAAAAGATCTCATATCTCAAGCAATGATGCCTACAATAATGATTTCCTTCAGCCGTTGCAACAAAAAAAATTCAGGCCATAGAACATGGTCATTCCCCAGCTAGATGCATCCCCTACGAATGATGACAGTGGTCCTAGAAAAACCCTGTGCAGACAAGTGTCGCTTCCCAGTGGAGGCAGTTAAAATGTGTGGCAGTATGTCGCAACTTATTATTCACTCCATCCTTCCCTTCGGTAGAACCCCCGCAGAGGAGATGTATGGCAGCAGGTCACAACTTGTGGTTCATTTCTCCCTTTCTACGATGAAAGCCTATGATGGGAAGACATGTGGAGGTATCCCTTACTATTTGTGTCGACTATGGGGTCTGCCAAAAAAAGTATGTGGATGAAAGCTACGTGGCATGCAAATGGGGCCTGACCAAAAAGTGAAGGGAAGCAACCTTGAAGTTCCTGCAATGATGACACGTGGAAGCATGGCGAGAGTTGGTAGAAGAGTGAAGGAAGAAATCACTATGAGGAGCACCTGGCGGACACGTGGCAGAAACCGATGGAGTTTATCAATAAGAGGCTTGATTGAGAAGAGAAGGGTAGTATTTTAAACATATGAGGTGCAGGCCAGTATGTAGCAAAAACAAAACCACCTGAAGGGAGCTCATGGAATTTTATATTCACAGCTTTTGGTGACTACCAGGGGTGCTTTGCCTAGAGAATGAGGAACCCAAAATTTTCTCTAGCTTACAAAGCAGAGTCCCATCCATTGGGTGATGGAGTTAGACCTTAGAAAGAGTGGCCTACAGAGGCAACTAGTTGGCCTTGGATGGTTCGATATGTCACGTAGATTCTCTTATGCTCCGCTCAAGTTGATCATTTCTTTGTAAGGAAGCATTGCAGATAAACTAGCCCTAAACTCAAGTTGGAAGAGTAGTTGCACAATTTGATGAGTGACACCTTTAATATCTACTATGATAGGGGGTTGGTTGAAGCTCTAGAAAGCATATGTGTCATGCTGCTTCTTTGCAATCTTCGTAGCAATTTTCTATGTTGTGGCCACTGACTCATCTGCAAGAAACAAGGAGGGTAGGCCCATTTTAGTTAGCTAGGAGAATTTCTCCCACATGCTATCCATAGTCTGGCTCAAAGTGGTTGTGCATGCACTAGCATAGAGGATGGCTTCGTGGCAATGGATGAACTTGTTCGTTGTTTTAGCATTGGATTTTCTATCTCCAATCCCTGCTTTTGCTAAGTCTTCATCCAAGACCATGTATAACTTATTTAGAAAAAAATTTGCCTCAGGAACCCTCTCTACGATAATTTGCGGGAACTACTCAATTGCTCCATGAACCTCCCTTCCCAAACTTGATGCCTTTGTCATAAATTGGAGCGTAAACTAAAATGTCAGGTAGAAGGACTTGACCTTATCCTAGTATGAAACATATAACTGCTGGGCCACTAGAATGAGGTATGGTTGGGTAGTAGGGGGTTGGGGAGCATTCTTTACAAGGGAAATCTCTGCATCTTTTGATCTGACATCTTGTATTAGTTTCACAACCCTTTTGTCTATGTCCACAAGTTATCCTTGGATGTTTCTCAATTCATTGGACTATTTTTCCTCGGCCCAGCTCTTGTTCCCTGACTTCATCTCAAGGGAAAGCTTCATCTCCTAGAGCTCCTTCTCTAATTGGGTCTTTCGGTTCCCAAAGTCTACATCCCTCTATTGCATTTGTTGCTCGAATTGAGTGTGTTGTCGTTCAAACTCCTCACTCTTTTGTTGCATCGCTTGCTCCACTGGAGCCAACTTGTTATGATCTTCTTGATTTCTTTGCCACAACGCGTTGACCAGGTTGGGGTCAACATATTAGAACTTTGCAAGCCTCTTGGAGTTTGTTCTGCTCTACCTGTGTTGCCTACGCTTTCTCTAATAAGCGCACAATTTTTGCTTCCATCGCTGCATTTCTTCCATGAGCTCAAATTTGTCCACTAAGATTGAGTTCCAAGGCGAACATGTAATAGTCGGGTTGCATCTCCCCTTGCGGTTTGATGACGTTCAGATACATGGTTGCAAAATGGATCAATTTATGAGCTTCATTGAAAACCGTATACACCTGCAGCTCCACCAGCTTCTTAGCATCCTTGGCCTTTCACTTCAAGATTCTGAGAGCCTGCACTTCCTTTATATTTTTTCCCTGTGCCATAAATTGGGCTCGCAATTGAACTATCCCACCTACGAAAGGTGCACCGAGAGGTAGGGTGAAAAGGAACGTGAGGGTAGTTGTCCTAGACATTTTCTTCTTCATAAGGGTGACTTTCTGTGAGGAAAAAAGAGGGATATACCAAAGCTTGATTTATGACCCAACAAGAGGACTCATCGGGTGTTGCTGTAGTAGCAAGGTCACACCAAACTCTATCTACTAAGCAGACTGAGTTGGGATCGATATAGTAGTAGGAGGGCATCAATAGCGGTCATGGATGCAAAGGGTGAAGAGATAGCCGATGTGGAATGGGCAGAGGAAAAAGGTGTAAGGGTCCACGAAGGAGTTAAAACCATTGGCCTCACCTGAGAGAATTGGGAGAAACCTCCAATGACTATTGCAGCAAAAGTGGAAAAAGAAGGGCCAAAACTTGCAATGATAGGCAATGTAGAGACAACAAGAGACACTAAAGATTATGAAGTAAGAGAAGAGGGAGCAAAAATTACCTACTGTCCGTATGATTGCAATTTTTGGCTCGACATGGTCTCTTGGCTTATTGCGAGACCCAGGCTTGTTACAAGCTCTTGTGAATCCTCTCCTTCAACTGCATCTGTGTGTTGCCTCTTGTTGGGTAGTGAGTCTCCCACCTCTATAGTTTTTTATCATTGTTGAGTCATTCTTGTCCTTGTTGCGGTCCAGGTGAGTGTTCATGAGGCTCTTAATATGTTTATTCGTACATTTGAAGCAACTTGGCTAGGCTGCTCTGTCGTCTTCCTCTTTGTTAAGCGGAGGAATGTATTGCTACAATATACCACCCATAAAAAGGTATTTAAAGAGTAAAAACAACCATTAACAACAAGAGTAAGGGTGTCAAAAATACAACATAATACTCAAATCATGAGGATATTTTTGCTCATCATTTACCCCCTACTTAGCCTAATGCTGGTCCTCCATTATTAAATCTCCTGGTTGTCTCCCTGAAATTAGTAGGTGCAGTATGACCCTGAAATGAAGTTCTAAACTTGTAATAGAAACCTCTAAAATTCTGCCATCTTTCATATCTGCAGGATTCTGTATCCTCATTAATATTTGTAGCTTGATAGGGGTAAAGTGGCCACATCAACACAAGAGGTCAAAATGTCAAAGGCAACCACAACTCAAACCTCTTCCGAAGACCGAGCTGCATGTACCTTTCTGTTCTTCTGAGGGTTACCTTGAAATTCAGGGGGCTATGAGGCTTAGACCTTCTTAACCCAACAGTTAATTTTTCCCATCTTTTCTCAATTTTAGAAGATGATAGCTTCCAAAACAGATATGGCTAGCTTTTAAATTCATCATATACTTGTTTCCTGAGATCAAATATTTTCATTCGAACTTCTTGATTATTGAATCCATATGCAATGGTAAGCCAAGTTTTCAGCATTGTGTAGGGATTTGAACTCTCAAGTCGCAGTGGGATGAGCTCATCCCTTTCAGCTTCTTCATAGGCTTCCAATTGTCTGCCATAATTAGTTTCATTTGCTTCCCAAGACATGAGTGATCTTAAATGAACATATCCAATATAAAGAAGTGGATTCCACTCTGTTTAAGAGGGAATTATAAGACCATGCAAATAAAATTCACACAAAGAATTCTTCTGCTAGCTAGGGGCTACTTGGTATGCATCATAAAATTCTTTGGCTGTATGAATAATAGGATCTAAGTTCCTTAAAATTCTCATTAACTGAAACCAAAGGAATTGTTCCTTAAGGCACAGGGCATAAACCCTGGGTGGTGGTCTACATTCCATGATTTGACTAGTTACCTTTATCATTTCATTCATTTTCTCCTTTAGTTTTGAATCTCCTGTTCCTACCTTTCAATCTTTCTTTTCAATTGCTTCTTCTCTACCTCCCAAAGGCTTTGTTGTACTTCAGTTTTGTCCAAGTAGCGAAAACTCAAGGTCTGAAATGTGACCGGCCTCTATGTAGTTCTAAGGTGTTCCAAAAATTCAATCAAAAATGTCTTTTTATAAACAATCATTTCTTGACAGGTTGCAGAGGGTAATGAGGTTTCATTGGATACCTCAAATTGTATAGGCTGTTCTTCTTCTTGTTGTAGGATAAATTCTTGTTGCTATGTTGGAAGAAATCGTGCTTCCTTTGAAATTTGCATAGCTGTGTCAGCCAAGTCATCGAGACTGGGCATTCCCCTTTCATTATGCTCAACTTCCATTGTCTCAATTTATTCTTCCCCAGGAATAACAAATGGACTTTGTGTAGCATTCTCAAATACATCCTGAGAAACATTATATTCAGATTCTTCAGACTCCTCATAAATTATTATAATTTCAGGTTGAGCTGAGGTAGGGGTGACTTTAGATTGTTTCCTTGTTGAAACTCTTTTTGGATATGTTGCAGCTATCATAGGTGCTCTCGTAGCTTTCCTCTTTCTAAATTTCCTAGAGGGCTTAGACTTAACAGAAGAAGATGATGGTGAACTCATGGTGGCAACAGGCGTTGTTGTAGGAGAAATTGCTGCAGGGGAGGATGCTGCAGGAGTAGAATGTTGCCTCTTCTAAGGATGAGGGTCAGATTCTAGGGTTTGTTCTACCCCAGAGGACTCTCCTACCTTCATTTTTCCTTTTTCTCTTCTATTGACAGACCTAGTTGTATTTAGGTAGAGGGCTCTGGTGTGGAGGCTGCAGGACTAGGTGCTATAGGAGTAGATGATTCTTGCTCTGCTTCCCTACTGGTAGATGTTATTCTCTTTTTCTTTTTCTTAGGTCAAGCAGGAAGTCCCTTGGGGGTTCTGGAGGTTGCATATTCTTTTGGGCAAAAAATTCTTGCCAGGAAAGAGATGACACATCCCTCAGAGAACGTTCAATCAAGAGTTTAATAAGGGTATGATGGGAAATAGAGTTATCCCTCCCCCTCTTGGTTTCATGGGCGCATTGTTTCAAAAGATTTAACAAAAAGTTTGGGACATGAATGGCTAACCCATGCCTCATATGACTCAACAATTTAAAATGGTAGGAATGTAGATAAGAAAAACATCCTTCACACATTAAATACCTGATTATAAAAGCAACATATTCTGGGTAGGGAGGAGGCAACGACACTCATTAGCATCCTTGCTTAGAGATCTCCAAGGGTCCATCAGTTGGTACTATAAATTCTGCCCTCGCAGAGACAACATTCGAAGAAAAATTCTCTTCAACAACTGGAAGCCCAGTTACCTCTGTAATTCATTCTTTTGTTACAGCTACCGTTAAACCCCATACTGTAGCCTCTCCTTCAAAAAGAGTTCTTGAAAATTCATCTGCAGCTTCCTCATTGAAAGAATCTAACCTCAAAAAATAATTCAACCAACCATAGAGGCTGAATGCTTGAACTGTTTGAGGATTTTGTGTCAATAACTCATGAGCTACAGGCTCATGTCTTACCAGTTGACCACCCATACTCACAAATTGTCTTAGCTAAACTCAAAATTTTCCCTGAAAATCCAAACACTTTTTCTTTTTCTACTCTTCTTCTTTATGTCATGCCGTCACTTTTCCCTTCTTTTCCAAAAATGAAATCAAAAGATCTTTGCATGCAATGATTGTTACAACTACTCAAAACAAGCAGTTTAATTATTATTTAGGATGGAAACATGTAGTCATATTTGGAAAGTACAAGAAAAATAAAAATATCCAAACGATTGTGATAGTGGCGTAAGAAAATGTTAAAATGGATTATCCCGCCCCCTACTTAAAATGTGACATGTGTCCACACATGTACTAAAGGATAGGCAAAGATCTAGTAATAATGACTGATATTAACATAGTAGTGAATGAATAAAATGAAATAAATAAATGATGTGACAACAAAAGATATCGCGTACCTTTCAATAAATGCTCATACGTGCTGAGAAAGATGACAACTTCAGCATGAAATTACGGTTGGAAATGAAATCATAATTGAGGGTGGTGCGGATGGATGACATGGATGGGCGACGTGGATGAATGAGATGGATGGGTGAGATGAAAGGATGAGATGGAAGAAAAGGAAATGAATGGTGGCGATGAAGGAAAATGAAGAAAAAGGGCTTCCTTAAAAAGGAAACCTTTATTATGAGCATGCATTATAAATTTAAGGTGAAGCTGTAGGAGAAAGTCCAGAGCCTTTTGCTACAGAAAGATCAGTGGCAAGATCCTGAACAAACTGCTGCATAAATTCTTCTTTCGAGGCTGGCTTGCAATACAACTGGAGACGGTGTCCATTAACCAGTACTTTGAATCGAACAGGATCTATTGTGACTAATTGAACTAAACCATTATCAAATACATTCTCAATTTCATATGGACCAAGCCATCGGGTGGTGAGTTTACCTTGATTTTCTTTATACCTGGAGTCATAAAGCAATGCCCAATCATCAACAGAGAATTGCTTAGTTTGGATATGGCATATTGCCATTTTTTCCTTTGTTGTTGTATAATTTCGGTATGTTGTAGGGCCACTTTTCTAAGTTCATCTAATACATTCAGCTATAGGAGGTGTTCCTTTTGGGCTTTTGAAATGTCAATATTAAGCTCTAGAGCAGTCCTTAGGGTCTTATGCTCAAATTTTATTAGAAACATGGCAGTTCTTCCATAGAGTAGTTCAAAAGGAGTAAACCCTGTAGTTGTTTTCCACGTTGTCTTATATGCCCAAACTGCTTCAAGAAGTCGACTGCTCCAATCCTTCTTATGTAATTGGACTGTCTTGGTAAGAATCACCTCAATTTCTCTGTTAGTAACCTCTACTTGACCATTGGCCTGAGGGTGATAGGGGCTAGACTTTCAGTGTCTGATCTTGTAATCATTCATTAGTGCAGTGATTAAATTAGATGTAAACTGAGCTCCTTGATCAATGACAAGTTCCCTTGGGACTCCAAACTGAGTAAATATTTGTTCATACAAGAATTTAGCAACCTTATTGTCACAGACATGTGTCATTACTTTCACTTCTACCCATTTGGTCACATAATCAGTACAAACTAAAATATATGATTTCCCATTGGATGGAGGATCAATAGGCCCAACAAAATCCATGCCCCACTTATCAAAGGGGTTGACTATCACTTGAGGATACAAGGGAATTTCATCAGACCTTGTTGGTCTTCTCATGTGTTGACATATGTCACATTTTATGGTGTAAGCTACAACATCTTTGTGTAGTGTGGGCCAATAGTATTCAGTAGCCAACATCTTCATAGATGTTCTCTTAGCCGCGAAGTGGCCCACACATGGCTTATCATGACAGGCATGCAATATGTCATATGTTTCATCTTCCCTAACACATCTTCTTATAACTTGGTCAGGCCCTATATAAAATAAGCAGTCTGCAATCCATAAAAAGTTAAAACTTTTCTCCACCAACAATTGTCTTTCCTTTGGTGAGAAGTGGGCTGGAATCTTGTTGGCTGCTAAGTAATTTGCAATATCTGCATACCATGGGTTTCGAGCAGCAATAAAAAATAGATGTTCATCAGGAAACCTATCATCAAGTACCTCTGGGGTGGCAGGTGTATTTGTTTGAAGTTTTGACAAGAAATTAGCCACCACATTAGCCTATCTTGGTTTATCAATAACTGTGATATCAAATTCTTGCAACAATAGGAGCCATCTTGCTAATCTGCCAGATATGGCAGGCTTATTCATGAGGTATCTTATTGCTGCATGATTTGTATGGACAAATACTTGGTAACCAGTGACATAATGTCGAAACTTGTTCAGCGCATACACAACTGCTACCATTCTTTCTTTGTGACAGTGTAGTTTAATTCAGGGCCTTGCAGGTTTTTGCTAATGAAATATATGGCATGCTCTATGGAATTCTCTTTCTATCCTAAAATTACCCCTATGGCATAGTTAAAAGCATCTCTATGTATATGAAAGGAAAAACTCCACTTTGGTCCTTGAAGAACAAGTGTCTGAGTAAGTAAATTCTTAAGCTGCAAGAAAGATTTGTCACAGGCCTCAGTTCAGTTAAATTCAGAATCCTTAGTCAATAAGGCATATAATGGACTAACTATTTTGCTAAAATCTTTGATGAATCTTCTATAATATCTAGCATGTCCTAGGAAAATTCTAACAACCTTTTGTTTCATAGGTGTTGGCAAGGTTAAAATGACTTCTATTTTTGTAGGATCAACTTAAATTCCTGCTTGAGAAATATGATGGCCTAGAAAAATTCCCTCTTGCATCATCGTAAAACACTTCTCACTATTCAAAGATAAATTTTGCTCCTTATATCTTTCCAATACTTTTTCCAAGTTTGCTAATGCTTCTTCATAAGTGGCTCCATAAGTTGTGAAGTCATCCATGTAGATCTCCATAGAGTCATGAGAAATATTAGCAAAAATATTGATCACTACCTTTTGAAATGTTGCAGGTGCATTATACAAGCCAAAAGGTAAGAAAGAGTAGACAAAAGTACCCCATGGACTGGTAAAAGTTGTTTTGTCTTGATCCTTAGGGGCAATTCTGATTTGATTATATCCACTATATCTATCCAGAAAGGAGAAATACTTTTTACCAGACAATGAGTCTAGCACTTGATCAACAAATGGTAGTGGAAAGTGATCCTTTTTAGTTGTTGTGTTCAGCTCCCTATAATCTACACAAACTCTCCATTTTCCACCCTTCTTATGAATAATTACCAGTGGAGATACCCATTGACTGTTTGAAATAGGATAGATAAAACTAGCATCAAGCAATTTATGGAGCTCTTGCTTAACTATTTCTCTAAGTGCTGGGTTGATTATTCTTTGAGGTTGCTTAGCAAGTGAACAATCTTCCTTAATGTAGATCTTATGAGTACAGAGCTGAGGATCAATTCCCTCCATATCCCCATAGTCCCATGCAAAAGCTCTATGTTGAGCTTGCAGCATTGTAGTTAGGGAAATTTGTTGAGACAGAGGCAACTTATTATTGATATGTAGACAACGGCCTGGAGATACTTCTATCTGCTTGGTAAGATCATTTATTGAGATTGCTGATAAAGGTGGTGTCTGTATGTCACATAATAGCAAATTGTAATGGCTCTCAGGATTCAGTTGCTGCAGGAAACATTGCTGAGAACGGCTATTTGAAATAGATGGGCTATTCAGAGCATGGCTGAACTACAAAATGTGTAGAAGCAGGCCATCCTCACTTTGAAGCTAGGAAAATGGATTAGTTTGTAGCATCATTAACTGAGTTAATGAATTGACCTCTTCAGTTTCCTCTCTTAAATTTGGCCAAATTAGTTGAGACAAGTCTAGCAGAGGTTGTGCAGGTGGGTATAAAGTCAATTTCTTTCTTGACTGACCATCAAAAATTGTCATGTCTCCTGAATGACATCCTATAAGGACATCAACTGTGGCTAACTAGGGTCTGCCTAGGATGATAGGATATCCTCCCAAGGTTGCCTTAGTGGACAATATGGTGAAATTTGTTGGGTATTTCCAAGACTCAAGGGTGATAATAACATCTTCTACCACTCCATCAGATGTGACTATGGAACTATCAGAAAGTTGCATGATGGTAGTTGTAGACCGAATGTTTGGGATATTCAAACACTCCATAGTGTGCTTGGTCATTACATTAATGACTACACCAAGGTCAATCAAAACATTCTTTACTATCTGGCCATTGATATTTATTTTTACTATAGGACTCCTAGGGTCAGTATATTTTGGAATGACTACCTTCCCCAACATAATATCTGCTAGCTATCCTAGAACATGGATAGTTTGGGGATCCTTTTTCTTTCTTCCTTTTTTCTTTAAACAGACTTCCTTAATGACTTTTCCATAAATTGAAACATCTTTAATAGCTTAAAAAGATGAATTTGAATTTGTACATTCTTTAGTTGATCCAAAATATCAAAGGTAGGCTCGTCCATGGTCTTGAATGTAGTAAGTTGCAATATCTGAGGAAAATGTGGTGTAGCTTGATGTTGCAAGATAGGTTCCTTAGAGGCAGTATCTGATACAGGTATATTTTCTGCAGGTTCAGTAGATTGTTCAGAGGTAGAGTCTGGAATCTCTATAATTACAAGTGGCTATGGAGCAGGGAGAGTGGTTCCAGACCTGAGATAGATATCATTGATATTCAGGGCATAAGATGGATACTGATTGGCTTCTGCAGAATACATAGGTTGTTGTTGTTGCTGCTTATTATTAGGATTTGGCAATGGTTGAGCAGGAATAGGTGTTTGTTTTGGAGGGCTAGTATTTATTGTAGGTGCTGCAGGAGGTGGCATAAGGGCTAGAGGTTGTGGCTGCTGAAGCTGCACAAATCCAGGGGGTTGGTTCTACCATGGCTGAGAACCTCTCCACTGAGGATTTTGTTGCCAGTTACTTAGAGGTGGAGTCCATTGTCCTTGTGGCTGCTTAAAGAGGTTGCCATTGAGGACTCTGATAGTTAGGCCAGTATGGTTGAGAGGTATTCCAAGGTGGAGATGAGCCATATGTAGGTTGGCATTGGTTATTGTAATTAGAATAAGGATTACCAAAAGTCAAAGGGTCTTGAGGCATACATTGTCTTTGAGCCCATGGTCTCCTTTGTGCAACAAATAATACTTGATCATCATCACCTTCTATCATCTTAAAATTAGTGGATAACTGCTTAACCTCCATGTTGGCCACCATCTTGCATCTGCAATCATGTTTCTTCTGTCTATAATGTGGACAAAACTCAGCCAAGATTGCTTCAGCCTCTTCATGTTTCTTTTGAGCTTGCATGGTATCCAACTGTGTAGCCATGTTGTTTATGATGTCCTGCTTGAAATCAGACAACAAATTTGTGATCTCCATCCGTGAAACTTAATTGGAAGAAGACTTTCCCACTATAGCTTGATGACCTCTACCCTTCTTCACATTTGCTCGGGAGTAGTTGAGACATATCTTCTTGATATCATCCCAAGGTGCTTGGGTGATATCTCCTCCTTCCATTAGGTCCAGGGCATCTATACAGGTATCATTGATTCCCTTTAGAAAGAGTAGTTTCTGAGATTCTTCATTAAGAGTATGGTCTGAATTCTTTTTTAGAAAAAACAGGAATCTTGAGATATAGTCTTCCAGGATTTCATCCTCCTTTTGTTGGATTCTGAATATATCATCTCCCTTACTACCACTCTTACAATATTCCTTGTATTTCTCAAGAAATTTTGTTTGCATGGCTACCCAACTATCAACAACACCCCTTCCCAAACTCATGAACCATTTGAGAGCTCCCTCCTTCAAGGTAGCAGGAAACAACTTCAACTTATGAGCATCTGAAGTGTAATCATAACTGCGACAGAGGATGTCAAACTCAAACAAGAAGGTTTTTGGGTCCTCTGTAACTAGGCCATAGAACTTGGGAAGTAATGAAGAAGGAATATTCTTAAGGTTGTCATTATCTTGTTCAGCAACGATGGGGAATTCAAAAGTAGGAGGTCGATTAGGTGGATTATGTGCCATGCTTATTTGATGGAGTATCAAAGCAAATGGATTTTCTTTAGGTTCTTCATCAGTTGGGCTGAATAGCAAGTTAGGAAACAAATTTTCAGCAAATGAATCAATATCTAAGTCGCCTTCTTTCTCAAATAGGCTATAAGCCAGTTTAGGATTATTAGCAATGAATGGAAAGTTGGGGAGAAATCTTCCCTAAGCGTCTCTTCTTCTATGCATGCAATTGGAGGGGTTGAAAATGTTTGAATAATAGACTAAACTACTGCTTAACAATGACTATAGCAGGTTCTTAGCTTGACACTATCCCTGGTAATGGCGCCAAAAATGGTCGCGTCCACAAAAGGATATGATAATCATGACAAATCCTAACCTGGGAATTGGACATTCCAGCAGGCAACTAATATCTTTTCATGGTCATTCATTTACTTGTCAAACCGGGGAACATATACTTGAAATGGAGCAGCACTGTATGTGCACTAAGAACCAGTTTCAGTCACGACTTATCAGAAATAAATACTTGGAAGGAATTCTACCTATGCTACAGGGAAGTAATGCAAAGTCTTCTTAACTCAAACATAACTTAACCAAAGCAGAAATTATAACAACTACTACTAAGAAATAAACCATGAACTGGCCTTATGCTGCAGGAACAAACACAGGGAGGGATTCTCGACGCTGCAGGAACAATATAAGACTGAGTTTGTATGGAAACTTACAAGAATGAAATCTAACTTGTAATCAACAAAAGATAAACAACTACTCAACTACAGATACTTACTAAGTGGGCCCCCTTAGCAAGCATCAACTAATTTACACAAAGATTAAACTCATAATTTCATCAATTTTTATTCATAACTTGAAGTCATCTACATTGATTGTTGTGCTCCAGAAAACTAACAAAACTCTGACTCTTATTATGACACTAACTCTTACATAATTTTCTTTTTTGTCTCGTTCACTTGTGCAGGAGGAATGCTTATTTAAATCAAGAAAGTAACTAACTACTTAACCCTAATAGAAAAAGACGTGGACATAAATGTATCCTAAAACCAAGGAACAGACTTCATAAATAAGTTTATCTATTCAACATGATTTAGAGAGAATGTAGCATTCCACTCTTCCCAGATTAATTAACATTTAAATTCATTCCCAACAACTTGGTCAGAGAGTCTTCGCCTAAACAACTTCCTCGAGGTCATGCAAGAAATGGACTTTACTGCAAGGACAAGATTAGCTGCGCTTGACTTGTTCATGCTTTCTTCAACAACCTGCAAAACACAAGGTAACAGAAGCGAAAGAAAACACGCATGGCAACTACATGATATTCATTCATTAATCACATATTAAATCTATTTCATTATTCAAAAACTACATACATTATATCAGTCATTTGGGAAGTCAAATAGGGTAATTAATATAGACATACAGAAATGTTAGGCTGTAGGAATGTAGGAATGTATTGCTACAGGATACCACCCATAAAAAGGTCTTTAAAGAGTAAAAACAACCATTAACAACAAGAGTAAGGGTTTAAAAAATACAACATAATACTCAAAGCATGAGCATATTTTGGCTCATCAATCATCCTCATTAGTGCTTGCATAAGAATCCGTGTGTGCATCATTCCATAATTTATCAAATTGTTCATCTAACTCCACACTTCCATAAGGGGCCTCAGGTTGTTTGATCTCTTGGCGGTACACCCAGAAATCTTTGATTCTTTCCTCTTTCCATCCTTCTTTTTTTGACAACCTGCATCAAAGGTCGGCTCCCATTTTATACTTCTCATGATATTTTTCCTCAACAAAGTAGAACTTAAGCCATGGCGGCCTATTGTCATATGTAGGAATGTGAATCAAGTCAACCAATAGATCATCTAGATCTTTTAGCGGGTTCCACCTCTTTTCCAGTAAGGCCAAGGGTTGTGTGCTACCTTTACATATTTATTCGATAGGTCATTGTCAAGTTATAATTCAATTTGTCATAAATCCATACTAATCCCAACTAAGTCAGCTTCATCTCTAGTAGCTTATGCATCTTTTTCTTGTTCATGACCACCGCTTTAAAACTTAGTGAGCAAACAAAAAACCCCTTCTTCTTTGTTTTCCCTCTGCAAAGGTGTAGTTGATAATTGATACCTATTAGAACATATCAAGGGCCAATACCTAATTTGTGACACATGCTGAAAGTTAGAAAGGCTCCTCAGTGATGTCATGCATCCAAATGAACATGAAATCCATTTTGAGAAACTAGTCACATTTAGGAGTGAAGTTCTGCATATACCCTATCTGCTCCTTGGTGAGCCAATCAATACCGTCCTCCCCTCTCAAATATTGTAGAATCATAACCATGAAATAATCTGAGAATGCATAATAGTCACAAGTTGAAGAGAGGAGAGGAGTCCATACAAAAGTTAGCCTTCTTTTCCCCACTTCATCAAATATAGCCAAATTCATATATTTCCTAAAGAAATAAGGTTTTTTATGCAAAAACGTATGGGCAAGAAAAGAAAGGAACCTAAATCGACATTGTGTCTGGTATTCCCTTATCTGGTTCAGCGTCTCCTTGGCAATAAATTCTACAAAGTTGTACCAATATACAGTATGTTGCTTGTGCAACTGAAACCCCACACCTAGTTGAAATTCCTGAGCATGCATGTCAGTGTCTAGGCCACAAGAAAATGCCATCATCGAGAAAGCATCCTGCATGTCTTCGAGGAAAACATTGTGCGCTGTCAGAATCGGCAATGGCTTTTGCTAATCTAATCAAACCCTCTTAGTTTCTTTGTTATAAAAATCTAGAGAATAGTCTTTGCTTCTCCATACTCTTTCCCCATTCTCGAGATCGAATGGTTCCATCTTGTCTACTTTGGAGCTTTTTGTAGGGATACATAACATGTTCCATGTAGCTTCCTTGTAGATATTAACTCTAAGTTCCCAACCCTCGATAGTATTGGTAGTCGGGTTGAAATGCTCAATGGCCTTGTCAACCAACTTTGGGCAGTAGTGCACAAGAGGGACCATGTACTGTGGAAGTCCACTAATCCAACACTCTTGCGCCAAGGAATCCAGGTCACTTTTTTGCTTCATTCTTTCACAGGCTGCCTCCCTAAGAGTCTTAGGGTTCTTCATGAGGATGGGATCATGAATATTATCCCATTCCTCCTTGATGATGCTCTAGTCTCTATAGGTCTTTTGCTTTTATGCTTTTCACATATTTACCCACTCCAGCTTCTTTGGTATACCACGTGAAACATATGAGACATCTTCAAAGACATAGACAACGGATCTTATGTGTACACTGCACAACAAACTTTGTGTGGCTCCTCGAATTTTTGTCTGAGAATTTTCAACCATCTTCCATTTCTGTTTTAGATTTATGCTATGCTCAATTTTTTTGCAATTCACCTTCGGCTTTGTCTGTACTCAAAAATTATTTTGCTCTGGGTAGTGTGGTCAAATATTTTTTTAATGATAGCCACTTGCATGCCACTCGCATGCAATACTTAGCTATGTTTCTCGGAGTGGTAGATAATGGTTGCCTTTTAGCATTTAATTCGACATGTACTGCCAACCTTCCTACTTGTGGGAAATTAATTACTTGTCATTTTGAAATGATAATAATTCATAATGAAAATTGGTAATCTTGTCATATGTCATGATTTTCATGGGAACTTGGGCCGGCGATTAGAAAGCATCTTAGGTTTTCGCATGCTTTGGCAATTAATATCCAAAAAGGAATGATTAAGCCAAAGATGCAATGAATGCATAAAAAGATGCGAGTTCTGCTTTGGAGTTTGGAAAATGCCTACAGAATGACACATCAACATCTAGTCGTACAGCCTACCATCGATGACTACCACCAGCTTATAATAATTAATTACAGCTTATTAATCTTGCATGTAGCAAACTGTACCTAACATACGCAACTAGGTGGGAAATTCAAGCAAGCCCTGATGTGATTTTCAAGTTGGTACTTGATTAGCATCATGCTTATGGGATGCAAATTACCATGCATATCCTAGCTATTTCTATAAATAGGTGCTTTAGACAATAGCAAAATTACACTTAGCAATTTGAGCAAAACTGGTAATAGGTAGTTAGCTTAGAATTTGGTGTTAGGAAGCTAAGTAAAATTGCATAGAGTTAGGCTTAGGCAGTCCATAGAGCTAGTATCAGATAGTTGCATAGAGTTGCTACTATGAATACCCCAATTAGGCTAGTATGCAATAAATCCCAGACAACCTTGGCGAAATCTCAACTAAGTGACTTAAAATAATGACTAAGAATAAGAATTTTATGGCCATTGTAGCGATGAAGTGGGTTTTAGGGATGGACTGCATTGAATATGAAGACAAGTACAAAGTCAATAATGATGTATGCTCTCTCTTAGTCATGTTCATGCTCAACATTCAAGTTCCCAATCTATTGGTTCTTTGTCGGGTGCTTGAGATATTTCTAAAGAAGTATCTGGGTGGCCTTAGAGAGGTGGTGGAAAACATTGTACCTTGCATTCGGTATAGGCTTGCCAATGAAGAGTGACCTTTGAAAGTACATTGAAGAAGATGCAATTGTACCATGGGTGTCATTCCTGAGTGGTTTTTGCATCCAATCGCAAGAAGAACATCATCAAAGGGTAACCCGTGCATGCGACTTCTTGTTTCTCCTATACAACGTGGTACCTTTCTACGACATTGACAGGTACATTGACTTTAAGAACCTAGTGTTCCCTCCACCACTTTCCATTCGTCCTACAGATGTTGCTACTAGTCCTGCTACCATTGATGCTAATGAAGTAATTCCAAATGTTGTCATCGATGCCTCACTCGCCCTTGCCTATGACTAGAAAACCTTTATGCTTTGAGAAATCCTCTTTTTGTTAATATGTTTGTTATATATATTCCTTGGAAAAGGCTTTACCATAGATATATGAAGAAGATACAAAATATATATAGATATATACTCTAAAAGTGTGGCCTTTGAGCCATTTTGACAATGTACTTATCAAAGCATATAAATATAATGAAGATATATCTTATATTACAAATTTTTCTCCCTTTTCCTTTGGTTCTACAATGTGGGTTTTCTTTTCTCTTTCTGCATATATGTATTTATTTCAATTTTGCATATGGGTGTCATTTTTCTCTGCCTCATGGATTACTTTTATTTCTATGCTCTTTGTAATAATGGGTTCCATTTGTTTTTTCTTCTTTGAACCATAGAGTTTAATTAAAATACTGGCCAAAAAACACGAAAAGGGAAAATAATTACACTACTCACATATTTTCACTGGCAGGATAATTGTGAAGCTTAATTAAACAGTTTTAGGTGGAATCCATTAACAGGAATCTCCAATGCTTCTTGCTCCATGTTTTCTAATTTGTATGCATTGTGTTTCTTGCATTGAACTATTTTGAAAAGGCCTTCCTAGAGATTGTCAAACTTTTTATGTTGGCCTGGCTTTGCATCCCTTTCGTTGAATTTTAGCACTAGGTCCCCGCACTTTAGACCTTGGTTCAAAGATTTCTTGTCGAACCATCTCTTAACCATGTGCTGGTGGTTGGACATGGCTATCAGGGCCTTTTCCCTTTTTTCTTGCACTTCCAACAACTCGAACAATGAAACCTTTATGTGCCATTTTGTTCCACCTCAAGAGATTTGAGCAGTTGCAACACCAGAATCTCCATAGAGATAGGCAATAGCACTTCTTTTCCATACACTATCTCATATGGAAAAGTCTTGAGGACTTGCTTGGGAGTTATGTGATCCACCCATAGCATTGCCCTAAGGTTATTATACCATTCTCTTTGGTGTTCCAACTCAATCCTTTTGATGAGTCAGACTATATTTTTGTTAGTAGATTCGGCCAGGTCGTTACCCTGCAGGTAGTCATTTGATGATGTTTTTAAGAATATGACATGCATGAGTGAGAATTGACAAACCTTAGAGCCTAGGAAAGCCTTGGCATTGTCAGAGATGATGGTTTTAGGAGAGTTGAATCTTGTCACCAGTTCCTCAAGGAAGTCCACTATCTCTTCCTCTGTGGCATTCTTTAGGGGCATCACTTTAGTCCACCTAGTAAAGTAGTTTGTGGCCATTAGGATCCATTTGTGTCTGACGTTGGAGGCAGGATTGATCATATCGATGAAATCAAGGCCCCATTGTGTGAATGGCTCATCAACCATTATCAGATTGAGAGGAATCGCAAAAAATTTCCTTCTTCCTGTGAAGAATTGGCATTCCTTGCAAGCTTTTACCAAGGAGTATGAGTCGTTGAATAGCGTAGGCTAGAAGTACCTAGCACACATGATTTTGATGGTAGTGTTCTTTGTAGAGAATTTTCCACCTATGAGACTGTTGTGGAAAGTGTCAAGAATCCTCTTCACTTGCTTTATGGTGACACATCGCAATAGAATGCCGTTGAAGTTCCTTTTGAAAAGAACCCCTTCGATGAGCGCATATCTATTGTTTTATAGTTGGTAGAATCTTCTCTTTTGAGAAGGAAGGCCTAACGGGTATTTTTCTATGTGCATGAACCTTATTTTGTTCACCAGCTAGCAGCCTTCGAATTTAGACCCATTCATTAGAACTAGCTCCAATTGCTCTTCTTTGGCTGCCATTTCTTCTTCATGTGCCAGATATTCGCATAGTCCTTTTCCTCATACGATCTTTGTGGGCTTGACCTCATTGTCATATTCAAGGATCTTGGTGATCCAATTGGACCTTTTTTTGGTGATTTCTCCTTCCATAATGTATTCGCACACACTAGAATGTGTGACATAAAAAATCACCTTATTGCAAGATATCAAGTGTTGGAGCTTCTTGAGTCCCTTGACTATTGTGAAAGATTTCCTCTCGACGAAGTTATAGTTTGTATTATATTCCTTTAGGGTCCGAGAGTGAAATGCTATCAAATGTTATCCCTTTCCTTCATTGTCTTTTTGAGTTAAGACAATAGCAATGCTTAACTTGCTACTAAATACATACATTATGAAGTCCTTCGATAGGTTTGGATTAACCAACATAGGAGTGGAAGAAATAGAATCCTTAACCTTCTCAAAGGTTTCTCTAGCTTCTTTAGTCCATTTGAATAATCAATCCTTTTTCAACATCAAGGTGATTGGCCTAATTATTCCTACAAAATTCGAAATAAATTTGCTCACAAAATTTACCTTCCCCAGGAAAGATTGGACTCTTTTCTTGTTGACCAATATGGGAAGTTCTTTGATCGCTTTCACCCACTCGAGATCAATTGCAATTCCTTCTTTGGACACTATGTGTCCCAATATCTTGCCTTACGATACTCCGAAGACACATTTTTTTGGGCTTAAGGATACCCCAAATTCCTGGCATTTTTTGAAAACCATCCCAAGGTGATCAAAGTGATCATCCTTATGTTTGGAGAAAACAGTTAGATCATCCAAATAGATCAGGATGATCTTGTTGATCAATTCACTAAAAGTGACATCCATTGCCCACTAGAAAGGGGCTCCTGTATTTGAGAGGCCAAAAGGCATTTTAGCATATGCAAACGTTCCCCACTTGGTAGTGAATGTTGTTTTGTGTCAGTCCTCCTCTTTGACCTGGATTTGATTGTAACCAAAGAAGCCATCTAGTAGAGAAAACATTTATGATCCTGCCACTATTTGCAGGATTGATTCCATAGAAGGCAATGGGTAGTGATCCTTTAGGGATGATTTATTCAGGTCCCAGAAGTTGACACATAGACAGATGTCTCTATTTTCTTTTGAATTGGGACCAGGTTGGATACCCACATGCTATGCTTGATTGAGAAGACAATCTGAGACTGAATTAGCTTCGTTAGTTCTTGCACCATCAAGGCTTCAATCTTTGGGTTCACTAGCCTCTGCTTCTCGCAGACTAGTTTTGCACCTTCTGTTAGATCTATTGTATGTTGGATGATGTCGGGATTGTATCCCTTGAGGTCATCATATGACTAGGCCAACACTCCTTCATACTTCTCGCAGAAATTGATGAGCCTCTTCTTATCATGATGTGGAACATCTTTCCCAACTTTGAGTTTTCTTCCATCTCCAACCTGAAGGTTTGCATAGTTGCTTTTGTCCGCTACAAAATTCCTTTTATCATTTCTTACATTGTCACAATTGAATAGGTTTTCAAGAGTGACAAGTCCCTTTGGAAGCTTGTTAGACCTTAGATGAATGATTTTTCCACCGTAGGCCTCAGTAATCTTCGGTTGGAGTTGGTCAACAAACTCTCTCGATTGTTGGATGAATGAGGCGATGTGTTCACTATTAAATACCTACCAACTCTGATCATTATCTGTAATTGTTGGTCAAACTATCACTTGTACAAAATGTTTGTTATGAATTAGGTTGGAGGCTAGGTCAAACTAAAATCAAATTGCGGCCATGCAATTCGCATCAATATTTTGTTCTCGAGGCAATGTCTAGATATTGAAGGCTTTGAGACCTTCGATCAGGTCCCAAACTCTATGTCTATAGGATCGCATGCAAACATTCTTTGTGGTAGAGACCCCTCGGACTTGGTTTACTACTAGTTCAAAATCTTTGAACACCATTAATTACTTGATGTCCATCCGCTCTACCAGGCTTAAACCTTGCACTAGTCCTTCATATTCAACTTCATTGTTTAAACAAGCGAACTCAAAGTGGAAAGACCTCAGTGTCTTTTCATTGTGTGGGGATATCAAATATATCTTGGCTCTTGCGCCCACTTTGCATTTTGCTCTATCAAAGTGTAGTATCTATAGCTCTGAGGCTTGGTCACTCTTAGGTTCCTTTACGACCTTTGAAAGCACTTGATTTTCATCAAAGATGACATAAGTTCCTAACCTAGTAGCATGATAGTTATTGAAAGGATTAGCTTCAATATATTCACTTAAGAGAACTTCTCGATTGATCTGATCTTCAGTCACTTTTTCATCTTGTAGAAACTCAGTGCAATATGTCTCCTCCTTAGTGAAAGAGGTATGAGCAACCTCAAAGTTGATCATAGCTTCATTGGCCACATGTTCTGAATGCAGCGCTTTAGACACTATTTTCATTTTAGCTCTGTGCTTAGTCATGAGGATCAAGTGCGACTAGTCCAAAGATAGATATCCACCTATCTTTGAAATAAATTCTCGAGATAGACAAAGACCGAACATGGGAGAACATCTATGATCACAGTATCTTGCAAAACTATGATGCTAGGGCAAGAGAATAGAGTTAAGGGGAGGTCTTTGATGACAACTGCAGTTTCCACTTTGTTCCCATCAAGTTGCATAACCCCCTCTTTAAAGGTTCGTAGCTAATTCCTAGGGCTTCGACTATCTACTTGGGAATGATTGTAGTCCTAGCATGGGAGTCAATCATGGCATTATGTAATAATTTCTCTCCTACAATAAGAGTTAGGAAGAAGGGTTTCAGTTTCAGCTTATCTCTTACCTCAACAGAGACTTCCTCTATGCTATTCGTGAGAATTTTGGTAGGAGGTGATGGATCAATGGCCTTTCCCTTGAATGATTGCTTTGTTGGATCAATTATTGGATCCACCCGAAGAGCCTTCTATACCAATGTCTTATGCTCTGGAATAGCTAAGATATCTTAAAGAGACACATTAGCAGATGACTTTTTCAATTGTTTCACCACATTGAATGGTGACAGATTTGGAAGCTTCTGCTCCTTAGCTCTGGTTATAACAGTTTCCCTTCGTGGTGGATATTGTTGTGCCATTGCAGAGGTATTGAGCATATGGTTGGAAGTACTTTTGGGCTATAGACTAACTAGTTGTGAGATGAATAGTTCTCCTATGAATCTCCTCTTTGAGCGATTGTTGTAATTGGACTGCACTTGTGGGTTTTTTGATGTGGATGCATCATTGGAAAACACCCCCTCTTCTTCCTCCATCCATGAGGAGAGCGCGTGATTGGGAGAAATATCCATTTCTTGCTCCAAGGAAATCCCTTGCATTTGCTTGATAAGTACCGCATTTTCCATTTGAGGAGAGGCATATACATAACCTCCATAGTCTGATGTCATGCCTTGATTGCGCTGCTCTGTCACCTTTTGTTGTAGATTGTCATGTAGAAAATTTCAGGCATATGTGCATCACCACAAGGGAAACACTAAGGGTTGATGTCATCAACTAAATTATTTTGCCCCGTTGTCAATTCTCTACTCGAGCTTAGGTTAGCACTTTGCAGCGAAGTGGGTATCGAAACTATTTGACTAGTTATATGAGCCTACGGATTTGTGCGAGGCCTCCTTAGAACAGGTTTTGTTGGTAAGAAGATATTTCACCTTGATAATTCTAATAGGTTGGCTTTGAAGGGGCAACTTGGTTTTTCTTGATGACAGTTATTTCATTGGCCATAGCCCACAATATCTCCTTGATGCCACTTATATGATCCTTTGAAGATCTAAATGTAGAAGCGACATTCTATGGGGCACTCAGATATGTGTACATAGACTGAGGAGAGGTCGGTGCGCTGGAAGATGCTACTTTCGGAGCGAGATTTGATATCTCGAGAAATATAGGTATGATGAGGCAACAACTTTCTAGCATCTATTAGATTGTTCTCCACTTTGACTATGATGTTGTATGCATTCGGTAGAGTCATTTCACTGAGAGACTGGATCATCATTGAGATGTCGGCATTAATAGATTTCAAGTAGAACATGAATTCCAGCTTGGTCAACAGGTAGATAGCAGCCTGGATTCTTTGCCAAGTTATGTGGAATCGGGCGTGAAAGTCAGTCATGGCTTTGTGTGGGGCTCGTTTTATGATTTCCAACTGATGATATTGTGAGGACCTATCTCCATCATTAGAGAATCTTTCATAGAAAGGTTCTCTGAGCTAGTCCTAGGTATCGATAGTATTAACATGCAAAGTGCGGTACCAATCTAAAGCTTTTCCCTTGAAAGAAGTTGCAAGCAACCTTAGTGCCACATTTTGGGCGATGATTCCATTCACCAAACATACATCTACCACATCTTGCAAATTTTTGGATGGTGTTCTTGAGCCATCTCTGGCGAACTTAGGTAAAAATCTTAAAGCGAAGACTGGGATAGGGGCCCAAATGGAGAGTGCTACTGGCACTATGAGGGGACTTTCGACATCCCATGCCACATAATTTATGTTAGCAACTGGAAACATGGCTAGCGAAAGGGATGGAGGAAGCACAATGTTCATAATTTGGATTGCGGCTTGTACTTTCCCTAGTGGGGGCACTAACAAGCTAGGGTTATTCATTGTTTGGGACCTAGTAACAGGCCGATGGCTCATACACCCTCTTAAGATCTAGATTCATTTAAGCAGTCCCACTGAGTGTGCTAGAAAAAATAAATTGTTGATGCCAAAAATTAGCAAGGTAACAGCCTTTATGGGAAACTTAGTTAATGGGGGGACCAATTGGGATAAATTGAGTGACCTTCGGGTTTTTAAAGAAGCTGGCTTCTTTTGTAATTAGGGTTTTGGAATGGAAAAAGGAAGTAGATATAATAAAAAAAATATCTAACTAAGGTGATGTACCAAGATTTAGATTTAAGGCACAATAAACCTATCTTTAGGATGCAATTTAAGGGCTCGTTCAACAATCTGTTATGTCCCAGAATAATAGAAAATAAATATGAAAACCTGAATGATTCATTCAATGATATAAAATAATTCTCATACACATTCATTGAAAAGAGGATTCAAAGACATGATCTAAACCAACAAACTTGTACTAAAATCATAGAAGTCCTGCAAATAAACAACTCATGACAATAATGGCATGGTATAATGTTTTATCAAATAGCTTAAGAAAAACAAAAAGGTCGAACAATGGCACAATCTGAGAGTTCTACACAATAATCTAAAGTAATACAAAAGGCCTAGTGTCTTTTCCCTAATTTTTTTGTATCTTCTGAACTCAACTTCAGAAGGAAGAAGCAATATATATAGCTAAACATCCCATTGCTTGGAGGGCCAATAACATAAAAGATCTTGTATCTAAAGCAATGATGCCTGCAACAATTATTTCCTTCATCCATTACAACATCAAAGATTCAGGCCATAGAACATGGTCATTCCCCAACCAAATGCATCCCCTGCAAATGATGGCAGTGGTCCTAGAAAAACCCCGTGTAGACAAGTGTTGCTTCCTAGTGGAGGCAGTTAGAACAAATGGTAGTATGTCACAACTTGTTATTTGCTCCATCCTTCCTTTCAATAGAACCCCCACCAAGGAGATGTGTGGTGGCAAGTCAAAACCCATGGTTCATTTCTCCCTTTATGCAATGAAATCCTGTGTTGGGAAGACACGTGGAGGCATTCTTTACTATCGGTGTTGACTGTGGGGTCTGCCAAAAAGTGTATGTGGATGAAAGCTACGTGGCACACAGACGAGGCCCGACCAAAAAGTGAAGGGAAGTAACCTTAAAGTGTCTATGGTGACGACACGTGGAAGCATGGAAGGAGTTGGTAGAAGAGTGAAGGAAGCAATCGTTGCGAGGAGTGCCTAGCGGACACGTGGCAGCAGCCGACAGAGTGTATCAAAAAGAGGCCCAATTGAGAAGCGCAGGGTAGTATTTCAAACATATGAGGCACGGGTCGATATGAGAGAGAAAATTCTTTGAAGAACATACCTCCTTCAAGATTACATATCTTATATGAGTTGGTCACAAAGGATCTAAATACCTTCCTTTTTTACTTTGATGTGCTATGTAGAAGTTATGATTATACCATAGATGTACACAAGCTTAAATTGTTTCTAGCAACATTGAAAGATGTTGCTTTGAGATGGTTTATGGGTTTGGGAAGATATGTTCTAAATTAGAATTCTAAGAAAACAAGGTTCTTGGAAAAGTACCAAGATTACTATAGAGGCATAGATCGAAAGAGGGATGACATCTTTAGGATGTCGAAAAAAGAAGATGAATCCTTGGAAGACTATACAGAGAGGTTTTAGCTATGCCTTAAGAAATCCCACCAAAACTGACTCTCTAATGAGTCCTTGAAGTTGACATTCTTGAGAGGGATTAATGAGGATTGCATGGATGCACTTAACCTCATTAGGGCAGGAGATATCTCATAAGCACCATTTGAGGAAATCTACAAAGCATGTATGAACTATTCAAGGTCTTTTACCAAGAAGGATAGAGGAGACAAGGCATGTTCCATCAAAAAATCACCCAATGGAGTCTCTAGAATAGAACTAAGAAATATTCTATCAAATATGAAGGAGGATATCATCAATGACTTGGCTACACAATTAGACACCCTGCATGTGAAAAAGAGGCAAGAAGAGGAAGAATCAACCCTTACAGAATAATTCCCACATTGTAGATAGAGAAAGACTAATTGCATGTGCAAGGAGGCAAGCATCTCTAAAGATAAGCAAGGGACATTAGAATTTAATACATTGGAAGGTGAAGATGGAAAAGTATTCTACATAGCTAAATGGAAATACCATGGTAGCCAAGACAAGGTATGCCCCAAGACCCTTTGAATTATAACATATCATTTCCTAGTAACAATGAAATTTTCCTAGTTGGGACCCTCAATCTTGGGCCAATATGCAAAAGCAACAATGGCCAATACCTCAATCCAATTGGAATCAACAACAACAAATCATGTGGCCACCACAAAACTACCAAGGATCTAACTACAATTCTCAATGGCCAACTCAACAAAACCAATGACAACCTAGTGGCAAAGAGGTCAACTATGGCAAAATCAAAACATGAATTTTCAATAGCCACAACAACAAGCCATTACACCAAACCCAACAAATCCAACACCATAGCCACCTAAAGCACCTCAATCGCTAGCACAACCTGCACCTAACTCTAATAACAAGCCTGTTCAGTAGGCTTATACTAACGAAGCTATTCAATACCCTACTTAGGGGGTTGAGGTGAGCAATGTGCACCTTAGATAAGGGAAAATGTTGGTTGGGCCTTCATCTCCTCACATCACTGAATTATTTGATGAGGAGCTCCCAACAAAGACCTTAGATACACAACCTAAGGAATGTGAGTCAAATCAAGTTAACCCAACCAATCTAAGTCTAGATCCTCCATTCCCTAAGAGATTAGTAGTTTAAAGACATCAAACCCAAGCTAAAACTAATATGTTGGGACAACTTAAATATGTTTGCATCAAAATACCCCTTATCCAAACCATTAAGGAAGTTCCTATTTATACTAAAATAATGAGATAACTATGCCTCAAAAAGCTAGGTAGGAAGTTAAAAGACCCTCATACTGTACATGTCTTAGGACAACTTGCAAGCATTATGTTGGGAAACATAACTATCCTTAAGTATGTAGATCTTGAGAGCCCTATAGTTGATGTAAAAATAAATGGAATTCTCATTAAGAACACCTTAATTGACTTAGGATCAACTATTAATGTAATGACCAAAGAGACCACGAAGTTACTACAGTTAATAGAACTCAAACCTACACCTATTGTTCTATAATTGGTGGGCAAGTCCATAATAAAACCTGAGGGTATCATTTAAGAATTGGTGATAACATTGGATTCATGGGACTACCCTACAAACTTTATGGTCTTGTAGCCTAAAGCTAATCGTGCAGGTTATCCCCTCATATTAGGAAGACCTTGGTTAGCAACAACAATTGCCTTCATAGGTTGCATGTTTGGGAATATGATAATTTCTAATATAAATGTGACTAAGAAATCAATCATTTATCCACCAACTTAGCCACATGCAAACCTAGAAACAACTATCTAACCTTCTTTAGATGAGGAAGATCAATACTCCTTACAAGCCTTTATGACTATTGAACACAACCCCTTGTTAGAGAACCAAGATGAAGATGACCTAATAGCAAAAATCATACAAAATAACTATGGCAGGGACCTATAACATCATGACTATCTAACACGTCTATAGGATCCTCTACAAAATATGATCCATGCCAATTCATCTAAGTCAGTTTCCCAAATTTTCCATACGTTGTTACCACACCAAAATGTTTTGAAAACATAGCAAGACTTGACATTTCCTATGTTCAAACACCATCATTAACATTAGAGATAATGTTGGGTAAAACATTGAATGTTAAGTCAATTGGCTTGCATACAACAAACCTCATTGATGAATGTGTTGCAAGAAAATGCAGTAGCCTTTACATGGGATTACCATGACATGAAGGGGATAGACCCAACATTATGCATGCATGGGATTTATATCAATGATGGTTTCAAACTGGTTAGACAACCCCAAAGAAGAATGAAGCATGCAATCTATGATATATTTAAATCAGAATTACAAAAAATTCTTGATGGAGGCTTTATCTATCCCATCTCTAATAATCAGTGAGTGTCACCCCTAATAATTGTCCCTAAGAAAGGAGGAAAATGGAGAGTGTGTGTAAACTACCATGAATTAAATGTTGCAACTAGGAAGGACCACTTTCCACTCTCATCCATTGACCAAGTACTTGATTCATTAGCAGGTAAGAAGTATTTTTTTCCTTTTTGGATGGATTTAGTGGCTACAATCAAATTAAGATAATCATAGAAGACCAAGACAAGACAACTATCACATGACCTTGGGGTACATATGCTTATTTTGTCTTGCCATTTGGGCTATGCAATGCACTAGCCACCTTCCAGAGGGTAGTATTGAGCATATTCTCAAACTTTTCACATGACTCCACAGAGGTTTACATGGAAGATTTCACAACTTATGGGAATACCTATGATGAAGCAGTTGAAAATTTGGAGAAGGTACTAAAGAGGTGCCAAGAAAATAACTTGTCCTTGAGTCATGAGAAATGTTACATGATGATGACTAATGGGATTGTATTATGAAATTTTTTGTTAAATGAAGGAATTCAAGTAGACCCCAACAAAATTGAGGTGATATCAACACTCCCTATGCCTCAAAGACAAAAGGATGTTAAAATTTTCCTTGGACATGTTGGGTATTATAGGAGATTCATCCAAGACTTTAGAAAACTTGCAGCCCCACTATTTGTCTTACTATCAACAGATGTAGAATTTGAATGGAAAACTTCTTTTCAACATTCCCTTGAAGCACTCAAGGCAGCATTAACCAAAACCCTTGTCTTGAGAGGACCAAATTGGAGCTTACCTTTCCATATACATACAAATGCTTCTAATTTTTTAATAAGAGTTGTACTTGGGAAGAAGGAAGGAAACAAATAGTATGCCATATATTACATCAACAAAAATATTCAAGGGGAATAACTCAACTATACAATGACAGAGAAGGAGAGGCTAGTAGTACTTTATGCAATAAACAAACTTAGACATTACATTATAGGGTATTTAGTGTTCATACACACTGACCATACAATAATTAGGTATCTCATGAACAAACCAATGATTGGTGGCAAGCTTGTTAGGTGGTTACTGTTACTTCAAGAATTTGACACTACCATTGTGGATAAGCCAGGTAAAGCATATGTAGTGGTATATTTTTTATCTAGACTACCAACCAAATCAAAAGAAAATGTTGTCGATGACTCATTCCTATACATGAGCATTTATTTGCTCTATCACTACATACATGTTGGTATGTAGATATTGTAAACTATGTTGTAGTAGGAAAAACACCACCCCATTTCTCCCAAGGGGAAAAGAGGCAATTAGTTCACAAGATTTTTCCTACTCATGGATAGCTAGATACTTATTCTACATAGGACCATACAACATAATGAGAAGATGCATTAAATAAAATGAAGTATATGATATCCTCAAAGCATGCCATGATGAACCATGTGGGGGAAACTTTCTAACAAAGAGGACAACTCTTAAAATTCTCAATACTAGCTATTATTGGCTCTCTTCATAAAGATGTAGTGAAATATACCACGAGTGGTGATAGATGTCAAAGAATGGGAAGGCCAAAAAAAATGAAATACCATTGTAGCCATAGTTAGCAATAGCACCATTTTGACAAATGGGGATTGGACTTTACTAGCACCATTTCACCAACATCATACAATAAAGAGTACATACCGGTCTACACAAATTACCTTACTAAATGGGTAGAGGTTAAAGCTTTACAATTTGCAAGAGATGAGAATATGGAAAATTTTCTCTACATGAAGACATATTCATAAGATATGGAGTTCCAAGAGAAATTATCACAGACCAAGGACCCCAGTTTACATCATACTTGATCACCAAATTGATTCAAGAATATGAGACCAGAAAAAAGAAGTCCACACCTTATCACCCTTAAGAAAATGGGCAAGTGAAAGTCACCAATATGGAAACTGAAATCATCCTGACAATGACAATACAAATTCATAGGAAGGATTGGGAAACAAGATTGTCTAAGGCAGTTTGGGCTTATAGAACAACTTGGAAGACCGCAATAGTCTTTACACCATATAAACTAGTGTATGGTAAGAAAGTAGTACTTCCTATAGAATTTGAGTATCAAACATTGAGGGAAACAGTCAAATTGGGTATGGATTTGTTAACAATACAACATGAGAGATTGTAGAACTTGAATTCCCTAGTTGAAATCAGAATGGAAGTCGTACACCACACTAAAGTTTTCTAGAATCAAATGATCTGTTGGCATGATCAGTCTCTTAAGAGAAAGTAATTCAATACAGGTGATTGGGATCTACTTTATGACTCCAAATATAGAAATTACAAAGGAAAATTACAAACCAGGTGGCTTGGGGCATATGAGATAAAAGTAAGTATTTCCTAATGGAGCAGTGTAACTATAGATAATTGATGAAGTAAAGTTCTCATTGCTACTTAATTGGCACAAATTGAAGCTTTATAAGAAACCATTTTAGAAGGGTGACTTCCTTCTTACATTGCAATAGCAATTTGAACTTGCAATTGTAAATTCACCAATAGAGACAACTAGTTCTACAAATGAATCAATAGACAAGCTACACAACTCACCCACTGATGTTCCATAGGTATAATTTTCTCACATATTTCATGTGCACACACTGCACAAGTGAGAATCAACATCATTCATTTTTTGAGGCAATCAAAGAAGTAGTAGGGACTTGCAACATTGCGCCTTTGAATGACAACTTACTGAAGGGACCTCTTACTGCATGAGCCCGAAGCACTTGTCTGTCAATCATTTCATATTTCCATTCATATTAATTGCATATCTATCACTTCATAACCCATCCTTTCATACATGCAACCATACATATTCTATTATCATTACATATAACTTATTACATCCATTCCCACATAGCAATCCTACCACCTTTATTGATTAGAAAGTTCAATGCAATCAATCTCACATCACCTATTATGTACACTCCACAACCTTTTCATTCCATCATTTTCCACGTGTCACATATATGCTATCATTCATTTCAAATTACTGTTGCACAATTTTTTTTGCAATCACAACAAGTCACTTCAAATCACTCTGCAAGTGGTCATCAGTTACTTCACACGAGTTGAATTTAATTTCAACCAACTCCTACATGTACACTACACATTGAATTATCATAATTAACATAGTTTATTATTGATTTTTTTGTATGTTTATATCTCATTCATGCATGCTACATATCTTTATTGATTTTCCATTGCTTTTCATATAACCTTCCACCAAAACCATACCCACTAAGTGAGGACACTTAATATATTTAGTTGGGGGAGAGGCATTCCTTATTTTCTTGGTTTTCAAAAGATCTTTGCAAAACCTTTCCATTGTTTTCCTCAATTTTCAAAAGACACAAAGTTCAAAGGAGAGGAAAGGGTTCTCAATAGTTGAATTGAAAGGTGCATTTGAACAAAACAACATTCTAGCATAGTAGAAGTGGTTAATTGAGGTGGTGGAACAAAAATAGGGTAGAATTGAGGAGTTCAATTATCGAAGCATACCATGGGAGATGATATAATAGATAGAGAACTAGCGACATATGACCAACTATTGAAGGATAGGCTATTTTTTCCCATTTTCTAGCAAGCTAGCTAGTTAGAATATGTTTGAAGCTCACAAAATTTAATGAGGTTATGACCCAATAGTTTGCAACCACATTGCAGAATGATGAATCAGTTATTAGGCGCATAAGGTTAGATGCTTCAAAAGCTACCATTGCTGAAGTATCTAGATTGCCAAGGATAGGAGAAGAGTTTCTATTTATGGTAGATGCTATTACTACGAGGAACAAATTTAGACAACCAAAAGAAAACTTGGATTCCTCTTCTCAAGGTACTAAATGATTGTCTTTACCCTAAATTTGGGCTTCAATTACTTCCTATGTAGTTAAGTTTTGACATGTGATGGTAGACAATCTTTGTTATACATAGTTCATTTTAAACTATTAAGTCTTCTTTGTCATGGTAGTCATGCAAATGTTCCTAATTTCTTGTATAATTTGTTAAAGAGAATTTCATCTGAGTACAAGAGGAAAAGAAACAATATAATATTGTCTCATTTCTGTTTGGTTACATTGTTGATAAAGAGGAGTCTTAAGACTCAATTTCCAAATGTTTCTTGGGAAAGTTTTCTTAATTGTGACAATATCAACAGTATCCTTGAAGAACATGTTGTTCTAGAAAGGGAAATTCCCTTTGGCTCTCGTGTTGCGTTACCTTCCTGAAACAAAAGAGAGTCAGAAGAGTAGGGCTTGTAGGAAACATAGTAGGCTACAACTAAGCAACCCGCAACAGAGGACAAACAACAAACCCCTGTTTCTAGAAAATCACAAAAATGCAAGAAAAGGAAAAGTGGAGCCTCTTCTTCTGCAGTTGCAAAAGGGAAAAAGAGACACAAACAACCCAAGAGGTGATAACATTACCTAAAGAGAAAAGGGGCCATGAGAGGATCAATTAAAAAGTAGGAATAGGATGTTGTAACGTTAGAAACAAATAAAGATTCTAAGGAGAATGCCTCTAGTGATAAGGTAAAGGCACCTATTAGATAACCTTGGTATTTAACTAGTACCTTTGAATCTAATTCATAGGATGTTTTTGTGACAAAGAAAATGAGAAGGAGATCCCCAAGAAGCCCTGTTTCAGAAGGTTTTGAATGCACAAGTGCAACAAGGGATTATCGGTTTTTGGAAAAGCATGAAGAACTTTTTATTGAACAAAAAAATATTAGCAAAGAGTTGCAGGAAGCAATGGAAAGAATAAAACAATTAAAAGAATTGTTAAAAACTTATTAGCAAAAGGATAGTGAGCGGGATTCTAGGATCAAGGATTTGGAGGAGAAGCTCTATAAGTTTGGGCATGGATCTATATTAAAGGTACTTGCACAACTTGCTATGGTTTTTGTAAGAAACAAAGAACCAATATCTCAAGGGCTGATTCCTCAGGTTAGAACCCCCATTGGGCCAATTGTGGTGTCCTTAGGTGTTGAATTATGGAAAAGAACCCAAGATTTCTCTCAAAAAAAGTATTAGGAGAAAGAAAATTTTGAATTAATATCTTGGTGTAAGTTGAATTAATATCCAATCACACCAGGGCACTTGAACAATAGTAGACAAAAGTGAAAAAGTTGAAAGTAAAAATTGAGATAATGGCATATAAAACAACACAATTGCTAAAATATAGGCCACTTGCAAGGGTTTATGAATTGTTTTTACAATAAAAATATGTGTTTTCAATTCATCCAATTGATTAGTGATCTATCTATTTCCATGAACAAAAAAAATATGTTTTTAGATATTTTCTTCAATTCTACACCAAACACGCAAGACCAATTGTGTGGTTTTTACTTACATAATTATGTTCTCCAAGATGAGACTAAATGGAATCCATTGATGTTTGTGGGAGACCTTACAATAAGAGCTTGAACCTCCTACATTATAAATGAGCACCAAAGGGGAATAATCCTATAGGGGTACCAAGAAACAAAAAAAATCCATTTCCCTACATCTAAAAAAAAAAATAGTGAATCCAAATGCAGTCATTAACCAATGGTTGAACCTCCTAGATTATAATGGAGTTGAGGAAATAATAATGAATTGCAAGAAACAAGACTATACAAGAGCAAATAAACTATCAACATGAACCCTTCATGAAACCTTCTAGTTTGTACAAAGGAGATGTGAAGAGCTTTCACCTAAATTAAGAAGGAGCCACATTCTCTCTATAATTATGTAGCCATGACTCGTAGATCTCAAAAGTACATGGACCTTGCATGAAAAAATGGAGTGGCTTGGTTTCCACTTGTTAATAGCTATTTTTCTTTCATTAAGTTCATGAATTTTAGCATTTCAACCTACCAATTTTACAAAAAATCCTAAAGAAATACATCTTTAGATCTTTCATGCATCTTGAACTAGACTTTAGTATGTGGAAATATAATTATGATATGATGGTATTTGTATGTGTGGATGTATGAATGTTCATGAAATTCAGTATGATTCTATGCTTGATTTATAATTGTTAATGACGTGAATGCTTTTGGATGAAACTAACCTTTTGCATCTAAGGATAACTATAACCTGCAACAACTAGATTTACAGCCTACAACGTAAGACCACAACCAATTGCAGGGGAGAAGCCAAAACACTTGAAACACAACAAATCCAAGAAGGAATAAAGGCAACCATTGAATGGTCAACTATGAGTCATCACCAACACCAAATACGATGACATGAAGGAATCTACTATGAGTAAGAAAGCTTAATGATGTGATAGTTTGCATAGAGATGTCTTTGTCATACCATTAAGGTAGAGTTGTAGTTTGAATTCTCTTCTTTTGTATTTTTCAATTATGATTATCAATTACATAGACTAGTCCTCCCCCTATTCTTGAGGAAGAGTGGATGTATGCATTTATGTTTTATTTTTAGTCCTTGTGTGAATAAAACTCCTCCTGCGCTTATATATTGGGATCGATGGTTGAGGAGCAAATATAGTTTTTAGTTCTAGCTTTTCATTGTTTTACCAGAAAATGCTTCATTGTTATTAGTTTTTTGTTATTTAGTTGTAATGGATATGTATCTTTGAATGGGAAATCTTTTGAAGATTCTTGTTATATTGTAATAAGTTCAGTCCTTATGCAATAAAGGAGTTTAGTTATTGTCATGATTTATTGATCACTACTGCATATTTGATATCTCTTGTGGGTGCAACAACTTGAGTAAGGGCCACTCGAGGTAATACCAACCCATCCTATTATTGATGGCCAAATTGACATAACAACATGCAGGCAAGATGCAATCACCTTACCTCTCTTGAAAAAGACAAACGGTCGTTAAATCGATCACCTTCCAAGCTCTTGCATGTTGGGTCACAATGTCGATGTTTTTGCTAAGCGATCAATGAGGCTATAATGTTCAAGGGACCTGTTGGTTATTGAGCTTCTTGGTTGTTGCAAGATCAAAATCTATCTAAACCTACTCTGACCAGTGGGTATAAAAAAAGGAAAAAGATAGATTAGGGACAGAAGAGAGAAAAGAATGTTGATTCATCCAGTTAACCAAACCTATTACTCTTCAAGGAATTCCTAACTTAAACTACAAAATAAGCCAACATGTAGTCAATACAAAGTTGAACATTCATTCACAGTGAAAACTTTAATAACAGATCACAAATCACCATTTCAAACAAAAGAAAATATAAAATATTCATTCCTTGAAAGATTCCAAAACAAATGATTAATAGAATAAACATCACTTTGAAGAACAACTTAGAGTAGGTTTAAATCTTGCTGCTTCTACTGTTGCAAAACAAATAAACAATATTTACAAATCTGGTAAGTTTCACCAGTGCACAAAAACTAATGTCTTTAAATTACCTCAACTAAACTAAGAATACAAAAAACTTTATCATCTATCCTACTACAAAATTATAATCAACTAATATGCAAAATTTCTAACTTCTTTTCTAAAAATCTAACCCCTTCAAAGTGAGAAGATTTTACAATTAATAGCTCCAAAATTCCATAATTTTTTCCAAAACCGAGACATCAAAAGTTGTAGCTTTTGTATGCAGGCAATTAAATCAAAAAGGTAACCTTTTGTTTCAACCTTTGTTGGACTCTTGTTGATTTCAGTTACATTTGTAGCTTCTATTTTCAGCTTTTGTTTGGTTTCAATTGATTCCAGTTACATTTGCAGTTTCCAGTTTTAACTTTGAGTTCATGATGTTGCATGATATAAAACTTCTTCTTCCACAAATTGCTCTAAGTGGGGACCACAAAACACTCAGTTCATTGCCAGCTTGATTATCTTTTCAAAAAATCACCTCTCTTGCATATTTGATTTGCACATCAAGATTATTGCACCTGTAAATCATCCAAACACATTAATTAATTAGTAAAAATTAATCACTTAATACTTAATTTCAAATTTAATCAACCAATCCAATCTTCAAAATGCCTGAAAATCAACACAATAATTGATTTATGAAACTAATCAATTAATAACTAATTTCAAGAATTAATTAGTTTAAAAAAATTCAAACTATTTCAATTAAATGTAATAAATTACATAATTGAAATAATAGAAATAATATATCCCCTTTGGAACTTAATGCTATCAAATAACATTAATCAATAATGTTATGCATGGATTCAAGACTCTGCCATCATTTTGCTCCTGAAACTGGAAATACCTGCAAATGCATGATTAATTTATTGAATCAATAGTTTGCATAATGAATACACAATCAATCAAAAGAATTAATTAATTCATATATATCAATAAATTAAAATACATTAATTAATCAATTTTCATTTAAACTCATGAAATTGAAAGGTTCCCAAATTTTCCATAAATCCAAATTACAATCTATGACAAAATTCCATATTGGAACGAGTAAGAAAGGGCAAAGGTGACCATGGTTCATGGAATTTAGCCTTTTATCTATCCATCATGTTTTCCCTCAAGTCACCTAAAATTCTCAACATATCCATTTTGTGCCATTTCTTTACTTGTACTTTGAGGGAAATTGTAACTTACAATATCTAACACAATTTTCTTTTGATTATGTCAAAAGGGACATCCAAACATTGTTCCATTGCTCCCCATGTTTCACCTTGGTTCTTCTACAACTAACACCATAATAAGCCTCGACTCTCTTTATGCCTCATCCTGCATTACCTCTTGCTTCCATATCTTGTATTATGTTTGCCAACATGGGATGCCATGAGATGACATCTCTTCGAAGCATTATGTCAAATAGTTTATGCGCCATGTCGATGCCTTCACATTCTCCAGGCATTTTGTGACCAAGAGGGCACTGGAAAAGGTTGAGAAATTGGTTCCAAACTAGCTGATAACATTTGATTAAAAGTTTCTAAAGCCTTTCAACAGAACATTTGTGTGTATTCAACAATCGACATTCGATGAGATGACATCCTTTTTAGGCATTCTATGTCATTCCATAGCCCGTGCTCTTCATGCATAAAGCATTCGCTTGAAGCTTTAAAATGTTTTTTCAATAAATACATTTTGTGCATACCCTGCAATCAATGGCATTCCATGAAATGATCTCTTTGAACTATTTCTATCAAACAAACCACACCAAGTCTGGTTTATTACGTTTTCTCAAATGTTTCAAATTGTCTTCAAATCCATTTTGCTTGCATGTTCTGCAATCATCTCATTCCATGGATGAGATTTCTTCAAGTCATCCTACTGAACAACAACCTGCACCTTATGCTTCCATCGATCTCTCCACATTTTGTATTTGTTTTGTGTAAATCTTGAAATCATCACGGGCATGCATAATATCAAATAGTTCGCTGCCCTCTTCCATAATTTGGCTTTACACCTGTACATCGTGTTGTCTCCGAACTTCCATTTATGCACAGGTAGTGGGGATGTTGGTAAAGTTCATGGGACTCAACCCTTCATCTGCAATCATGGCATTCCATGCAATCACATTATTTGTAGGATTCTATAGCCTCTTCAAATATTTCACTTTGTGCATATTGTGCAATCATAGTGAGATATGGGGTCACATTTCTCTGTTGGAGGATTTCACAGCCACATTTTTCCAAAGCATTTTATCTTGGGGATTGTGGCTTACACTAGCCACTTGCATTTTTCCAGAAAGTTTCTGAAACCTTAAATCCATTTGCGTGCACATGTTGTAATCATTTCATTCCATGAGATTGCTCCACTCCCACATGGTCTATGAGTTCGCATTCCATGAGGCGCATACTTTTGAGGCATTTTTGTCAAATTGTTCGTGTGCCTTTCTTCATGGTTCAGTGCTTCCACCATCACTAATCACCTTCATGCCTTGTAAATCATTCTATGGGCTAGAGGACGTTAGCAATGGTCATGGGCTCTGCCCTTTACATTGGTCGATTCAACAAATCCATTTTGAGTAGATCTTGCGACCATACCACTCATTGTGTTTGCTTGTAAATTTTGGTGTGTATTCTCAAAAAATCCATTTCAAGCGATTATATCTCATTTGAGGCATTCTATGGAATGGTTCATAGCTTGTATATGCTTCCATATTTTATGTCGTGCAGGATTGAAACCATACTCAAAGCGAGATCGAAACCATTACAGAGCAGGATCAAAACCATACACAAAGTGGGATTGGAACCATTTTTGCCCTAGAAAATTTCATTTTTGTGCTAGGTTTAAGGTTCTTCTCGAGTCTAAAATCTGATATAGTGCGGGGTGTGGGTTCAGGAATGCACCAGAACGAGGACATTCATTTATTTTTCTCTACTTCAGACTATGGATTCGGGTTTATCCTCGCTCATGAACTTTATCTTCTTTTTGGTCTTGTTCCAAAGTTTGATTCGATTCTGAACTCCGAAGCACATTTACCTCAATATTTCAAATTGCCCTGCAGATTTCGGGGTCAGGCTCACACTTAGGTGTGAAATATTTTAAAATGACTAAATCAAGCATCTTTCCTGATCCAACAAAACCTTTTTATATTTAATTTCTTTTTTATTCACTAGGCGGGGTTGGGTTTATGATTCTTAGGGACTCCTTTATATTTTTTAAACTTTTAACTTTTTATGATTTTTACGATTCTAAGGTTTAATTAAATCTTTTTAAAGTTAATTTTTTAAAAAAGATTTATTCATTTGTTTTATTTTAAAATTAAAACAAATTTATTTATTATTATTATTTAAAAATCTTTTTAAAACAAAAAAAATTATTTAAATTTTAAATCTTGTAGAATAAAAGATTTATTTGTTGAATTTTATTTTGTACTTTTGTATTATTTTTTATTTTTATTTGAAATGTTTCTATAAATTTTTTTTTGTATTTTCTCTTCTTTTTTTTGTATTTTTGATTTTACAATTAAACCTTTTTAAATAAAAATATTTATTTATTCAAAAGAACAAGTGACGCAAAAACCAAACCAATGATGACGAGAAATGAAAAACAAAGAAATGGAGGAGACCAAATGACAACTAGAAAATGGACAAATGACACGACGAGGCGAGGACGAAGACAAACAAACGAGACAATGAAAATGACCAAAACAAACAAATGAAATATGAAGATGAAAAGAAAATGACGCTACAAAAAGATGGGGATGGGGATTGGGACCAGACAAGGAATGCGAACCTGAACAACACCCGAAGGCAAAGAGGGGAACCAGGATCGAGATGGAAATAGGAACAAGAACCTTGGAAAGGTTCCTTGTTCTAGTTCTGGTCTAATACCTAAACTTGAACCAAACAAAAGGAACACAAAGGAAACGAAGATTAGAGTCGGGGCAGAACCAAAACTGGAAACCCTAAAAGGTGTTAGGTGTCGATTCCATCCCACAACCCGATCCTAACAAAACAATGATGACAAGTAAACAAAGATCAGAGTTAGGATAGAAACAAGAACTTGAACTTTCCAAAAATGTAGAGTGCAAGTTCTCGTTTGAAACCCAAATCCGACAAAGACAGAAAACGAACAAGGCATGAGAAAGGATAAAAACAAGAATGACAAAGCATGCCATGACAAAACAAACCAGTGAAATGAAAGAAACAAAGGGGGTCCTCAATTTTGCCAAGCACAAGTTGGGGCGTGTATGCAAGGAATAACACCTATTTTTTGCATTAGATTAGATGATATATTGTTGTATCCATCTATCTGAATTCTCACTTATATGTATGTGAATTCCATGAATGATGTATTGTAGCATGAATTAAATTTTGTAACACTATGTTGAGTCAGTCTCTAGAGAAAATAGGAGTCAAAATTTAGTAGTGTTAGTTAGTTGCAAGTTCAGTTTTAGTAGTTAATAGTTACAATGTTAAGTAGAAGGTTCTTATAGCATAAGCAACATATTCGTGCTATTTCCCCTGTTTTGTAATTTGATAGTTTTTTTGTTCCTTTACAACCTTTATAGTTTTCATTACATTTGTGACCACCTATGTTTCATCAATATAGGGTGTAGTTAGGATCCTTGAATGCACATATAGTGCCAACACTATCAAAAGATTACGAGCCTTGGTTGATAATTTAATGAAGCCTTTGTGAGGATTTGGTGAGTTGTTCAGTTAGGAACCTGTCCTCTGAATTATGTGTCCACTCATGAGCATCAATTTGATTGAACATTAGAAAGGCCTTACAAATATCATGAAATGGAAGGTATAGATACTCACCTATGCATGCATATAATTTATATTAATGAAAACTACAAGACAATTAGGTATCCTTAAAGAAGAATGAACCCAATTGTGCATGACATAGTCAAAACATAATTATAGAAGTTGCTAGATGCAAGGTTTATTTATCCAATATATGATAGCTAATGGGTATCCCCATTGGTGATTGTACCAAAGAAGCTAGGTAAATGGAGAGTATGTGTTAATTATAGAGAATTGAATGCAACAACAAGAAGAGACCATTTTCCACTTCCTTTCATTGATCAGGTGCTAGATTCATTAGCAAGAAAGCAATATTTCTCCTCTTAGATGGATTTAGTAGATATAATCAAATAACAATAGCTCCAAAGGATCAAGACAAGATAAAATTTATTTGCCCATGGGGTGCATATGCCTATTTTTTCTTACCATTTTGATTATTTAATGCTCCTACAACATTTCAAAGAACAATCTTAAGTATATTATTCGGCTTCGCACATGATTCCATGAAAATTTACAAGGATGAGTTTATCACTTATGGGAACACTTATGAAGAAGCATTGAATAGTTTGGAGAAAGTCCTACAAAGGTGTCAAGATCACAACCTATCCTGGAGTCGTTAAAAATATTTCATGATGATGACTAAATTAGTAGTCTTGGGACACTTTATGTTCAATAAGGGAATATAGGTAGACCCTAACAAGATAGAAGTTATCTCCACTCTGCATATTCCTCAAAATCAAAAGGATGTAAGAAGTTTTCATGGTCATGCTATTTACTAGAGGAGGTTTATCCAAGATTTCAATAAGATAACAACCCCATTTTTTGTTCTCCTCTCTAAGGATGTGGAATTTGATTGGACCCCTGCATGTCAAAATGCCTTTAAATCCCTCAAACCAATACTCACTAAGACTCCTATCTTAAGAAGACCAAACTGGACAATACTTTTTCACATACACATAAATGCATTTGATTTTGCAAAAGGTGTTGTTTTAGGACAAAAATAAGGGAATTTAGAATATGCCATCTACTATATAAGCAAGAATCTTCAAGGTGAAAAGCTTAATTATATAGTCACTAAAAAGGAAATGTTGGCAGTAGTATATGCCATTAATAAGTTTAGACATTACATCACAAGATACCCTATCTTTACTCATACAAACCATACATCCATAAGATATTTGATGAATAAACTAGTGGTTGGAGGAAGACTTGTAAGATGTTTATTACTTTAATGCAAGAATTTGATATCACAATTGTGGACAAACCAAGGATAATACAGTAGTAGATTTCCTCTAAAGATTACCAATAATATCAATAGAGGATATTGTTGATGACTCCTTTCTCGATAAATATTTACTTTCCCTCTTTGTGCATACACTTTCGTATGTAGATATAGCTAATTATTTGGTTGTAGGGAAGACACCACCACATCTCTCACCAAGAGAAAAGAGACATCTAGTTGAGCAAATTTTCCCTTAGTCATGGGTAGCTAGTTGTCTCTTTTGTATAACTCTTGATAATATAATGAGGAGATGCATCAAGGAGGATGAATTTTATGATATTGTAAAGACATGTCATGATTATCCTTGTGGAGGGAACCTTGCAACTAAAAGAACAATAAAAAATTTGAACATTGGTTACTATTTGTAGGCATCCAAATTTGACCACTTCCATATGGTCAAAGTCGTCTCCTTAATCATCCCTTTGCTCATTTAAATTGTCCTCTTTGCCGGTATTAATTAAATCACTCATTTAATTAATATTTCATGTCTTCCATAAGGTTTCCAAAAGTATTTAATTTAATAAATATTTTTTCCCTCTTTCCTCTCTAAATTAAATAAATGCATCACTTTATTTAATTTAGTCATATTATCTTTTGGAATTTTAAATTTATTTTTAAATTATTTATTTTCTCTCATTGTTACATCCTCCAACTTTTACAAGTTGGCATCTAATCCCTCTTAGCAATCTAACCCTCTTTCTTAGTCATAATTAATTTATGATTAAGATGTGCACACCCTTAATCATCATTAGAGTCCCATCCTCCATAATTTCCCACTTGTCTCTAATGTATCATTAACTAGTCTAATCAAGTACTTGCACAACCTTAATCACTTAATTAAGTCATCTCTAACCCCCATGTCATTTATGGAATGTGTCCTTAGTCAACTTCATTAAAAAAATTCTCTTTTTGAACAAGACACCCCATTCCCCATGTGAATTTTTAATTCAAATTTAACCCCCTAATGCATTTAAAGAAATTTTAAATTCTTTCTCTCATCCCCATAAGGATATTTGAGGAATTTTTAATTCCTCACATGTCCTCTCACACACATGGGAACAAGTACCTCCTTTATGAGGAGATTTTGTCCAATCCCAAGGTACTATGTACCCCCTCCATGTCATGTACTATCCTTCCACCTCATGTACACATCACCTTTTTTGAACCACTTCACATGCCACATGTCAAGATGTGAGGGCTTGTAAGTTCTCAACTCACCTTGGGCCTACATCTTGATCTTGGTGGCTCAATCTTGACTGTCCATTTTCCTAGAGAATTCTAAATTCTCTATAAATACCCCTTTTTTTCTTTCATTTTGGGAGAGATCATCCATTGTAGCTAAACTCTTGCAAAAAAAATTTAGAATCCATACTTAGCCATTTTTACACTTGCATCTACTTCCACTCATCTTCTCATCCTCATACCATCATTTAGCTTGCATCTCTTGCCATCTAAGAAGCATACAACGCCAAAGATCGAAGGGCCAACCAAATGATCGATTTGACACAAGGTAAAAAAATCTATTTTATTTTGTATTGAATCCAACTAGGCTAATCTTGAGGTGTAGGTTTTTTTAGTGTTATTTGCATTCTCTTGTTTGCTACTCATATTCTACCACTTAAATTTGACCTATCACATTTCTGGCACGCACGATGGAACCCACATACGGGTCTTTTGCTTTCACATTTGTTATTTTTTTACTTTTTGCAGGTACAGGTTATAGAGGGCCGAACTTGACCTGACAGACAGGTGGACCTGACCATTCCCAGGGGCAGACTTGCCCTCCATAGACCTCAAAAGTTGTTTTTGGCAAATTTTTCATGGAGGGGCGGATTTTCCCTCACAGTCAAGCAGATTTTCCTTCACAATTAGGTGAATTTTCCCTCATAGTCAGGTGGATTTTCCCTCATAGTCAGGCAGATTTCTCCTCACAGTCAGGCAAATTTTCCTTCATAGTAAGGTGGATTTTCCCTCACAGATAGGCGGATTTTCCCTCACAGTCAAGCAAATTTTCCCTCACAGACAGGCGGATTTTCCCTCATAGACAGGCAGATTTTCCCTCACAGTTAGGTAGATTTTCCCTCACAGTTAGGTAGATTTTCCCTCATAGTCAAGCAGATTTGCCCTCATAGTCAACCAAATTTTCCCTCACAGACAGCTGAATTTTCCCTAGACAACATTTTCTAGAAGGTAAAATTTCATTTTTTAGCAATCTTTTTGGCTATTTAAGGGTTCTTAACCCCTAATTTAGGAACATAGTTAACTAGGAGGGGTCAATTAACTTTGTTTGTCGTGTTTTTGGGTGAGCTATTTGATGTATCCAATCCCCTTGTGTCATTCAACGATCCTGGGTGATGAGAAATCGTAACTTACCATGTCTTTTGAGTCCACCCATTTTATTTTTCTTAGCGAGACCTGCTTGGGGATTTCATCACCCTAAGGGACGATTCCAACCACGCGTACCGACAAGGTATATAAAGGGGGGAGAGCGAAAGTTGTACCTCAATCTAATCACATTGTAATTGGCGAAGCATCAGGATGATGTGAAGAGTTGGTCCGAGCCTTTAAGGTTCTCAACTCACGCTTGTAACGGGTTGGTGTTCACGGTTTGGGTCTCATGTACCGAGTGTATATCGAAGACTTCCTAGTGACCATGTTCATCTTAGATTAGAGGACTTTGTCAACCCTACCCTTTCTACTAGACTTAGGCTTGTGCTATCTAGATTGTTTTCTTTGTGCAAAACTGGTGATTGTCTGATTTATTTCACTCAACCATATCCTTTTGAATGATGATTGTTGTGTTTTGAGTCCTTTGCCTTAGTCTTTTTGTCAAAAGTTAAGTCAAACCCACAGAGAGCCATATTTTTCCTAGCAAACTGTTGGACCTGACCTTTGCACAACCGAATTTGCCCTCCTTTATAAAACATTTTTGCTCCTTAGGCGGACCTGACCAATACAGGGGCAAAATTTGACCAGTTGACCCACCTTTTTCAGGCATGTTTTTGACCAAATTTGATCATTTTTGCTCCTTGGGCGGACTTGACCCATCCAGGGGTGAATTTATCCAATTGACCCACTTTTTTCAAGCCTGTTTTTGACCAAATTTGATCATTTTTGCTCCTTGGGCGGACCTGACCCATCTAGGGGTGGATTTGACCAATGGACCCACCTTTTTAGGCCTATTTTTGACCAAATTTGATCATTTTTGCTCCTTGGGAGGACTTGACCCATCCAGGGGTTGATTTGACCAGTTGACCCACCTCTTTCAGGCCTGTTTTAACCTAATTTGATCAATTTTTGCTCCTTGGGTGGACCTAACCCATCCAGGGGCAGATTTGACTAGTTGACCCACCTCTTTCAGGCCTATTTTGATCAAATTTAACCATTTTTGCTCCTTGGGCACACCTGACCCTTGAATGATCAACTTTTTTATCCGCTTTGCCATTTGGGACCCTCGTTTCACCCTCGATCACTCGTCCCCCCATTTCGGACATCCGTACACCCATCTTGGGAATCCATTCACCATCCTACATGTTCATCCCCTCAACTCGTGCATCTGTTCACTCATTCAAAACCCATGTTTTGATTATCGTGTCCACGTTTTAGACCATCGATATCCCATTGAAACCTCATTAGAGCAGTTATCCAAATTGACCTAGGTGTTCATCTCTAATCATCATCCATCAAAACCAACTTTGAATTATCATCTATCCTAAGTCTGTCATCCTTGTCGGCCCAATCAATCCACTTCTATCTCAAGCTAGATTCAGCACCATTATCATACATCGCCCCTTTAATCGATTAATCAACACCTAGCATTACCAAGGATCACTCTTAAACTTGGTTTCAGATTCCGATCACTATCATTCATCCTAATCAATCATCAATCCAAATCGAATCGTTATATCATCCAATTCGGATCGACTCATTATCTACCAATCAACCCAATCCACTTCAATCAAATTGAATCAATCCTATCTAAGCCCCATCCTCGTCGGCTAATCAATCATCAAATCAAAATCAATCCTATCAAGCCACATCCTCATCGACTAATCAATCATCAAATCAAATCGATCCTTTCATCGCCAAGGTCATTCTAGCATCCTAGTCCATCATATCATCTTGCATGCCCGTTCAGACCTAGCCACAAATAAGGAAAATGGCCGAACAACAATCTCAACCAAACATCCCTCAAGACCCGAACAACGCAACTAATGCCTCACAAGATCCTAATAATAGTGCGAACATCCCTCAGGACCCATACAATGGTACATCATCACAATCCAATATCGACGGTCAAAACACATCACCTCCCAGGGATGAAAACATGGTCCTTCAACCTGAAATTACATTTGAGGAACACTTTAGTAACCCGGTCAATGTGCAAATGACATATTGCCTTCTTGAAAAACATGGTGAAGAAATCTTAGCTCACTTAATTGACAAGGGTGTCAAACTGTCATTAGGTATCGACCTATCCAAGTATGGCGGATCCACACCCAACATACCCCAAGGTTCACATAACGCACCAGGTAGTTCACACGTCCCCAATGCTCCTCCCGTAGAAGGTTGGCATCAACCTGAATTCAGTAACGCCATTTTGTATCTCATTAGCAATCCCCCACATCCTGCAATCTCAGTCATAGGGGCTCCCCAAATCACTGATCCCAATGATCCTTTCACCTTTGGCATGCCCCAAAACGTCCCACAACCACAACCACTAATGTTAACGACACCACCCCCTTCAAATCCACCTCTTGTCAACACTGGGGGTAGCCCTTTCACTGCATTGCCTCCCCCTTCTAGGGCCATAAACCTTCCATCGCCTTCTATGCATCTCCACAACCCCCCCAGTCTAATCTACCACCTCCAAATGTCCCCTTCGGTACCCAACAACCTCCCTTGCAAAATCCCCCTATGTTATCTCAGCCGCCCTAACAACAATAACCATTATATAACCCACAAATTTCCTCATAACAACCACCATACCAGTCACAAAGCAATCTATCCTAACCTCCCACACAAACCATATCCCCATTCCTTGCATCCATCTTATTCTTGTAAGCTCAAACACAATACATCATATTGTCTCAGCCCACACAACATCTCACATCACATCAGCAACCACCACAACATCATTATTACCAATCGCAGTCCCAGCAGCAACCACCTTATGCGGCCTCCCAAAAATCATAGCAATATCCCTAGTATCTGTAACATCGCATCCAAGCGCCTCAGCAGCCTACCTCACATTTTTATCAAATGAATCCATACTATACCTCGCAACAACAACCCACGTATCAACAAAATCCCTCGGCATACCAACAATGGATGTCATCACTCCATTATCAAAATCCATACCTCAACAATCCAACACTCTCTCAGCAGGATCCTTTATCGTCCTACTATCCATACCCAACCAACCCGCCACTCGTCAACTCAGATCTATTGGAAATCAAGGACGCTCTAAAAGATCTTCATGCTGAGACTGGCAAACAATCATTCAAATTCGAGGACATATGTCCATATTCATTTGATCCCTCCATCTCATTGATCCCCTTTCCTAAACATTTTGAAATGTCAAAGTTTGACAAATACAGGGGGAACAAAGATCCTAAGGCCCACTTGCAGGAGTTTTACTCCCAGTGTCAAGAGGTTATGCACAATGACAACTATCTCTTGCACCTGTTCCCATGAAGCCTAACAAGCAATGCCCCAGAGTGGTTCATGAACCTCAAAAAAGGGTCCATAAAATCTTTTGCAGACCTATCAGAAAAATTTGTATCCTATTTATCCTTCAATTTGGAGGACACTAACACCTTAGATCTCCTCAAAGAGAAGCAACGTGAAGGGGAAACCTTTACTAGCTACCTCCAAAGGTGGCATGCGCTAGCAAGCCGAATGAAAACCCCTCTAAAAAAAAGGACATGGTCACTCTCTTCATGGAGAACTCTCATCCCGACATGGCTCATAATTTTAGGTTACATTGTGTCACCACTTTCGTGGAGATAGTGGAAAAGGGACCCATCCTTGAGTGTGCCCTTGTTGCCAACGGGCACATCAAAATACATAGCCATGATAAAGAAAGGTCATTTGGAGATAAACCACGATTTTGGAACAAGAACAAGAATGCAGTGAATGACAGTGTGACTGAAACTAAACATGTTCAAGTGGCTAATATGTCCCAGAGACAACAACCATCTATACCTAACACCATATTTGTACGGCAGGGGGCACCTCGTCCTCCTCAATAGTCAAAACAAAACAACCAGGGGAACATTAAATGTCAGTATGCTCAATTAGGATAACCCTTGAGTGTTGTCTTCAATAAGTTGTTACAGATCAACTATCCAATCGTGTATCCTATCACCAAGCCACTTGATGAATCCAAACCCAAGCCCGCGTGGTTTAGGGAAAATGAATATTGTGAGTTCCATAAAATCAAAGGACACTCTTTAAATAAGTGTCAGGGTCTAAAAAACTATGTCCAAGATCTTATTGATCGAGGAGATATCAAAGTTGACACCAGTCAAGCTTCGTCCTCCAATGCTCAATTGTAGATATATCAAAATGCCTTTCCAAACCATAATCAAGGCGCGAGCACCTCTAACAACAATCCCCAAGACAACAACACAAATAGCGTAAGCTATAAGAATGTACCCCACAATTACGAGGGTGTTATCCATTACATTGAGCAGGTATAACCCCATGTATCTATGATACATGTCTAAGCCAAAGACCCTTAGTGTGTTGTTACTACATGACGAGCCCGCATCAGTGTCCCTATAGCCATCGCACCTACCTAATCAAATCCTATAAGCTCTCAGTACAACATCCTTGATCACTTAGGAAAGACCCATGCTCATATCTCCATTTTGGATTTGCTTAAGTCTTCTCCTATGCATCAAGAAATCCTCAATAGAGCCCTCCAGGAAACCCATGTGCCTAATGACATTGATCCTACATGATTACAATCTTTGGTAGGACACCTGGCTTTATCTTATCCTCTGCACTTTACCCAAAATGACATGCCAAACATCGATGTCAATCATAATCTCCCCTTGCATATCGAAGTCGTGGTTGCCCATCATAAAATAAAAAAGGGTCTTGGTAGATAATGGCTCTGCCCTCAATCTATGTACTCTAAAATTCATAAAATAGGTGGGGCATACTCAATCAGATTTAAGTAATTAGATCATCACGATCAAGGCCTATGATAATGCAGAAAGGAATTCAAAGGGAATTATCAGTCTTCCTATCCAAGTGGGACATGTGGTTCAGTACACTACCTGTCATGTCCTTGATATGGACTTGCCATATAATCTACTCCTTGGTCGCCCATGGCTCCATGCTATGCAAGTCATCCCCTCCATGTACCATCAGTGCCTAAAATTCCTGGTCAATGGACAAGAAGTCACCATCTATGCTGAGCCCCAACCATTTGAATACTGTCGCACTTTAGAGGCATTGTTTCCCCATTTACATTATTGTCCTGGGGTTGAAATGGGGGCATCTCGGTCATCATCCGCTAATCCACCCTCCACCACGACAACCACTCCATCTTCCACCACTGATCCTATAGTCACAAAAGTCTAGATCATTGACAAAGGGTGTGGTGAATATAAAATGCATATTGCTCTTAATATAGCAACCATGCCACCGTCACCACATGAGTATGGTCAACCTTCACATGCTACTCCAAAGGAAGACAAGAATATCACCTTCAGTGGTAAAAACATTCCTACCACCATTTTTAGGTCCCGTAGTATCAAGATAGATGCACCAGAAGAGGATATAATTCAATGGGTATACCAAGAATAGCCCCAACCAGATCCCCCTCTAAAGGAATATTTTCAAGAAGCATATCCTTGGTCAGCTAAGTTTGTAGAAAAGTATAACTACCAAGGTAGGGGCCTAGGTAAAGAAGAAAAGGGGTAGTTGCAACCTATTGATACATCAAAGCTGCCAAAGAACATAGGGATTGGATATGATAAAAAGCAGAAAGGCCCTACAACATCATCTAATATTATCAATAGTGTCATTGTGGATGATGACTCATTGGAAGACATACTCGAGGAGGAATCCATCATACATTGACATTCATCACACTGACCTATCATCCATGTTCGAATGCCTATCAGTCTGTACCATTAGCCTATCCCTTCGTCACCCTGAGCTTATTGATTGGGACCTATGTGATAGCACACCCATCAATATGTCTACGAATACATATGTCAACCTCATGGGATTGGGGGAGGATGAATGCTCCAGTCGCAAAATTAAGAATAAGAGAAATAAAAAGCAATCATCTAGTGAAAACCTCCCTGAGGCACTTTCTGACCTTGAAAAAGTAAAAATAAAGGACGCATCTGATGGCAAAAACCTTGAAGAGGCACTGCAGGATGGGGATGTTCATCTTCCCCTTGTGGGAACTTAGTTATCTGTTTGATCATCCATTCTAATCGAAGAGACTCAAGAAGTTAATCTGGGTACTGCTAAAAATCCTAAGATCACCTATGTAGCTTAGTCACTCTCAGAGAAAGAGTATCCAGTCATCGTGCAGCTACTCCAAGAGGGAATCATTAACTTTGCTTGGTCATATTTAGACATGTTAGGCTTAGACCCCGCCTTAGTGGTTCATCATCTAGACGTTCGCCCAGATGCCAAGCTTGTCAAACAAAAGCTCCGCAAGATGCATCCACAGGTAGCATTATTAGTCAAAAATGAATTGGAGAAGTTACTAGATGCAAGTTTTATCAGACCAATTGACTATTCTGAGTGGATCTCCAATATAGTGTAGTTGCCAAACCAAATGGAGATATTTGGATCTGCACAGACTTCAGGGATCTTAACAAGGCCTGCCCAAAAGATGACTTCCCTCTACCTAACATTGACATGTTGGTTGACCTCACAACATGACATGAGATGCTATCCCTTATGGATGGCTTCTCTGGTTATAATCATATTCAAATCGCACTTGAGGACCAACACAAGACCACTTTCACAATGCCTTGGGGAACTTTCTATTACAATGTTATGCCCTTTGGTCTCAAAAATGCGGGAGCGACATATCAAAGGGCAATGATGGTCATCTTCTATGACCTCATCCATATCATAATGGAGGATTATGTCAATGACTTGTTAGGAAAATCTAGAACCAGAGTAGAACATCCTATCATCCTGAAAAAATATCTTTGAACGGTTGGAACATTACAAGTTGCGACTAAATCCCAAAAATTGCGTCTTTGGTGTCACATCAGGAAAAATTATTGGGTTTCATAGTCTCTTGAAGGGGTATTGAAATTGATCCTACCAAGGTGAAGGCTATCCTGGACATGCCACCCCCGCGCAATCTAAAATAGTTAAGAAGCCTCCAAGGGAAGATGCAATCCATCTGTCGGTTCATAGCCCAGCTCACGAATAAGTGTTAGCCATTCACTCATCTTCTAAAGAAGGACTCCACCTTCCGATGGAACTAATAGTGTCAAATAGGTTTCGATAAGATAAAAGAATACTTAGCCCATCCTTCGATCTTGAATCCACCTATTCCAGGGAAGCCCCTCCTGCTGTATATCTCTGCCACTTTAGTTGCGCTGAGGGCATTATTGGCACAAGATGATGAATCATCGAAAGAAAGGGCGATCTACTACATCAGTCAGACATTGGTTGGCTATGAATTAAACTACTCTCTGATGGAAAAGGCCTACCTCGCACTAGTCTTCAGCACACAAAAACTCTGACATTACATGCTCAGCCATCCAGTCAAATTAATTGCTAAAATTGATCCACTGAAGTATTTGTTATCTAGAACCACTCTGACTAGCCGCATGGCCAAGTGGGTCATGCTCCTAAGCGAATTTGACATAGAGTATGTGGAGCGGAAATCCATAAAGGGACAAGTCATAACCGATCAGTTGGCTGAGGCACCATTAGTAGATGCTTACCCTCTGGACACTAAATTTCTAGACAAAGAAGTTTACACAGTTATAGAAGTACCAGCTTGGACATTGTATTTTGATGGCTCATACACTCATAATGGATTAGGAACAGGGATTTTATTAGTGACCCCTCAAGGTGACTACATTCCAAAATCATTCAGGATAACATTCCCATGTACCAACAACATCGTAGAGTATGAAGCCCTACTCACCGGCCTCCGAATTGCAAAACAGTGACATATAACTCACTTGAACGTCTTTAGTGATTCATTATTAGTCATCAAGCAAGTTAATGATGAATTCCTTACAAAGGATGATAATTTGTTACCCTATAAGTGTGTGGTGGATGATTTCAAGAAATATTTCACCTTCATACAGTTTGACCAAATCCCTAGGGTACGAAATAAAGCAGCAGATGAAATGGCCACTATCGGTTCCCTGATTGATATGCCTAAGGATCAGACATAATGTGAATTCCTTGTCGAACAACTTTTAATCCCAGCATATGATATTCCTGAGACTGATATGGTGTGCGATATCATAGGTTCCACCTCCCCCTGGTACCAGGACATATATACCTATCTCCATGATAATATGCTTCCCCCAGACCTCACACGGAACCAACAAAAATCCTTTATTCAACATTCAGCCTGCTACATTATTATTGGTGATACACTTTATCATTGCAAGTATGATGGGATCCTCTTTAGGTGTCTGAATGAGACCAGAGCTCACACGACACTAATAGAGGTACATAGCGGTGTTTGTGGAGCTCATTCTAACGATATGGCCTTGGCCAAAATGATTCTCTGAGCAGGATATTATTAGCCTAAATTAGAGCATGATGCTTGTGAATTCATGAAGAAGTGCCTTCCATGCCAACAACATGTAGATTTGATTCACACTCCAGCACAGGATCTTCAACCCCTCCTAGCACCATGGCCCTTCTCTCAATGGGGTTTCGACTTGATTGGCAAGATTTACCCACCATCATCCGATGACCACACATTCATAATCACTACCACTGAATACTTCACTAAGTGGGTGGAAGCAATGCCACTCTCATAGATCACCGATATTCATATCTCAAAGTTCATCCCTTACCATATTCTTTGTAGATATAGTATCCCATCCACCATCCTTTCTGATAATGGAAAACCCTTCAAAAACCAAGCCATGAAACACCTCTGCGACACCTTTCACATCCAACATCGTTGGTTAATGTCTTATTATCCCCAAGGTAATGGTCAGGCAAAAGCAACCAACAAGACCCTCATCTGCATCCTTAAAAAGGTTGTCAATAGCACTAGTCGAGATTGACACCTCCATATTCATCCTTCTCTTTGGGCATATCACACCTCCATCTGCACCCCTACAAGCGCCACTCCCTATTCTCTAGTCTATGGTGCCAAAGCCATCTTTCTAATTGAAGTCGAGATCCCATCACTGAGAATTTCCTTAAAAAATCTTATCAGTGAGGAGGATGCTCGTGTTGTACGGCTTGCACAATTGGAGTTACTTGATGAAAGAAGAATCAAAGCCTGTAATCACTTGCAAGCCTATTAGAACCGTCTCAAGCACCACTATAACAAGAAGGTTCGCCCTCGACAGTTTCAGGTGGGTGACCTTATCCTTAAAGAGAATCAGCGTATGCAACAAGACCGAGACAAGAAAGGAAAATTTGAGCCAAACTAGTTGGGGCCTTATACCATAGCTGCCAAATATGGATCTGGGGCATACAGGTTGACTACTCTTGAAGGAGAGCCCCTTGATGAACCCATCAACATCATGCATCTGAAGAATTTCTACGCCTAAGTCCACTTTGTAACTCAATATATATATATAGTAAAGAGAAATAAGTTCGTCCTATGGTGACAAACACCTTTGGTGGCGCCTGGGATAAGTATGGATGGTGAAAACCTGGTAACAGACATCATCTGCAGAGGACTTAATCATTATCTACCTGACATCCTAGTTATTTTATGCTTTCATCTGCACTATTGTCCTCACCCATCCCATCCTTGGCCGCTTGGTATATTTTGATTGAGCATTGGACGACCCATCTAGCCTATCCCCCATCCTGAGTTTTTCAGTATCCCACTTTGAGCTTATGTCATTCATCTCCTTGTCAGCTGGTTTGTGTCATCACATAGGATCATCCATCGTATCGTTCTTAATCTAGATCTCATCCTATCACGTCACCAGTCGAACTACGTTGCCCCTGCGCTATCATGTAGGCAAGGCTGATCATTTGATTTGCCCCAAGTATTCTGATCATCACATGGTGGTCGTTTATCATCAGTCTTCACCATCCTCTTTCCACTTTATCCATGGTCTTTCATGAATTACGAGGGCTCTGCGCTTTCACGTAGCAAGGCTAATCTTTGATTGGCCCCTGAGCCCCTAGGTCGGTAGGATATGTCAATTTGTGTCCTTGTCTGGACCGTTATTCTCAAATAAAATCCCCTATTATCAAAATATTTGGTTAATAAAAAATATTTGGCATCAAACTGGGTCATTTTAGTTTAGTATCCATCATCGGTCTCAATAGGATGCATCCTTCCTAGTAGACCTCATCAATCCCATCCATCCCTGTGGTCCTATGGCAAATGACATTTTGAAATTGATTATGATCTTTTGATGCTTTTGGCTTTTGTTTATCATTTGAGCTCCTTATCATCACTTGTCATGGTCGCCTTGATCCATCATATCATGGTGTGCTTTGAATCATCTACATAGGGGCTTCTCTTAATCTTTTCTTTGTTGTTGTCTTCTCGGTTGTCCCACGTAGTACCCACCAAGATCACTGAGGTCTTGTGTTACCCTGGGGCATCCTTGTGTGTTTGTGGTTATCCCAATACCTGGCCTGACCAAGATCATCATGACTTTGAGGCGTTAGGATAACCTTCTTGTTTGTTGTGTTTGTTTCATGCATTAGATGCCAACTCGCCTTGGTCTTACATATCAGGGTATTTGGTATCTTATGCTATAGCAAAAATCAATGCTCCAAAGATGGCAAATCATATTAGGATTGCATTTCATCATTTGTGGCATTGCATTCACCCTATGATCTGGTTGTGCAAATACTTTATCCCGCTCTCTCCCCTTCCTCTCAGGGTACTGAATTTTTTTGATAGGTGACAAATTACACCCATTTTTCACAATCACTACGTACCCATCTTCCATTATCATGTCAGTTCTTATTGACGCTTATGACCATGTGTTATTTCCTTTCATTATTAATTCACTATAAATTACAAGAGCATTATCACATATTAGGTTCATTCTATTAACCACACATACATGGCCATCTACATCACAAAGTGTTAGACTCATAATACATCACATCCTACATACATAAAATATTCATACAGAATTTGTCATACACATATATATATACATGTCAATAAATCAACTAGGCATCCATACACATAAGTCACCGTAGATATAACACATGCATACATCATATCACCATGTGAGTATCTGCATTAATAAGATCATCCATATCCCACAAATACATAAACCCAATCATCCATTATCATCTCATAAACATGTGCATAAATAAATCAACTCATACATCCACATAAGCATGAAGTACCATATCCTCATACATCCACATAAGCATGTAGTATCATAAACATGTGCATAAATAAACCACAGTATCCATCTACATAAGAAGGAAATATCATATACATGTGCATACATAAACTGAATCACCATCACAAAAGGAAACATACTACATAGTGTCAATAAGGACTGTCCCATATCATAATCAAAATAATACAATGTAAGTCATATATCCATCATACATCAAAATCTATCATATATCCATCACATAGCCCTCATACATCATCAAATAAGGTACAAAATCCAGAGATGTAAAACATCTTTAATCCCTGTCGATAAGTACTACAAGCTCCACCCTACATCTATCAAAAATTGGTATCTTATCATCTCTTGAATGAGCACGCATCCTGAATTTGGTATTGATTCCCCGCCGGTATACCGCGGACCACTTCTTTATAACCTTGAGTCCATGTCCCCAATGACTGGAATGGTTATACCGGATATCCGCGGTGTTCCGGCCAACATATCGCCATCCGGCCGTCCGAGTCGATGGTAGCATACGCCAAAATCCTCTACTCCCTTTGCATTTCCCGCTTCTTTTTTCGCTTAGCAACCCGAGTTCAGTGGATATTTCGTCTCTGATGATATCTACTCGATTCAGCTGGATTACCTCTCCGCCCTAAGCTTCCTTTGAGATAGTCAACTGTATGCATCTTCGCCTCAACTCCACTTCATCTTCTGGTTACCACTTAGCCATCATAGATCCTTCTCCCCTCAGAATCCCTCTGTATTCGTCTCTTTATCACATCACCACCGCATTTAACCGGTAGCGGAGCTACTACTGTTCCGCCTTCCCCGCAACGCTTACATTCAGATTCGCGAATCCTCTCTCAGACGGCCAGGTTCGCGCTTTTGCGCATCCTCACTTTCTATAATGCTCGGGATCTTTCGCTCTATCAAGACTTTGATACCTGCGGATATTGTATCCTATCCTCCGGGTGATCGGTGACTTCGATGCCCACCAAATTTTATTACCTCTTACTCATCGGCACGTAGCATAAAGTATATCCCTATCTCCTTCTAAGTCGCACCAGGTTTATGCCACATCTCTCTCTGAACACAACATGCACATCTCTCCTCGTCTCCTCCTCTTTCTATTGCATCAACCCCATGTCCCCAACGGTCTGCTCTAAATAATCCACCCTGTCTCTAAGCTCGGCTCGCTCCTAGTCCAAATCTGCTCTCTCCTTTAGCAACTGGTCTAATTGTCCTTGTAGACTTGCCATATCTTTGACAATCCCTGTCCTAGTTCCTGATGGCTCCTGCCCTGTCCCCCCTCCAACTGCCTGCCATATCACTGCCTCTACCACCAAATGGTCTCACTCCCATCTCACTGCATCTCCCTCCTCATGCTCTGTGGCCACCTTTGCTCGCAATCTCTCTATCTCTACTCACAGGTCCACTGCCTCATCGCGTGCCTCATCTTTCTCTTTCATCAATCTCCTCTCCACATCAGGAATTAATGCAGCCAAGACTACATAATCTCTTTCACCTTAGGAAAATTGTACCTGTAGCTCACCCAACACTACCTCTAATTTGACTCGCTTTGCTTCTGTCTACCAAAATCATTGCTCGCTGAGGCGTAGTCTCTCCAGAGTCTCTCTCAGCACCACTGCGAGATCCTCTCCTCTGGGGGGTGCTGTCGACAGTGGTCGGAAGTCATACACATCTATGTCAATGTCCATCTCCCGTGGCTCATACCCCTCACTCTCTGTCGACACCTTCATTGCATCCACATCTATCACTAAGGGGGCTCCCTCTCTCCCTGTCATCCTCTCCTGCGCTCTGTTGGTCTCGCCCTCCTCCTATCTCTGTCGCCAATGTACTCCTGTGGCCATGTCTACCTCCTATCTCTCCCGTGCTCTGTTGGTCCCAACCTCCTCCCCTCTCTCCTGCTGCTGACCTCTTGGGAATGCATATACCTCTTGGCTCCTCTCTCCCTGGATCTCTGGCCCCTTGTCTTGTTGTGTTGTAGCCTTGACCTCATCCTCTCCCTCCTTTGCTCCATCCCCTCAGGATTTGCATCGTCGTCTCCTCCTCCTGGCTGCCCTCACTGGCTCCTCGGCTGCTCCAACAGCCTCCTCTCTCCCCCTCCTAGCTACCCTCGTTGGCTCCTTGGCTGCTCCCCCTGCCTCCTACCCCTCCCCTATTGTCCTTCTCTCACCTAACCTCCTCTCTATCGTCCTCGAGGTACATGTCCCGCCGCCCTCAACCATCTCTCGTCCTCTAACCCGAATCCTAGTGCTCCCTCAATTGACACTACTAGGGTAATTTGTGGTGGTGGATGTCGCCTAAACCACTGCCGATATCGATCTGTCACTCCTACATCCCTCTATCCCTCTTGCCTGTCTGGGTATGGCATAAACTGTAGTGTCTCCAACTCCTCCCACACTACATCCAAGCTCAGTGGAGCTCCCCATGGCCACTCCCATGACAGTCGCCGAAATCTCACCCGCCCTGCGAGAATATCTTGCTTGGTGTCTAGTCACCCTAATGTGCTCCCATGCCCAAACTTGTAGTAGTGTGACATGGGCCACCCTCGGCACCCTCCAATAGCATACTTGGTGCATGTCCTGATACAGTTGTACCAACATGCACGTCCCCCATGCACTCTACCCCTCTCGACCCTCGATGATATGTCGAATCACCTCGACAAACCTGAGATGCAGAAATTGATCACTCTGGTCTGGCACTAGGATCCCACTAATCAATCATGCTAAGTACAAAGACAAAATAGGTACCTTGCAAGACAGACACCTGTCCACATCTAGCTGTCCCCTGAACCGGTAGATCGTCACTGCCAAAAACAACACGCATAGACTCATCTAATGCCTCATCCTCTGACCAACACTCGCTAACCGCAAGCCCTACTATAGGAAGCCTTAGAATCCACCAAACATCCTCCAAGGTCACCGTCATCTCCTCAGCCGGTAGATGGAATGTCAATGTCTATGAGTCCCAACGCTCTATCAAAGTTGTTAGCATAGCCTTGTGGGCCTTAATCGTTAGATATGACATGTGCAATAATCTTGCCTCTAACAGTTTTTGGTGCTCCGCGCCCGTCATTCGTGCCATGCATCTCGTCAAAACGTCAGACCATCTCTCTCATGTCCGCAAACTCTCCACCTTCTGCATCCACCACAACGACACCTTGTCAGTCTCTTACAACATTGTCTTGCCCCCTTTTTTCTCGCCCTAGGACTTACCTTCCCCATCCTATTATTTCTCCATCCCCCTTGCCCCATTTCTTTTGTATTTTGTTCCTTGTCTTTTGCCTTTTCCCAGCTTTGCCCCTAGCCCTTGGGCGGACTCGCTTGAGCTTGCGGGCGAGCCTGTCCAAGCCCGGGCAGACCCGCCCAGACTAGCTAGGCAGACTTGCCTGGCCGCCCGGGTGAACCCGCCCAAGTGGACCTGCCCCACTGGCTAGGAAGACTTGCCTAGGCCCAATTGATGCCACCCGCCACCCTATCCCCCAACGCCCACCCTCCCCCCTGATACTTTTTTCTAAAACAAAAGAATAAAAAATAAAAAATCCCACTAACCCATTTTTCCTTCTGAGCCCCCCACCAAACCCATATTTTTGTTTTTGCCAAAAAATAAGAAAAATTGACTGAAATCACAAAGGAGGGTTTCAGACTCACTTGGCGTGGCACGACACACTCGCTGAAGAAATGCCGTCTCTCATCCCCCTGATGAATGATGTTTGAATCGTATTCTGACATCATGTCTCCTCCTTTTTGCTCTCTCCTCTTCTTCCTCCTCTCCTCACATGACAGTTGCCTAAATGAGGAGAGATAACTCCCTCATTTACCTTTTATAGCCCTTTCCCCCCCTTTTTCACTTTTTAAATGAAAGGATTTTTTTCCTTTTATTTAAACTTTTTTAGCCTCAACTAATTCGATCCCCCCTTATCTTCTCAGGGCCGCCATTTGCACACTGTGAACTCATTTTCCTTCGTTCGAACGCCAATCTTCTCGATTTTCCATGCTCTTTCCATCAACATATAACACTTATCCTTTCGAAAAGTTACCTGGGGCCCCCTTTTCCCTCCTCGTCCTCGTCCCCGTCCCTGTCTCCACTCGCATCCCCTTCTCGAGGGTGCATACCCTACCATTCTCTCCCAATCTTCCGTCATAAGCCTTCCCTTGCGAGACTGGGGCATCCTCGTTAATTCTCCTCTGTTCGGGTAGCTCATAATCTCTCCCACGCTGGGGCATATCTTTTCCAGTCGCTTCTTCTATAAAGTCTTTTGTGTTTTATTTTTTTCAAAACCTTATTATCCTAATAGTGTTTCAAACAGGGGCAAAATGTAGACATCCAAATTTGACCACTTCCATATGGTCAAAGTTGTCTCCTTAATCATCCTTTTGCTCATTTAAATTGTCCTCTTTGCCGGTATTAATTAAATCACTCATTTAATTAATATTTCATGTCTTCCATAAGGTTTCCCAAATTATTTACTTTAATAAATACTTTTCCCCTCTTTCCTCTCTAAATTAAATAAATGCATCACTTTATTTAATTGTCATATTATCTTTTGAATTTTTTTTTTTAAATTCCTTATTTTCTCTCTCATTGTCACATCCTCCAACTTTTGCAAGTTGGCCTCTAATCCCTCTTAGCAATCTAACCCTCTTTCTTAGTCATAATTAATTTATGATTAAAATGTGCACACCCTTAATCATCATTAGGGTCCCATCCTCCATAATTTTTCACTTGTCTCTAATGTGTCATTAACTAGTCTAATCAAGTATTTGCACAACCTTAATCACTTAATTAAGTCATCCCTAGCCCCCATGTCATTTATGGAATGTGTCCTTAGTCAAATTCATTAAAAACTTTCTCTTTTTGAACAAGGCACCCCATTCCCCATGTGAATTTTTAATTCACATTTAATCCCTCAATGCATTTAAAGGAATTTTAAATTCTTTCTCTCATCCCCATAAGGATATTTGAGGAATTTTTAATTCCTTGTATGTCCTCTCACCCACATGGGGACAAGTACCTCATTTATGAGATCTTGTCCAATCCCAAGATACTACGTACCCCTTCCATGTCATGTACTATCCTTCCACCTCAAGTATACATCAGCGTTTTTGAACCATTTCACATGCCACATATCAAGATGTGAGGGCTTGTAAGTTCTCAACTCACCTTGGCCCTACATCTTGATCTTGGTGGCTCAATCTTGACCATCCATTTTCCTAGAGAATTCCAAATTCTCTATAAATACCCCTTCTTTTCTCTCATTTTGGGAGAGATCATCCATTGTAGCCAAACTTTTGCAATTTTTTTTTAGAATCCATACTTAGCCATTTTTTACACTTGCATCCACTTCCACTCATCCTCATACCATCATCTAGCTTGCATCTCTTGCCATCTAAGGAGCATACAACACCAAAGATCGAAGGGCCAACCAAATGATCGATTCGACAAAAGGTAAAAAGTTCTATTTTATTTTGTATTGAATCCAACTAGTCTAATCTTGAGGTGTAGGTTGTTTTTAGTGTTATTTGCATTATCTTGTTTGCTGCTCGTATTCTAGCACTTAAATTTGACATATCACACTATTGACCTACACTTCACAAGGATGCAATCAAGTATACAAGAAGATGTGACAAATTCCAAAGGATGTGAAGACCTACTAAGAGCGATAAAATTCCACTCCAACCCTAATTGGTCATTACACCCTTTGACTAGTGGGGATTGGATTTTATTGGTCCCATAGTCCTGACATCTAATAATAAAGAATATATTTTAGTTTGTATAGATTATCTCACAAAATGGGTGGAGGTAAAAGCATTACAATTTGTAAGGGATGGAAATGTTGTTAAGTTTCTTGATGAAGATATCTTCACAAGATATGGTGTTCCTAGAAAAATAGTAACAAACCAAGGGCATCAATTCACTTCTAATCTGATAAACAAATTAGTAAAGGAGTATGAGATTAGACATAGGAAATCCACACCCTACCACCCCTAGGTTAATGGTCAAGTAAAAGTTACAAACAAGGATATAGAGAGTATTTTTACCAAAATAGTACAACTTCATAGAAAGGACTGGGCAATAAGGCTCTTTGAAGTAGTCTAAGCTAATAGGACAACCTGTAAGACTACAACAAGATTTACACCATATGAATTAGTGTACGAAGGTAAGTTGTACTACCAATTAAGTTTGAATACAAAACACTTTGTATAGTAGTAACACTTGACATGGACATATCAACAACTTAGAACCTTGAATGATTTAGACGAGATTAGAATAGATATCATTCATCATATAGAAATTGTGCAAAAGCAAAGAATGAAATGGCATGACCAATTCATAGAGACAAAGGAGTTCAATACAAGTGAATAGGCATTGCTATATAATTCCAGGTTCAAAGACTGCAAAGGTAAATTACAAACACACTAGCTTGAACCCTATGAAATCAAGCAAAATTTTCACAATGGAGCAATTCAACTCACCACCATTGATTCTGTAAGATCCTCCCTCTTAGTAAATGTCTATAGACTTTGCTTTACAATAATTCATTACAAAAGGAAGACTTCTTACATAATCTACAATAGCAATTCAAGCTAAAATTACATGATCCACCTATAGACAAAGGTGACACATCAAGTGAAGTCTCAATAGATGAGCCAAATAGCTCACCTACTTATGTTCATCAGGTGTAATTACTCACCAAACACCTCTCACATGCACACACATGCACAAGTTCCAACATCTATATTTTGGACATGCAACAAAATTTCACGAGACCTATAGTAGCAAGCCCCGAGGCACAACACTTACAAGAGACTTGTTGTTTATCTACCCGTAGCACTTTCCTACATTCCACTTCTTTATACCCATAGCCATTGCCACTCATATTTCCTCCTACCATACAACATATTCACCAAACACATGTACCACACAACAATAAATTCCATTATTAATAGTGCATCCTTTCCACAACTTTTCATTCACCACTACCAATTCTTGGACATGTGCCATGAATCACACTATGTTACATTTCTCGTACGATTGCCCGTAATATTTCACCATAAAGTACCATCATTTCAAATATGTTCCACCAAGCCACATGGTGACATTTAGTTCCATTTACATGCACCATCTTTCCATCACTCCATAATAACAAGTACTCTTCTTGTTAACTATTTATAATTAACATTTAAACCTATTGCTTTTCATATGCATTCACATTCATGAATACATTTAATATTTTATGTAACATATCATTCAAATGCTTTACAATTATCCTTCTTGTCCTTTTTGTACATGCTATTTGAGGATAAATAACACACCCAAGTTAGGGGGAAGCAAAAGGTTTTAATTGTTATCACAAAACCTTTAAAAACCAAACATACAATTCTCAATTTCCTCCACTTACATTTGTTGGTCACAAAGAAATAGTAATAAAGTAAAAAACATAAAATAAATAGAGGTGAGAATAGAAAAGTACAAAACAAAGGTTGATAGAGGTGGCCAAGTTGCAGCAATGGGAGGAGATATCATAAGAAGAGAACTTGCAATGCATAATTTATTATTGGAAGATCGACAATGTCTACTAATATTCTAACAAGTAGGGTGGATTGATTATTTCCTCTGGCTTACTGAATACAATGAACTTATGACCCAACAATTTGTGAGGCCTTGTAGAATGATGAATCCATTATTAGAGGACTAAGGGTGGATGCTTAAGAGGCAACAATTGCATAAGTATCAATATTACCAAGAATAGGGGAGGAATTTCTAGTAAGAGTAGATGCAGTTGCAACTAGAAATGATTTTTCAATGCCCATGGATAATTTAGATTCTACCTATCAAGGTACAAAATGACTCTCCTTACCATGTCTTTAGGCTTTTGTTGCTTCATACATTGTTAAATACTTAACTTGTGATGACAAATAATCACTCTTATACACTATGCACTTTAAGCCATTTACGTCATTAGAGGACTGTGAATGTCTCTAATTTCTTGTAAAATCTCTTAAAAAGAATGTATGTTGAATGCAAGAAGAAAATGAACCAATCTACCCTACCACATTTTTGTTTGGTCACTCTGATAATTAAACACAGTCTCAAAACCCAATTTCCAAATGTATCTTGGGAAGATTTCCTAGCCTGCAATAATATCAATGATGTTCTCACAAGTCAAAATATAAAAGAAATGGATAGAGAACAAGAAACGAAAGAACCTTCCATGACTGCAGGAGAGGGAATATGCCCTTTATTTTATCCTATTGTCTCACCTACTTGTAGTATTAGGGAACATGCTGAGCAAGAACAACAAGAAACTCAACTTGTAGCTTTTGAGGAACAACCCATAGCAGAAGGAGTCACAAAAACCCCTGCATTCACTAAGAGCTCTTCCAAGATCAAGAAAAGAAAAAGTGTGGCCTCTACTTCTAAACCCAAGAAGAAATAGAAGACGCCCACAGAACTGAGGAGGAAATCACACTGCCTTAGAAAGGGAAGGGCTTGTAAAGGGGAAGGCCAATTTTTTTTTTTTTTTTGTGGTTGAAATTGAAATAAGAAGAATAAAGGGTTTTTGATAGTGACAAAAAACATAAAATTTTATAGCCTTTGTATTTGAGCAGTAGTTTGGATTCAAATTTAGAGGAATTATTTACAACTAAAAGGAAAAACAAACCTCCAAGAAGCCTTGTTTCTAAAGAAGGGTTTGTATCACTAGAGGAGGTTGAAGAAGATTTTTTTTTGGAAAAAGAAGAGGAGTTCCTTTTGAAATGAAGAAATGAGAAAAAGGAGTTACAGGAAACCTTGTAGAGAATTAAGGAGTTAGAAGAATAGCTTAAAGGATACCAAAAAAGGTAGGAAACTTTAGAAAGCAAAATCTGGAAGTTGGAGAAAAGGTTGCATGCCTTTGATCAACAAAGATCAGGATTGGAGAAGCTGGCATAATTGGCCATTTATAAAGTCAACAACAAGACTCCACATCTTATAAATTAGACTACAACCCCGATAATGCTTG